>JAPQRN010000014.1:14575624-14621993 GCA_037367275.1 Coranthus polyacanthus | reverse complement strand
GGGGGTGGGGATGCCATCCTTGTCTTAATTTAGTTGTGTGCAGGATACTCTGACTGTTGTCATCACCTGAATCATGCTTCTAACTTGCCTCATTGTAGCTGATTGTAGTCTATGTTGCAGGTATGGCATGAGTTTCTTTGATTTTAGAAGTGGTTATTTATGTGGCTGACATACTGTCATTGCTACAAAGATTATTCATTGTACAACTTATGGGAAATGTGTTTGTGAACATCGGTCATTATAAAAAAGGGCTTTAATATGGCTATGTTTTCTTTGCTGTAATTGACTTATGAAGTTAAACTTGACTGTGTCATACACTAAAAAATGAGTAGCACGTCACATTTGGCGAAGACTTCAGCAGCATAATCACTCGTAAACGAACTGCTGAATCGGTTCAGAATAGACAGTAGAAACAGGCCAAGACACTAAATTACTCCAAAAAAAATGGTTGTATTTCAAATGTGACGCAGCTAGCTGCTATCAGATTGAACAATATAAAGTAGGATGTGTCACCATTTCTTCGCCACACCTTCTTTTTTTTCTTTTTGTTAAAACAGTCTTCACCCGAGCATGGTGAAGAAGGGAGATTTTGAGGGTTGAACAGAACAGCCTGTTTATGGGATATTTTTTGAAATGCAACATTGCATGATGGAGACATTTATATATAGATTATTATATACTATTTGTAAGGATTTTTACAGAGCACAATCCAGAATCTGGTATGAGTTGGTATTTTTCTAACAATTTGCACACCTGTATTTTGACAATGAATATAACTTGTTTGTAATTGGTAATGTAATGCACATATGATAATGTTTGACAGTGAAAAAAAATACTTTATTTCTAATTGGTTGTACTGTATGTACCATTTGGGGATGTGAAAGGCAGATGTTCTTGTTTGAGTATTTTCGAAAATAACGAGGAACTGCGGGAGACTTTTGATATCTCAAAGTTCATGTTACCCCACTGATTTGTGCAAAGTCTTTGGAGATGAAGTTATGTGTATAACAATAAAGATGTTATGCCTTGTAAAACAGAACTCGATTATTTCTGATATCTTTGATCCTCTTACTGCAACACCAACAGAATATACAGTTCAACTGGTATAAAATGCATAGATGATTTTGAATTGATGGATGCAAGGATTTCCACGTGTCCCATGAGAACGTTTTAAATTCCAGTCTCATTTCAGTTCTGTGTATCGCTGAAGTTCATCATCTCAGCTGTGCTTAGCCTCAGCAATGATGGCCTCATGGTGACCTTTTCATAATGAGATCCAGGGGGAAAAGACTAGGCATGAAATCAAAGTATCTTCGTCAGGGTCTCACATTAGTGGTGCGAGCACAGGCAGATGCCCCAGTTTGTCTCAGGTCAGTTTGTACTGTTTCCACTGCTGATCAGCCTTGGATTAGTGTAGTGTTACACCAGTAGCGGCACCTGCCTGGAATCTGCAACGCCATGTCATGCACTTGCTGTGCCCTCTGCCCTGACACCCAGAGTCACTGTAAAACCTGCGGTGAGCCTTCTCATCTCAAGCAACATACAGTAAGGTTAAGTTGTTTCCCAATCTAAATAAACTACAGCTTACTAAACATCAGTCATCGTTATCAATACTGACATTTATGGCATAGCACTTTCTAAATGACCAATCAGAATGTATTCCTCTGAAAGGAATATTCTGAAGAGTGTTTAATCCTGGCACTTAAAACCTCTATGTGAAGCCGAACTTGTCAGTAATAGTATAGAATATCTCTGTTACTATTCTAATATGGAACAGCATGCTGGGAAAGATTGTGTTGCACAGCAGTGCTGGACAAATATAAACCAAAACCTTATAAGTGTATCGTACCTTCATAGAGGCCATTTAACAGATTTTAGTGACAGCTAGATTCTGACCATGGTGAAAAATCCACTGTCAGGTTGTGAAGGTATATGCACAGGACGAGCAACATGCTCTCCATAAAGTCACTGTGGTGGAACTGGCGAACAACAGAGCAGCACTGAAGCGGCTTTGTTTCACTTTGGGGTGAACTGAAAATGTCGAAGTACATTTATTCAATTACTGCACTGAAATACAAATTGCCTGTATTTCAGAGGTAAATTTTAAACTTTTTACTCCACTTTTTGTCTCTAAGAACTTTCAATTAAATACATAAACTTATGCAATAAACAAAGTGCAACGCTCGGAGCAAAATCTGATTTTTCCACAACTGCCGACCCGCTAAGTATTATAAAGTCCTGTTTATATTGAAGTCAGCTTTAAATGTCCATGACCGGTGTAGACACCCAGTTTGATTTGTATTGGTCAAGTGTTGCTTTAAAAATATTTCACATAAACAGTTAAAGGTACAATCTTACAGACATATTTTGATCCTATAAGCAGCAGGAATGGGTTTGTTTTAGGATGTACATTTTCTGCTCACTTATATATATGAATATATCAGGAGACTAAATCTGGTGCACATCCATGAAGTTGAAAGCAAGAGTTCTAACTTGTGTAAACGTAACTGTCCTTTCTGAGAGCAAGCCTCCACTTCTGGCTAAAATGCAACTCGCTTGTGCTTCTAAAATTGGATTAAGGCTTGTAAGCAGCGAGGGGATATCAGTCTCCACCGTTTTTCAAAACTGTTGCTAAGACATCAGTATTAGGCATATCCCCTTTCCATGCCACGCATAACTAGCTTAGCTTAGCATCACTTCATCTGTTATATATACACAAACAAATCTCTGTTATAAAAACCATAAACCTATCACTCTGTCATCCAAAGTAATCTATTATCTGCGTCTTGCCATTTGAACAAGCGACACATATCCTTTTTGTCATTTGCTTACATTCACACGTGCCATCTTTTTTTTTTTCTTTCTGGGCAATGACTGAAAAACAAACACAATTCACTTAGGTGCCGTTCAAGCATGAGACTTTTCATGTCCTGTTTATCTAGTGACATGAATTATGGCGAAGGTCTGTACGATGAGTCATTATAGTTCAAACAAACAAGGCCTTAACAGTGCATTAGCCTCAAGCTATTGAAAGTAACTGGTTGTCACTTCCACTTATCTGTCTGTTATACCATTTGAAGCATTAATCATCTGCGGAACAATAATGCGGGCAATAAACAATAACAGTTTTGTAGGAACAAGTAAGAACGTGTTGTGAAGGACTTTTAATTTTGTGATTTTGGAAGCTATTATTTTTCTGGTGCTTTTTTCTATGTCTAGTTTGGGAGCCACTTTGTCTTAATGGCTGCATACGTCAGTGGTTTTGAATCATTCTTGTGTGGAAGAGTGTTGGCTACAGTTAATGACTAGGTTATAATAATGTTGTATCAGTGGCCTCGGTGGTAAATGCACTGCTTTTACTGTTATAACTGTCATTTTCAAAAACACTTGGGTAAAATACGTATGAATCCCAATCAGTCCCAGTACAAGTTTATTTGATAAACATCTCTGCTGCTGGGGATTTTTTTGTAATCTAAAAACAATGATTATATGGTCCCACTACTGTGTTCATTCACAAAAAGGAGTTCAGCCATCATGTTATGCATAGCAAAAAAATGCCATCCTGAATTAGCACTGGTGGTGAACATAGGTTTTCATACCAATGCCACAAACCTAAGATTCTGCAGAGATGTGTCTTTTATATGAATTTCACGTGCCATAATCTTATAAAAGATGAAGAGTCAACCTAACAAGTTACCAGCGGTTGTGACCACCACAGAATCTCATTTGCCAGATGTGTCTGCAGCGTGAGTCAGTGTTCAGACTGATATGCTGTGTGTGGTAGAAGCCAGTATGAGCTAATACAGTTCAGCAAGTCTGGATTGAATATCAAGTAGGTATCATTTTTTGACATCTTACAAATATAACTTATGTTCTTGTTCATTGGGCTTGACAGACCAACTAAAAGCTGTTTAAAGTTATTTTAGAAATAATAATGCAATGAGCTTATACTGTGGGTATTTCAACACTATTAGCTTAAAGAAAGCATACATGATAACAATGAATTGCACTTCATTTATTGAATAGATATTTATGTTTTATTTTGCTTTTCTTTTAATGATATAGATCTATTGTTGTACATGTCCTACATGTTGTAGGTTGATGATACTGCTCTTTCAAGGTTCAGGCAATTAGGACCATTGCAGGGCATTGTTCCTCACTGCGGGCAAAAAGGGACAGTACCCTCAAATTCGTTGTGACAAGCCTTTCCTACTTTTCAGAAAAGAAATGCCCGAAGCCATTCCTCCCCCATCATTCATGACTTTAATTCTGACCTGGTTTCATTCATGGCCTCTCCGTGGTTGTATTTATTGACATTTGACTGATTTAGTGGTACTGAACACACAACGCTGTCTGTCCATCCTGGAAAAGGGATCCTCTGTGGTTCTTGTGGCTCCTGAGGTTTTTACCAATTTTTTTTTTCCCTGTAAAGGGTTTTTTTTTTTTAGGTGAGTTTTTCCTCAGTCAAACCGAGGCTCTAAGGACAGAGGGTGTTGTATATTAAACAGACTGTAAAGCCCTTTGAGGTGAATCTGATTTGTGATATTGGGCTATATATAAATAAAATGTAACTGAACTGAATTTAATTGAAAGTGGGGGTGTTAAGAATGGGAACTTTAAGTATTGTGATCAATGTAAGTCATCCCTTACCTGCTGTATCTGTCATGAAGTCCCTTAGAATGTAAGCCATGCTGACTGTGACATATTTCATGTTGTATAACAAACCATGCTGATTAATTACACCAGCAAGCACACAGATCAACAAGTGCCTTTTCTAGCAAGTTAACTACGTCTCACCATTTCCTAGTTGGCCTCTGTGTGTTAAGAAGGTGTCTCAAGGCTGGATGATATGTATCACTTGGCATGGCAAGGGTGGTTGTATTGTGTGTGTTTGTGTGTTAAGGAAGCCCTGTTCTAAGGGCCCACAGCAGCCTCCCCAAAATAGAGCTGAGAGCAGCTGCAGTGGGGTGGGTCACATCAGAGAGACATCAAAGGAACTGCCGCCACCCGCCCGCACTGATCATAAGCACTAATGGTGTAATGGGGGACTGGAAGGTCAGTGATTGTTTTTGGTTGTGTGTGAGAGTGTGTTTGTGCCTATATACACATGTGTGTGTATGAGAGAAGAGAGGGAGAGAGAGGGTCCGAGCTCTAAACAGAGAGGAGTCTACTCGAACTTTCCGGAACACACAATGGCGGCAAAGCTAAACCTGGAATTACTGTAAGACAAATAACCAGGTCAGATGTTACCTCTGCAATGAACATTGAATTATACAAGACTGTCCAGACCAGTCTTCTAGAAAGGTTGTTTGCTTTGACCTCTGATTCAGTGGTTGATCTTTAGTACAGTATTTATGTGTATATAAAAATGTGAACATTCCCCTAGGAGCACGGTACTTCTCTGTAAAGCACCTCTGGGTCAAACAGCATTTCTCAGGACTTGGGAGTCTACTCATAGTGGCACAGCTCAGATAACTCTGCATCCATTTGAAAGCCTCAGATTTCAACAGTCATCACTTTTCCTGCATGAAAGAACTTCAGGCAGGATCAGGGCAAAGTCACATTCTGAACCTGACTGTGACTTCTCAACTTCTCAACTGTCTCTGATCTATAGCTGAAAATTCTTTATGCATTACAGACAACATGATCGTGTTGTTGTTGTTGTTGTTATAAACAAGAAATGTAATTATCTGGTTGTTAATCTAATTGGAAAGTGTGAATCTTTTTAAATGCCTGCAGGATAATACCACTAAAATATTCACACATACTCAGATTAGGTCAGATTATAGTCCTACAAAACATTAGTAACTTTTACTCCGTATAACCTGGCTAATTGATTGATTTTGTATTGTTAAAGGAAAACGCATGATGGTACACACTGCATGCCTTTCCTTCTCTTCTTTTCTCACTCATTCCTTCTTGAATCCAGATTTATGGGCCTGCAGAGTATCTCTGTTGTGTCCAATCAGCACCTGCTCTCCCTCATCACAACCAGAACGAACAGTCAGGGAGGGTAACCTGAAACACAGGCGCCCCCTTTAGGTTTAAAAGGACAATTTCATCCAAAAAGAACGGCCTGTGCTTTAAACCAGTGTAAATTTGACAAGTCATGTCAGTTGATTATAATAATGACATATTCTTTTTTTTGCTTCATGTAAATAAACGCATTATCTTGTGACAGTAAATGATAGGGTGTTAGACAGGATGTGTGGCCTAAATGTTCGTTTTCATTCATTCGTTCGTTATTATTTTATGAAAATATTTAATATCCTGTGTATGGGGAGTATGGGGAAATTTGTAAAAAAAAATAATTACAGTTTACAGTACATAGTTCTAATTGTTACATATTTCTAAAATAACCATTATAATATTTAGTGCAGCGGATAATTTCTCTCTGTAGGTAAAATTCTACGGAAGACATTTATCACGGACCGGTGTTCATACAAAGTGCTTCCGGGTATCAACAATCTGGTGGCTAAAGTTAGCTCAAACGCAATCACCACTCCTCATTATACTGCAGAGTGGTAAGAAATCATTTTGCTCTACGATCAGATTCTGATGTATGTTCTCGTGTATCAGACTATTAAATTAATTTGTTCGTAAAGCCGGAAACACCAGAAACATTCCATTTTACCGTGTTTGTTAAGGAAAGTGTTAGCTCGCTAGCAACTTTGCTAACGCTGACGGCTACGAGCTGTCATAAGAATATAACCTAGTTTTGTTCGGTACAGAGACGATAACAGCCATAAATTTCATTAGATCGGGTCTTTATGTGTTGTGGAAATTCAAGTTCATTTCACAGTCGGTACCTTATTAACGTTAATTGTTAATCGTCGATATGGCTAAATGCTAGCCTTAGCTAAACGTTACACAGCGACGTTGCTATATAGCTGCCGTTTAACGTTACTTCAGTACATTTTAAGGCCTGTTGTAGATGGTGGCAGGCGAAGGATAATTTAAATGTGGTGAGGTGAGATAGCATTATAGTCGGTGTCTAAAGTTGTGTAATTATACTGTATGCTGATGTTTTGGGTTTCCTAACAAAGAGACGTGAGGATAATGATGTTTTGTGTGTTTCTGTGCGCCCTTTCAGGATTAACAGAAATACCGGAACAACATGGGTGAGTTAACAGCTGATCTACATCATCCTATTCCCTCTAAATACGAAAATGATGGGTGGTTTGCGTAACGTCATTTCATATCTGAAATTTCTATTCACGTCACTGTATACATGTCTAAACTGCTGACTGACTCTCCCTCAACCATTTGCCAAATATCTGTTCTCCAGAGTTGACAGCATTAGTGCTGTTGCGCCAATGTGACACCTAACATTTGTCCGACACCTGTTTGAGAATGTTAGTTTGTTTTGCCTCACAGATGGTGAAGAGAGAACCTACGGTGGCTGTGAAGGGCCAGATGCCATGTATGTGAAGTTGATTTCTTCAGATGGTCATGAATTCATTGTGAAACGAGAACACGCTCTGACATCTGGGACTATCAAAGCCATGTTGAGTGGACCAGGTGAGAATTGAAATTGAAACTATAGTAAGGACCATTATTTTACTAATGTTAAAATAGTACACCTCTAGATATGGATAATGATGGAAAGGTACTTGAGATCTTTTTTCGGTTGTAATGGTAATCTTCAAATAACCTTTCATTTCCACATACAAATACAAATAACCATTGGAATTATTCAAAATGTTTTTTGTCCAGAATGGTCATTTTCTCTCACTATTTAACCTGCATCTAGGTTGTTGTTGTTGTTTTTTTCCTGGAAATGCATACAAAACACATAGAACTAACATATAGAATGTGTATATCAAGAAGTCCTTGTTATATACTAAGGCTGAACAGCTTGTAAAACTGTACACTGATACTTAAAGTATGATGTAACTTCATATTCTCTCAAGGGTGTATATTTGTGTATTATATCCAAGTAATGCTGGTTCAGACAGTATATTAAGTCTGCTGTAGTTGAAGATTGTAATTGCTTTTAGTTAAGTTTGTCTGTCCAGATGGTGGCACTATACACCTTCCAAGTAATTATTTTGTTATTTTCAACATGAAGTTTTGTCTTATTTATTACACACTCTAAATTGGTTTTATGTTGGTGGGTAGCATTGTGCATAGTTATCCATATTATCCATAGTATACTGAAAGTGCATTTCATTAATTGTATAAGATCTCCCAATATCTGCAATGAATATTAACAATTTCTCATAAAATTAAAATAATCCTTCTTGGGAAAATATACAGTCAAAATGTGTGTTTCAGCTCCGAAAGTATATTAAGCAATATCTCTGGCAGGCAATTTTGCATGCACACAGTTCTACACATAATCAAAATTTGGCTAACTGCATGAAAGTGACAAACTTTAGACATATTAATTTATGAAAATGAAAGATTATTCCTTCATATAACAAATGATTTATGTTTAGCCATTTGATTCCAGCAATAACTACTTACATGAATGCAGGTTGCAATATGTCCTCATGAGTTCTTGGATGTTCAGGACAAGTTTCCACCCATTTCTGTGAAAATTAAGCAACTGGTGAGGCTTAGAATTCTCATGTTTATGATGACTTTTAGTTCTGAGAGCCAGACATCAACAATAGTAACTAATAAAGTATTTGAAGTAGAGTTTTAAAATTTTGCAAGGTCTAATGAGCTTAATAGAAGTTTTCATATATTTTTTTTTCATGAAAATCCATGACATGAACTGGGGGGATTAAGTGAGTTGGTATGGAATGACTCATAATTTAATTATAGCATGTGCATAATTATCTGTTATGCAAGTATGTACTGTAAGTCTTGTATTTAAGGTTATTAATTCTGCTCGTGACACCAACTTTTATGCACCATCTGCAGGTCAATTTGCTGAGAATGAAACCAATGAAGTAAACTTCAGAGAGATTCCATCTCACGTCCTTTCTAAGGTCTGCATGTACTTCACCTACAAGGTCCGTTACACCAACAGCTCGACAGAAATACCTGAATTCCCCATCGCTCCGGAGATAGCACTGGAACTGCTCATGGCTGCAAACTTTTTGGATTGCTAAAGTTATTGACATGATGTAGCAGCTTAAAAGAATTTTAGATTTTTTTGACTATTTAACTTGGTTTGCCATGTACATCATATAAAACATCTATGTATGTCGCAAAGATTTTTCTTTTTGTTTGTCTTTTTTTTTTTTGCACCTGACTTTCTGTCATAATTTTATTAGTATTAAAGGATTTCATTTTATATAACCTTTGGCAGGCTGTATTGCTTGTCCTGGAATGTCATATATGTGCCCAGTGTGAGCCCAGAAATCTTTCCTCACCCCTGCATCTAAATAAAAGTCTGTTTGGTGAGCACATTGGAGGGAGTCACTACATTATTCCTTATGAAGCACGTCAAATGTATGACCATGGCTTCTTTGTCTTACACTATCTTTTCTTGTAAGCACATGCTCAAGGCTGCACTCCTTCAGTGAATCAATGATGTGTTAAAATAGAGGACACAATGTTACATAGTTCAGTGTGCACTCTAACCCTATCAATAACGTAGGCTGATAAAGGAGTACGGTATGCTCTGGTTGAAAGCATTGCTTTACTGTATTTTCTGTCTGCACTGCAGTTAAGTGCAAAGAATTGTCTCATGATTCAGATTTGGCAAGATGATGGACATGATATAATCCAGAATAAGCGCTTTTAAATATTAAAATATGTGACTTCAGAGAGATAAGCATATCTGATGTGTTATCTGTTATCACATAATTTAATGATAATGATTACTGTGAATGTTGAGTTTTTTCTGAGCTAAAATATGGCTTGTTAAATTGCTGTTAGTGTCAATCATACATGGTGGCAGCTCACATCGCAATCCTGAATTGGCTGCAGAATGATAGTCTATTTTTAATAGGAAACCCAAAGAGGCCTAGTCAAATGACAGTTGTGTTTGAGTAAAAGGTGCTAATCCTTGTTGACAGACTGTAATTTATTATCTGAGACACCGATCAATGAACATGTTCCCGTTGCTTTAAACAACTTGAGTGTTTTACACTGCGGATACTTTTATGATTCTTGAAGACTTTTGAAATTTGATATACCCTAAAGATATGCAAATCACAGAAGAAAGCAAGGAACATTTTTCTTCTCAAATATAATGAATCATAACAGACGCAGGCCAGTCATAATGCTATTTAAAAGGATATGCGGAAGGAAGGAAGGCGGTTCTATAAGTAGGCCGATAAGCATTGATGGGTTTTTTTTTTTCAAAACACGGAAAGACAACCTGGGATAGGCTTAATAAATAAGTCGGATCAGTGATGTCAGTAAGAGTATCTCTCCTGGAGAAGGTCATTGATGCCCTCGAATGTTCTCCGTAACGCTGCTGGACCGTCGTCTGATTTATATAACTTTTTTTGAATTTTATAAACTCAAAGATGCCAAAAAAAAAAACAACAAAAAAAAAAAAAAAGTGAACGACTTGACACAAATAAGACGGCTGTGATGGTGCACGTCAGTGGATTGTTTTCTTCTGTCAAAACAACTTCTCTCCTCACGTGACTCCCTGACGTACAGTCCTCCACTCTGCGCTGATGCAGGGGGGTTTCCATCATGGCGTCGATGCAGGTAAGAATACAATTGACAGCGATCGCACATTTAAATTCACCTGACCCTCAGTTTGGTCTCTCCTGAAATATATTTAATGTATTTATCTACATACACGTATTTGTTGAAAGTAATCGTGCCGTTAATGTAAAAACGATGTCATTTACGCCAAACTGTTCAGGGTTAGCGCTTGCTCTTTGCTAGCAATACAACTAGCCCATCATCATCAACAGCACCAAGTCAAGCCTAGCAACGAAACTAGCGTCCTGTAGCTAAATTGTTATCTCTACTGGTGTATGTTTTTCGCACAAACACTTTGTTGATTATTCAAAGAATGTGATGTTATGAGTTACAATTCATTTCATTTATGTATTTGAGTCCTGGTTTCATTTTTGGCTGACGTTGACGTTAGCTAGCTAACGAGATAGTGCGCAGATTGACCAGTTTCTGTTTCCTCTTAAGCTGAACAGGTGCATCGCCCGAATAAGCTATAACGTTATGCCACATCGAGCGACATTTGGCTAATAGAAAAGCCCCTGACACCAGCAATTAAAATCTACTCGTACACTTATTGTTTATCGGGTTACTTGTCTTGACGCTAAATCAGTTTTGTCTTTGAAACCTAGCGAGTGCAAGTGAGTCATTGCTCAGGGTGGAGTTTTGCTTTAAGCTACACTTACAGTATGTTCGCCGTAACCCCGCTATCGTAAAGTAGTTAACGCACTACATCTAAACGTCGTTAATATTTTAATGAGGTTTGGTCTCGTTATAATGGAGTGTTTAAATTGGATCGCCGTAATAAAATGAACTTTTTGTATTTGCGTCAAGTATTTTTATTTTATTTTTTTTTAATTATGGTTCGCATTTTTCTTGTAATGCCGTCACCTTCCCTCCAACAGAAAAGGCTACAAAAGGAATTATTAGCCCTGCAAAATGATCCACCCCCAGGAATGACGCTCAACGAGAAAAGTGTACAGAACACCATAACTCAGTAAGTATTTTTCTTTCTTTTTACTTTTTACCAGCATGACCAACATGAAAGGTGTCATTTAATCATCTTGTTTTTGAAGAGTTTGTTGTATAATCTGTCCTTTCCCGTCACTATATGAGAGGACAGTGTGGTGGGTATGCCACACGTGTGACAAGGCAGCTGTGGGGAAAACAGTGGTAAGAGTTATTAAGACACAAAGCTTTGGTAGCATCAGCAGTTTCTGTTGAGGAGGAGGAATCGGGGTCATTCTAGTGACTGGCAGCTCTGGCCCCTCAGTAGAGTGTCTCTAATGCTCAGTGTCACTATTCATCCTTATAAAATATTTAACAGTTGGCATGCGTGAGTTGGGCTAGGGTAGCAAGGAACAGAGACAGCTTAGCAGACCTTTCTGTCTGGGTCTTGGTGTCTCCTTAAACTGCCGTCATTATTGTTGCCGTGTGAGTCAAATTGTGTCTGATGAACAGCACCAAAACTCTGTTCATCATTACTGCTTATGGGTCATAGACAAATTTCTGGCTGTCATTCAGATGTCTTTCAGCTGCATCCCCATTTCATTGACTTTGAAGGCTTCTGCCACGTCATGTTTTACAGTGTCTTCTAGCATCACTGGTAGGGATCTGTTCTTTTTTTTCTCAAATTAGAGGAGAACTCTTTACATAACAGTTGTCTGGTTAGATTGAATGAATGTTTGCATTTGCATGGCTGAAAAGTCTACCAACCAGTTCAACTGGCTTCCACTTTCAGCATGCTGCCCATCAATGAGATGGTATGTATGGGTGTGTCATTATCTCAACTTAGATGTGAAAAGGTCAGTTTTCTGTTTTGGTGAGTGACAGTAGTGGGGATTCCAACACATACTCATCCTGTTCAACATTCAAGTTAACCTTATCCTTATTATAAATACAAACAGAGAAAAGCTCACTGGTGATTTGACAGTGATAAGGTAACCATTTGTTTTAAGTTGAATAGCTTTTGTTTATATTGTACACTCTCACTGTGCTGCACATTAGATTACAATATCTTTCAGGTGAGTGTTGTACTGCAGATAGGCTTAGCTTGATGTTGTAATCAGTCAGTCATTGCAAACAAAGAAGCTGCTGCTTTAAAGCACTGCAGAGTCTCTCAAAGCATGCTCAGTTTGTCCTTTTCCGGCTTTCACGAAATGACTCTGTGTTATTTTCGTTGACTGGATCATATAATCGCCAGACTATGGGGAATTTGAGCAAGTTGAGCATAATGTCCTTGGAGTCCTTGCCTGTGTTCAGCGTGAGCTGAATCAGGTGTAGCTCAGGCATCAGTGATAACTGCCTCTAAGCTTCAGCCCCTGGAGAAAAATGGAGCTCTTTTCAGATAGTCTGACCACTGGGCATTAAAAGGGTGAAGATTTAAAGAGGACTGACCTCGTATGGAGGCGTAAATGCTAAAGTGCCCAAGGCCAAATTTGAAAGAGAAACGAGGCTATAAACCCGAACAACAACCACAAGTCTCGTTGGTGTCCTATCTGCACTGCTTGCCTGGAAGAAATTAGGTCAGAGATTGTGATGCTGCCATCAGTGTTCCTTTTTATTCTCCTCTGAGGTTTCTGCTGTGAGCAGGCAATCCCCATAAATGATCTGCACAGGACAAAAATATTTATCTTCTGGTTTTGGGTCATAAAGGGCATACTGAGCAGTTAGACTGTCCTTGATCCCAAAGACACAGGATGAAGTCCCTGTGTTTGCTGTCATCTGCCATTCTGAGCAAGACATCGAATCCCTACCAGCTCACTCAGCACAGTTCTGTGGGCAGGCTACAGAGGCGAAAATAGATTTTGTCCACTGGGATCAATAGAGTATCACATTATTACTAAACCACTGTCATAACCCAGTGGGGTGTTGAATGTCATTGGAATGAGTCAGACTCAAAGCTTTTGATTACACACTGACTGCAGCAATGGCAACTCACATTTTGCAATTCTTTTTTAATGATAATGAGATGTTATCCATGGAAGTCATTCTGCACTTGTTTCCAGCTAATTTCCTCAGAATGATGAAACAGAACATTACCTAACCAAAGCAAAAACATGTTCTCCAAGAGGAAGTAGCTTCTTAGTAAAGGACGAGTTAAACCTAATACCATGACTTGACAGTAGGAATTTGATGAATGTAGCCTTACTGACAACACTTTTCGGAACATTTTGCAACATTTTACCTTGAATGTTGTCACAGTGTTGGGGAAAATTAGATAAAACAACAGTTTGTTGTCTTAAACTGCTGATTGCTTTGGTGATGTAAGGACAGTAGGGAAAGCCAGAGGACGTTAACTATAAACTAAACATTTTCAATCTGATCTGTAGCCCTTTTTCTTAGATTTTTAGATAATAATCATGTTTTAACCTAACTGTGCTTACTGTATCTTTTGGGTGGTAAATATACACTTTAACAGTTAACTCTTTTAGTTAATGGGTGATGTTTAACATTTTAATTTTGTGTCTTGCTTTCAGGTGGATTGTAGACATGGAGGGAGCACCTGGCACACTGTACGAAGGAGAGAAATTTCAGCTGCTTTTCAAATTTAGTAGTCGATATCCTTTTGATTCACCTCAGGTAAGCAGAGAGAGAGAGCGCCACTCCCATCTGTGTATGTGTGTGGTTAAATGTGAGGCATTAGGTCAGTACTCAGTGTCAGTAATTTTTCAATCAAAGAATGGAAACATGCTTCTTGTTTGAAGGTACAGTGAGTGTACTGAGGTGTCCTTTTCCACCGAAGACCTGTATAACCACTTCACTGTATCCACTGGATGCCTGCAATAATCACATGAAACACATTTGCTCTGCAGTTATTAGTGGAATATGAGCTTGGAAACACCGGAGCCACAAATCACTAGCAGAGGCACTGGTACAGTGGTCCCAGTGAATCCATGTTTGAGGGGATTAGTTTTAACTCCGCAATCTTATTTCACTTATCAGGAGCCTACCAACCTAAAATATGAAAATAGGGCCGGTGAGATTCAGTGATAACTGCAGGAGGCTTTATATGTATAGTCCTGAGAGTGATGGTGTGTTGCATTTTCAAACAGCCTCAAAGTCTAGATGACCACAACACATGCAGTTGGCCTGCAGATTTTTGCCTTATATACTCTATTATGCAGTATGTAATATTTAGTGTTCCCACTATAGGACTTTTCCCGCAGCTACTCAAATATTCAACTTCTGCCTTGTCAGTGCTTTTTTGGCTTTGTTGATGTCAAAAGTTTCGGTAAATATTGTGAGCTAAGAGCTTTCAGTTGTTTTGATGTTTTGAGTTCCGTGCCAGGTTTCTTCTCCACTACTATCTCTAGCACTCATCCTGTCATCACCCACCCCCCACCCTCGCGATGTCAGGCTTGTCCTCTCCTGTGAGGCCCTGTCTGGTGCCAGACTGCCTCATCCCATTGTTGCTCTTCATTACCCTCTTTACCCACTATGACTCCCCCTTCTTTCTGCTTCAACACCACAATCTTGTGCTCCTCTCTTCTCACCACACTTCCTGTATCTTCCTGCCTAGCCCTGACTCTAGCATCCTTTTAATGGCTATTATCTGCAGACCCTTCATATACGTTTGGTTTCCATGTTTTCTTTTTTTCTCCTCTCCTAGTCTCCAGTCCCCATTCTCTCTAACCCCTCTCTCACCCCACCCCGGCCCCTCTGTCCTAATCCTGGAGCCTCATGTCGCTGTAGAGGGCTAAGCCTGAGCTTAGACAGCAAGTCTCATTATTTTCAGCTATTAATGAGAAAATCTGAACTTTTTGCAGACAACTACTGTCAAAATGTGAATCCCTGATCACCAAAATGCCCTCAGTTCAGTGCGAAAGATTATTAAAGGCATCCAAAGTCAGTCTACGCACCACCTTCAGGCTTAAAAAGTGCCTGATAAAAGCACAACATATGCAGAATATTTTGGTTGCAGTTTATTTCATTGGTGATGATTTCTCCCACATTAAGAGCTTCACTTATCTGCCATCCATCTGTGTGTGGGGTGTATTGCAAACATGACAAAATATGGTGGAATCCGCTGCTGACATAGTTATTAGAGGTTGACCAATAGTGGGTTATTAAAAGCTGATATAATAATCATACGTAGTTTGGAGAAGCCAATAGCCTATCCTGAAAAAGAGATTCTATGTACAATTTTATTATTTGAGCTAGTATTTTCAATCAAAGTCACTAATTGTAGTATATTAGCCACTATCGGCCCCCGACTTCTGCTGAGAGTTTGTAAAACTATCTCTACTGTTATTTAGAGGGATTTTCAAATATGGAATACAATTGCAACTGACCTTAGCCATGATTAATTTAATGAGTTATATACAAATAATCATTGATATGTTCTTCTTTGTTGCAGGTAATGTTCACAGGAGAGAATATACCTGTCCATCCACATGTGTATAGCAATGGTCACATCTGTCTATCTATTCTAACGGAAGATTGGTCGCCAGCCCTCTCAGTGCAATCAGTTTGTCTTAGCATTATCAGCATGTTGTCCAGCTGCAAAGAAAAGGTAAGGCCTGTAATGCAGACCACGCTGACGAATATGGTGAGCCGCATAAACTGTAGGTTTATGAACCTGTTTCTTTTTCTACAGAGACGACCGCCAGATAACTCCTTTTATGTAAGAACGTGTAACAAAAACCCAAAGAAGACAAAATGGTGGTATCACGGTAAGCATGTTTTTCAGTAGTTCAGTTTAAATGAAGTTATTTAAAAAGGGGCAATCAAACTGCGTGTTGTTCTTTTAGCCACTGCCTTTTCTAATGCCTTTTTTTTGCCTTCACAGATGATACATGCTAATGTACAAACTTTGTAATAATCGTAGAATAAAGGAGTCCTACTGACCTACGTAAAGCACTTTTTAATCATTCAGTCTTTGAACTCTGACCTTTGACTGGAACAGTGGACACCATGCGCTGGATGCTTTTGACTGCATTTCTCCATGGGCAGTTGGATGCATGTTTTAGCCGGTTGTAATGTAGAGAAAGAAAATGACGGAACGTTTAGATGCACCCAAGACGGATCGTTTGGTAAAAAGGTAGTAATGCAGCAAGCGGGCAAGGTGGATTTACAGAGAGATAATTATGATTCTTGTTTTAAGATTATTATTGTTACTTTTTTGTTTGTGTGTGGGTGCATTTTAAGGTCCTTGTGTTGTGCAATAATAACTGATGGATGCATGCTTGGGCCTACAAAGAGAAATCCAAATCTAATTGTTTTCTGGAAGGTATCTGACCATCATAACCCCAAGGAAATGCTTCATCTGTTGTTTTTTTTTAATTATTCTTATTATTATATGCACTGTGAAAGTAACTAGTTAAAGGCACTATTAGAGCATTATTCCCACCTTGCAGTTGTACTGTAAGCAGTCCTCCACTTGGTTATCAGGTTAAATGGTTTTAGTTTGTAACCATTATATCAAAGGTAATCATGATGTTGTTTTCCATCTTCCAACCTGAGACCTGGTTGCAGTTTGTCCTGCTGTTGGACAGAATGTCGGTACAGATGGGAATAAAACAGATGATGATGATGACGATAGATTTCTTAGTCAGCTGATGACCTCAGTGTACATCTCCTCGTAAAGTTGGGCTGAACTCGTGTAGTGTTCACTAGTCCATCCTTGAAGATGTGCAGCAGCTTCTCTTCCATTTAAAGAATGTCTGTAAGAGAACATCGTCGCATGATCCATTTTTATTTGTATGATACTTTTTTTTTTTTTTTTTGGTTAAATTTCATGCTTTAATCTTCTAAAACGTCTGATTTTAAATGTCTTCAGTTCTTTTTGTACTGTTTTCGAACAGCTGATACTTTGAAAAGGGGGTTGGGGTGTTTTGATGGGTCAGTATGATTTTGATTTTATTTTTATTTTTAATTTAAGTCTGTGTTTGATTTCCAGAATGGTAGTGAATGGCTTAATGAAGAGTCTTTCTAGAAGTCACGAATATGAGGCTTTTGTGATTCCCCCTGGTCAGAGTTTTGGCTCAGGTACTTTTTTCAATAAAGAGATCACCTCTAAAAAGATACCTATCAGATATTTTGAATTTACCTATATTTTCACCAAAAGAGACTGTTATGTTGTAAAATTATAACATGTCTGAAACTATTGTATATAAGTCTTTAAATTGTTGGATGATGTGAAAGAAATTAGCAGAGGATGCATTTACTTAATAGCAGAATGATAATAGGAGTGCTTTATTTCAGTGGAAGTTAGTCTGCATCTTTTGCTAATTAGGATGTGTACAGTCGGCAACAAATACTACTGTTGGTTTAAAAAAAAAAAGAAACAAAAAAAGTTTAGTAGTTTTACAGTGGGGGTGCATGCAATTTTAAACCCTACTTTTTCTTATTGGCATCAGACATTGTGACAGCTATGAGTCTTTCCATAACTTTGCTAATGGTTTATGGAATGGATATTACAAACCTCACCTCCAGAGGCTGTGTGGCACTTTGTCATTTCAGGCTGTAATCACTCCATTCCTAAAGAGATGTTTATCGCCATCCAGTCAGAGATACTTGAATTTTCCATCATGTATTGCATTTGCTTTTTCCAGGGTCTAGTTGAGTTTCTTGAATGAACTTGAGTGAATGTGATGATGCTCTATACTGTAGAGGAGATTACCACAGCACACCGCTATCTCAAAACTATATTGATAACTTAAAGACATCTATTTAACCAATGATTTTTTTTTTTTTTTTTTTTTTTATTAGCCTAATGGTAACTGTCTGTCTGCTGTCACCGTGCTGTGAGAAACAGATGGAAGGACTGAAATGATTGTGTAAATGCAGTCACAACAGCATTTGTGCGGGGACAAAAAGCCTTCACTCTGTGGGCAGTAGTTCAGTAGAGTTTTGAAAAACTTGAGAGTGAATATGTTACAAGGGTTTGGATGTGTCATGTTTTTTTTTTTTTTTTTTTGTTTAGTTTTTTTTTCTTCCTTTTCAATGTAGTTTGAACTCTTACCTTGCAGGTTGTTGTGAGTGATCAACACTAATGAGGGTGTGTTATTTATATTTGAAAATTTGTTCTGGGATGTGCAAGCTCCATGTAATAGGTGCCTGTTCATTTTCATAATCAATAATAAAAGCAAAGATTCACTTTTATTCAACATTGGTGTCCGTGTTATGTGAGTATGTAATGTCTCCGTTGTCGCAGCCCGTCAAAGCCTCTTGGATTTTACTGTCCTCTTTTGGGAATGTATATGAGGATGATTACTAGGAAAAAGACTTTTACAACTGAGGTTACCTCCCAAAGTGATGACAATGTTACATGTAAAGACCTCTAGGATTAATGTAAGTCTCTTCATTGCAAAATAGAGCTAAAGTCTGGTTAAAGTTCAAAGACTTCCTTGCGCATTGCAAACATCACTAAAGCATTTCAGGTACAGTATAATGACTTTTATACTTGAGAAATCAATAGAACTGTGTTAATCACTTATTTTTCAGTTCATTCAATGCTGGGATCCATATTCTTTCCTATGTCTTTCTAGATGTGATCCATAAATTAGTTACTTTGTTTAGATTTGCAGACTGAAGGGTCAAATATGTACGAATCCATATATATTAATGACAAACACTGAAAGGTACAGCTGCCTGTTCCAGGATATTCGTGTGTCAAATCTGTGTGAATTTTCAACCTTTACATGAGCTCTAACAGTAAAAAAAAAAAATTAGCAAAGAATGGAAAAATATGTGGAATTTCCCCTTGTGAAGAGGAGCGGAGCAGTCCTGCGGTGCAACCAACCGTGGAAATGCAAAAAAAAAAAAGTAGATTCCTGGCACCATCTATTGGCCACACTGCAGTAGTATTTTAGTCAAATCTGCATCTGAGGATCAACAATGCCTTCTGACGTTTTGACTTAACCCAATTTCTTAGTCACAAAAATAATGCTGACAGCACTTTATTCTCCACTTGTTTCCTGCACTTTGCAAATATAGATCAATAGAACAAGGCTAGTGAATAAAAGACTTCTGTGACCCTTCTTAACCCCTGCAATGCCTTGTAATAAAAGGTTTTCACTTTCCTTTCTGTGGACCCCAGGTTATCTCATACTATGTGGCAGAACGAGCTCTGCATCTGTGTGGTTTCCTGCAGTCGACACCGCATGATCCAATGGTGTAAGGGACAGGCCATCAACTGCAGTCCATTTAATTCAACTGCCCTGCCATAGGGCCCTTGGGCAAAGGCAGTAAATTTCACTAGCCAAATGTAGTGCTGTGCTGTGGTACTAATGTGCTCTTTGGAAAATACAATGACATAACGACCAAATTTTAAGCTTTAGAATGAACAATTAAACCCAGTCAGTAAGAAATGTTTACAATTATTTAATTAAACTGATGTGCAGCATTGATGCAGTGTACAAATACAAGTTTGTAAAGCTCCATCTAGGTTCTGAATCAAAGTTATACTGTTGAAGGCTCCGAGGAAGCGAACCAGGACTGAACCATTAATGTCAGTGCGGGGGTGGGTAATTCATTCAGGATTCAACTCCAACTCTATTAATGCTACGTAAGTGGCATGCGATATGTCCCGTTGGCCAGACGTGCAAAACACATACCGTACAAAGAAAATGCCAAAACTGACAGTCAGTTGCATCTTTTGGTATGTATTTTCATTATTTGCCAGGCAAATAAGTTGGTCTATTCCCACTTCCATCCAGTTCTCTTTAGTGTTTGCCAATGTTGGAGGTGTAACTGGGGTCTGGCCCTGGATAAAGGTAAAAATACCCTAAAATATTTGTCCCTTTGTTGTCGGGTGGTCTACTGATTATTCGCCACGCTGTTGTCAGTCCGTGTATGTTGTCGCGGTTGACTGAAATTCCCCAGACTTTCGTGGAGGATGGGGCGGTATGGAGATGCTAGCAAGAGGGGTGTTCGGCCGATCAGCCATGATGAGCTTTAACCGGCTAAACTAGCGTAACTGGAGGTGGCTAGATAGTGTACATTCAATGGGGAAAATCATATTAATAAATTCTTGACAGCATGCATGCTTGCTCATTCTTCCGACTTGTTTCAAGGAGTTGACATTCGCAGGAAATACCGTTTACTTGGTGGTAACGTTAGCTTCCTGCTAAGCTGGACACACTCGTAGCTCTAATGTAGGTTCAGGGGTTGCAGACAGCCCTGTAGCTCTGCCAGTCAACCCTAACGTTTCATGTTACTGTGCAAAGCAACCATGCCTTTACGTTGCTGTTTGTCAGTATACTCTTGAATGTCAGTGCGAGAGTAAAGGGAAAGCTGCAAAAAAAATGTCGACCCCGAGAACCTCAGGGGCACATAGGATGCACCGGTGATAAAAGCAAGAAAGGCTAAGCTTTCATGCAAAAATATTAAGGCCACAAGTCAGAGCAAAAAAAAATGCATGCATTGCGTGACTATAGTGGACATCATTTGCTGTATGGATGCGAAACTACTCTGTTGTTTACATTAGGCAAGCCTTAAGAACATAAGCGTCTTCAATCTGTAAACAGACATGATTTCAGTCAATGGAAGAAAACACTTGACAGTTGAAAAAAAAGACTCTAAATTTGATGTATTCAGTAAACAATAACTTTTGTTTTGTTGTCCACACATTTCAATGATCTCATACTTTACTTCAGCATCGCACCAGGGTTCAAACAATTGTTCATTTCTTGGAGGTGCAAGGTTAAAAAAAAAAGCCAGCATTTCAGCAGGCAGCAGCAAGTGTCCAAGTGCACACCCCAGGGGTTCAGATCTGCGGCTGACCCTTTGCTCTGACCTCTGGGGACAGGAAAAGAATTCCCCTTGTTCGCTCGCCTGCCACATATTAATGTGAGCCAATAATGAAACCATCTTGACATGACGTGCCTTTTTGAGTTTTTTTAACACAGCCACAGGACATGATGTATGTGTGAAACATTCAAACAGATATTACATGCATATAAAGATGAAGACCATGTGCTTTTTTAACCTTTACCAGATTACTGGGCCATGTTCATATTTTTTGCCTGTGGTTGTTAAACTATGCTAATTTCACATAGATAGCTCTTTAGGCTCAAATAAAATGTGATCAAACATCCATTGTCTTGTTCAGGCTGCTATCACAGGATTCCTTCTTTTTCCGGGGAGCTTAGCAGCAGTAACATGAGCAAAGCTCCTTCAAATAAAGGTTCATTGTCTGGGTGTATTAGCTGCCTTTGGATCAGAATGTGAGATAGGCCCAGGGCAGCTCAGTTTGAAGTCTGTTCTCCTGCCATGCCCACAGTCAGCTTTCAAATGACACCAAACAGCTATAAATTGTGCAAAAATAGCCTGGGTTGTTGAGTGTTTGTCTTGTCTGTGCAGACAAATTCCTGTTTAATTGCAAATGATGTCCAGTACATTAGAACGTCATTACGAACCCACGTCCTACAAATTGTGATCTTTTTCATCAAACTACTCATATTTTGTATAGTACAGAGATTAAAGTGATTGCAGTCTATAATCATCAACATATTTCTGACAGACTCTTAAATTGTTAATGGTTGTCTGTTTCCAGGAATAGAGCATGGCTCAAGTGAAAGTACAGACCTCAGCACCCCTGGCTGGTCCTGGCCTCTCCCCCGGAGTTCCCCCTACGGCCATGGCCAGCCCAGGATCCCTGGGTCTGCAGCCCTCTGTCAACGGCACAGGCCCGGCCCCCACATCCGGCTGCCCTGCTCCTGCAGTCGGATATGGGGACGCCCCTGTGTCTGCCTCACCACCAGGTAGAATGTCAATAAAAAGTTTCCCTTCAAGGAATTTTGAATTGTTCTGTTAATTATTATTTATGATAATTGTAATTACAAACTAATTATGTTGTATTTTAATCTTTGCCTCAGGCGATGGACCGTGCCGTTGTGTAAATCTGATCCATGCATCATCTGATTCTTGTCATTATAAAGAGTCTTATTCTGTTTCTCTATCCAGAGTTTTTTAAATTTAAAAACTTAAATTTAATTTTTACTTGGCTGTAAGATCCTGCAGCTTTCAGACAGATTACACCCACTTGGGCCCCCTACGCACAGCTGCATAGATAACTTCTCATGTCTCTCCTACAAATTGCCTTATTTGTGTTTGTATGAGCTTGTGGTTTGAATTTCTTTTCCTATTTATGTGTTATATGTCATGATGCTTGCCATAATGCTGTATGTGACTATTATATGCCAGTCCTCTGATGTGTTAAACAAATATTCATAATACTAAAATATGATTGTAACTAATTTACTTAGTTTTCTGTGATTAGTAAGAGCATAACTACATATTATAATACGTAGTATGTATTTTGCTGTGCCCTATGTTCAGGCCCACCCCAGGAGAACATGGCAAACCCTAAAGAGAAAACTCCAATGTGTTTGGTGAATGAGTTAGCCCGTTTCAATCGGATCCAACCACAGTACAAGCTCCTCAATGAGAGAGGCCCTGCACATGCTAAGGTAAACATTTTAGGATTTTTTTTTTTTTAAGGTATGTGTTATGTTATTTGTCTTGGGACCATGTTGTAAAGACTTCACTTAATCATGTTGTACCTTGGTGTCTGTTTTGTCAAGCAAAAATACTACCCAATAATCACTGGGGAAGTAGTTGACATTGATTTTAATATTGTGTGTGTATATGTAGGTCATGAGCGTGTGGTAGTTTATCAACCGATGTTGCAGTTGTAAAATAAAGATTTTTATCATGGCTTAGAAGTGTCTGTTGGTTAAAATGCAGCCTTTATATGCCAAGAGTAAATTATCATTTCATAGTTGTTCAGCGGTCTGACAACAGGAAGACAAAAAATAAGTAAATGATAACAGCATTGTAGTGACTTCATTTGAATTCAAACACACGATGCAAGTCATAAAAACGCAAGTATAATGGGCTATTAGGGCTGTCACAGTATTGAAATTTGAGTTAATTATTAACTGTCATAATTGTGAGTAACAATATTATTAACTATTCTGTTAACAATATGCCACCAGTGTAGTATAAGTCTAATAATAGTTTAATTATGCACATTCACCTCATGAGAAGAAGAAGAGCCATTTCTTGGCATAGAATGTTTGAAACCCATAAAATTAACTCTATTTCTGTTTGCCATTTGTTGAGAAAAATTGAACATGGTGGATATGACATGACTTAAACATATAAGTCCAGTACTGAAATATTAAATCAAGGTACAAAATCAAGCTGTAATCATTATTAGAAGTAAATTGGGCATAGGATATGTAACTTAAATATACAGTCCATTACTGAAATATTTGTCGCTGAAATAAGCTGCCGTTTTCCATTGAACTCACAGCAGAAGAAGAATGAGGCACAAAGAGTTGACGTCATTAAAAGAGAACCAGACGAACTGTGGGAAACAATGTGGACATAATGATAAAATAGATTTTGTTATCTTCACTTAACTGTTATACAGGAGAATAGAGATGATTATCGTGATTAGGTAAAATAATCACGATTATCTCTATTCATTGTGATATGGATAAACAGGCTGAAATGCTGGTCAGTTAGTGGCTGGCTGTGAAAGAGATAAACGAAACTAAACTTTGTTTCCTGTGATGTTTGCAGGTTTATCTTGTGCTTTACATGAACTCTGCAGTCCTGAAAATAGCTGTCTCTTGCTAAAAATATTATATCTTCTTGAATTTTGCAAAAAAAAGTCACCACCGGACACTCTTTTTTTGCTTGTCTTTAAGTAATACACACTAGCAGAACTATAATGTATGTGACAGAGTATGTATGCCCTGATATTTCATGATTTAATTAGTACTTTTCCTAAATTAATGTTGGCCATGCATAGTACATTGAGTTCTTACTCTGTGGGTTCCAGAGGGATGTTGGTAAAAATGTAGTCGCTGTCGGGTAATGTCTCTCCCTCTGGGTGTCACTGTTCCAGATCTTCACAGTGCAGCTGACTCTTGGGGAGCAGGTGTGGGAGGCAGAGGGCACCAGCATTAAAAAGGCCCAGCACTCCACAGCTGCCAAAGCGCTGGCCGAGAGTGTCCTCCCCAGGCCAGCGCCCCGCTCCCCCAAAGTGGACGTCAACAGCAACCCAGGTACTGTAACTAAATAAAGTCTAATTTTCATGTCATGTCATTTTAATGAAAAATGTGCCCTCGAGCAAATTTTGTCCTCACTCAAAATGTATCTTTACCATCTCAAATAGTTTAGAGACATTAGAGAGAGACAGGAAACATAGGTACAGAAATAGAGAATGACATTCAACAGTTCACAGGGGTCGAACCAGAGTTGTTATGGTTCTGGGTTGGTGCCCTAAATCACCCTACCCACTCTCTTACTGAGCTTTTGTGTTTGTTTGTCAATTTGTTCATAAATTTGTTTTTGTGTTTGTTTTTGGCTTAAGCTTAGTTACTCCCTGGTAGTTATATTGCTTTGATTTTAGTCTCCAGGTCCTGTGAGCAGAAATGTCAAACAGAAATGAACTGCTGCAAGTTAATAAAGATGAACTTGTATGTAGATGCTTATAATGGTTTTGCGAATTCTGTGTTGGGGTTTTTTGCCTGACAAGCATCGATATCACCAGTTTAAAATTCAATGCCCTCTACTGACAATTATTTTTAGAGCTACAGTATATGCTGTGGTGATACAACCCCCTCTTCTCATCTCCCAATTTGTGCCTCCTCGAGTCCTTGCCTGGCCTCGACTCCTCACCTTGCATCTTAGTCCGTCTCACCCGAGATGTGAGCGGAGGAGTTGAGGAGGTGACACGAGGAGAGAGGAGCTGAGGCAACAGGCATTTAGCAAAATGAGACATCCTCGCCTTGGAGCCCTCATTTGAAATAGATGTTGGTTAGATATGACATGTGGAAGAGCTGCATCATCTGTCTGTTATTTTGTTACAGTTATGGCAGTGTTTTATGATTTCTGTCAGATGAGTGTTCATGTAAATAATGATTAACTTTTAATTCAATTCACAACGTTGCATAATGCGATGTGGAGGTGTCATACATTTTTTAAATTTAACACACACAAGTTTGATCAAGCATTTGATCATTTTAAGTAAAACTAGTACAGCTTCTGAATGAAGAAGTTGTGTATTTTTAAAGTCCTGCTCCTGCTGTGGTTTGTGTGTCACGCCTCATTTACACATCACGGATCTGATCGACGAAAAGACTTCTGCAAAGGATGCATCTGTGTATACTCGGTCATAGCTTCTCCGACCAGCCTCCTCGGTCCTCGATGAGAATTGATTAGAGAATTGAGACATCCCTTTTTTTGTCATTTAAGTTTTTATTAATTTTTCTATTTAATATTGTACACAGAATTGAGACATCCTTTCAAGATGGCCCTAAATTCAATTTCTCGGTCACAAGGACGATCATGGAGTCGAAAAATAGGGAAATGAGAAGAGCCTAATATATCCAATCAGAGGGAGATGGAGAGCTCAGACTGACATGGTTGCTTTTCACGTACAATCTTAAAGTACAAAGTACAGGGCTGAGATGGAGGGTAGAGAAAAGAAACATAATGAAGCATTTGTGTCATGAGGGTACTTGCAATGATGCCCCTCTCTCTCTCTCTCTCTCTCTCTCTCTCTCTCTCTCTCTCTCTCTCTCTCTCTCTCTCTCTCTCTCTCTCTCTCTCTTGCGCTCCTTCATTTACAGGAAGTTTTAGTATTTCCATTGTGGAGTTTGGCTTTGAGACACAGCTCTCTTAAGATGCTGAATATATTTAAATAATCCAGATACAGAACAAAGCCAGTGACAGACCTTTGCAAAAAAAAAAAACCTTAAGTGAAGGCTTATGTTTTCTCTATGGCCAAATTAATGCCACTAGCCTCTTGTGGCCTCTATGGCATCATAGTAGTGAAAAGCCTGAGCTATTAATGGGATTAAGAAAGCCCAGTGATTATGCAACACGAGTGGGGATCTGTGGAGCAACAGGGCATGCATCAGTCATAGTCTGACAGCAAGGAAAGTTTTTGATTCATGTTTTTACATTGTAAGTGTAAGTTAAGGTATACAGTACAGCTTGTAAAGTCAGTGGTACACTTGTGTTACATTCTGTCAATTGAATTTGACAGACATTGGCAGTCTAAGGCTTTTGACAATGCTTTTAAATTAGATTTTTGCTCATTTAAGATGGAAAAATAGTATATTTTAACCACTCAGTGTGTTTGATAATTATTGTTTTAAGCTTCTTACGCCTCTTACTTTTCAGTTTTTACTTTTCATTTCTGTTTTATACACTCTCACGTACACAGGCAGTATAACACCGACGGTCGAGCTAAACGGTCTCGCCATGAAGAGAGGGGAGCCAGCTATCTACAGGCCTTTGGATCCTAAGCCCATGCCCAACTATAGAGCTAACTACAACTTTAGAGGGATGTTCAACCAAAGGTGAGCTTCCACAACCTCTCTTCCTAAAAACTAAATTTAGTCTTAACGCTATGTTGTGATTGCTGTTTGTACTTAAAGGTCCCGTACTGTGAAAGTGTACTTTTATTGGGTTTTTAGGTTTATATAAACTCTGTGGTGTAAAATAAAAGCTGTGAAACACTCATAAAAGTGAGGAAAAATCTAATCTATTTGTTTTTTGTCAACACCATTACAGAAGTCTTTAATATACACATATACGTGTTATAGATAGAACTATAAGTGTTAAGATATGGGACCTTTAAGCCTTTTTGGTGCAAGAAATGGTTTCGAGTGGCGTGAATGGATGGCTAAAATGTGGCTGGCTTTGTGTGGACGGTGTCTTGATATATTTCCAATGGCCTCAAACAGCATTGTTTCTTTGATCCCAGTGCCTCAGATGTGTGTCAGCGATGGCCCCTCCACCCCATATGTTCTCTAAAGTGATGAAATGTGGTGCCCTCATGGGGTCCCTTTGCACTTAGTCTTTGTCAGCTTTCTTGTATCCTTTTTAGTTTTTGTCTGCTTTACTGGAGCCATCAAGCCATTTCTTTGGCTCCATAAAAGTGCCACAGAGTTGGAATTAATGATATCTTCTCGAGTGAAGGAATGTCATTAGACCTGTGTTGGATTGTTGACGTGAGATGCTGTTTTGCGTAGTGAACATCAAGAAAACCATGAATAGCTTGTAAAATTCTTTTAGAAGTCTTTAATTGCAAGGCAAATGTTATATCTGTTTTCTATCTTCATACAGAAGATTGACCCTCTTTAATTGAAATGAAATGTCAGCCTAATATGGATATTATTAACCATAGTGTTTTATGATGCATTAGGGGTCCAGATATTGAATAATTTTGGAGGCAAGTAATTCCTGCTTAAAGCTTGAAAGAAGATACGTTATTTGGCTCCAGGGAGAACACCCTGAAAACAAGCAAGTATTTATTAGGTTATTAGATTGATATGAACATATGAATTTTCGGGAGGCAGTATGAGTTCCTCCAGATGGCAGTGTTTCCTCATTTTAAAAATCGTGCCCAGTACACTTCTAAGGTGATTGAGCACCCATTTTGTAACATGCAATTCAGGAATGTGGTGAACTGATAAGATTTTCATTCAGATTTTCTATAGATTTTCTGCTGTTTAATCCACACAATCTACATGTGGTGATTTTCTTATTTGAAGAACAGAACAGAAAAATGTAAAAGAGAAGCTTCTGTTTTACTGTTTACATAAACTTTGGCTCCATAAAATCCTAAGGTAAGGCATTCTGATGCCAAATGTGTAGATCATTGAAAAGAATGTAGATACAATGCCAGAAAAAGAGATACACTTGCAGTGTTGAATAACAGAGTGTTCTCGGCAGACAAGTCTCGCATCTGGCTCACATCTTCTTCTATTTGATCCATGCAGGAACAAACAGGGGGTGCAAGACAAATGTCTGTGGGGTAGAGGAGAAAATCTGTTTTCCAGCATCTGTCTGTCAATGTCATATGTCACAGTGATGGGTTTTCAAAGTGATAGGCAGTATCCCACACAGTCTGTTTTGTTTTTTCGTATGCCAGTTTGCAAAGGAGAGAGGTGTGTGTGTGAGTGTGTGTGAGTGTGCGTGCGTGCGTGAAACACAGAGATGACTTATGCTATCCCAAGGTCATTCATGTTTTCACAAGGTCTCTTTCTTTTAGTGTGGTCAAGCCTTTTATTAATATAAGCAAATGTGAAATCTCTTCATAAGATGACTGATTATGTGCTGGAGTGACAGGCTATGTCCACAATCACTCTCCTTAATGATGCTGCAGGGAAGCGAAGGTTTCCATATGCCCATGTCCTTACCTATTATGATGAATAAGAGTGATCCAGAGTCATGTTGATGGAGAATCTTACCATTAGAAGGGCAGCCTGGCTCTGATCCATCAGCGCTCTAATCACCACCAAGACCAGTATTGATTCATTCAGAAAGTGCCCTGATGAGAAAATACGGCGATAATATGAAATGTGCATTTATCAGCGTCTTAATGAATCTTATTTATGGTGAAGGGTCTGTGCATAATTTCTTACCGTCCAAGTCTATGTTTAAATCAGTAATTCATCTTTGTTACCACACAGGCATAACCACAGCATTGTTCATCCTTAAATACTGATTCCATGAATATCTTCAGAATTATGCATGTTTTTCAACTGAATCAATCCATGACGAAGGTGATGTGAAACATTATGAGGAAATTCAGCCAGAATGATTCACAGACATGACCAGTGAATTAGGAAAATATTTGGGTTATCAAGATATGTGGTTACATCAGCCCTCACCTCATGGACAATCCCCAACTCCTGTGTTATCATTGGAACACCTGTTTCCAGTGACTCATTGTGGGCTCCTCCAATCTACCCGTGGCGCTCCCAGTTTTCCTCCTCATCCCAAGGGGGCAGAGTCTGCATCCGGCATTCTGTCAGAGTTGGAATTTTGGAAAGGACTTTCCCTGTTAGAGCAAGGCTGAACAGTATGAAGCCACCCACCTCCTCCTAGCCCTCATTTGGTTATGACGGTAACAGTATGTCAGCTGGAAGAACAGTGGGCTGAATAACTGAGGGTGCTTTGCTCTGTGACATTTCCTCCTGTGATAATGTTCAGATACGGAGCTGGACATTACTGCTTTCTCTGTAGGAAAAGGGAGGAAGTGTGAATCACCTGTATAGCTGTTAACTCTATTAACTCTCTTCTTTACGTAGCACTCTATCAACTTCCCATTTGTATTTTCTGTCACTTTTTGGGGGGCCTGTCCTTTACCAGAGGTCAGAGTGAAAGTTTAACAAATGTGTTTATTTTTAAATGATGTGAAAAAGTAATCGTCAAGCCTTGTGGCCCCAAGGACAGAGCAAAATAGTTGGGATATTCAAAACTTCTAAAGTCACTATATTTTCTTTAATAATAAAATGTTCTGTATTACTCATTACCTCAATTAAGAACCTTTTGTTAGGTCAGTAGAGCTATGGAGGGGGCATAGATAACAAACCTAAGCTATGTCTACATGTATTGTCTAAATATAAGAACCTACCGATTAAAACACACCTGTTTCTAAAATGACGCTTTCTGCTCAGGTCTCCATACAAACACAAACTTGTGTAATGTACGTAAAATCAGCTTTTCCTCCTTTTTGCCCTCCATTCCTATTGGGGCGCCTTTTCTTTAGAGATAGTATGATTGATTGAATTTTTTTTGGTTAGTTTGGTGTTTAGTTCCACTTCTGCATAATTACTTTGAGTTTGATGTTCAGTTATTCAGATTTATGTATTTAGGTATTTATTACTTAGACTTAGGATTAAGATGTTCAGATATCTAGTTTCGGAGTTAATTTTGCACAAGCATAAGGTGTTTTCAGTGTCGAGCTCTACTTTTTTTTTCTGTTGGCCACGCGTATAGTCGTCACACCATGCAGCATTTTAAAAAAAATCATTTAGGTTGAATTTTGTCAGCAAACTATTGTTAAACTGTGCAAAGCCATTGGAAAGACCTGGTTTCAGAGCGCAGTGGTATGGTTGTCATCTTGTGTTTGCGAGTCCATTTAAGCATTAATTACAGATAGCAATTACATCAAAAAACAGAGAATTTGCCTTGACTAGCTGATTGTGGTACATAAGTGGTTAAAATGCTTTGTGGCTGCGTTCTCCACTTGCCTTTAGCAATATGGCAGCGTCCTTGTAAATTCAATGACAGCCTTACATATTGTGGCACGGTCATGATCTATCTATGTGTATGAGCTGAAAAGATATTCATCCTTGAAAAATGAATACCTTTGTCATGCCTGCAGGACATCACAATAACATCAGACAAAACTGTAAGAATGACACAAAGAACGCACATACTCAACAGACACACATACACAGGTGTCCATCTACATGTCTAATTGGGCCAACCTGTCTCACTGAAAAGACAAATCTGCCCATAGGGTTTTTCTATATTCAACGTTTCCTCTCATCTTGTCCTATGTGGAGGGATCAGATATCCTCGGAGGTCCTCTTCACATACGCATTTGCTTTTTTCCCCCAACTCACTTTCGCCCACTCAAGTTTTTTTTAAGTAACTTAGTGGCCTTTTGGGATTTAAAATCTCATATAGCATAATCGGGACACTGTGTGCTCTATCGTCCACTCAGGCATTCCACTGGCTTGCCAAAGCCCACAAGGTAGAGACTTAAGAAGAATTTCTTTTTATTGCTTTACTTTTTAAAAAAAATTACAGTGCATCTGCAAAGATCCTAACTAAGATGCATTCGGTCAGATGGACTATCAGACTGTATGCTACATAAATTGCTGTGGGCGACATGCCAGAACAAAGGATAATCTGTCCAAATTGTACGAATGGGTGTAAACTCATAAAGCAGTGTTTTATTGAGGAGACTGGGGGTGGAGGAGTAGAATACAGGTCCAACATAAACAAACGCTTGAAATGATTTGTACTCGACAGAGAGCTACGTACACTCAGTGACACAGAAGTCTGTTCTCCCCTTTCATCTTCTGTCCTCTGAGTGGAGTTGTGTGTTTGTGTATCCCTGTGTGTCCTCCTCTCTTCTTTTGCCCTGATGTACTGAATGTAAAAATGGACCTGTGACCACCACATACAAAGCAGCAAAAGCACCTTTTGTAATGTCATGTTTCAGTTTGTCTGGCACAGTGAATCAGGCAACACATGACCACACATCTCTATGATGGTACAAACACACACCTAATTATCTGTGCCTTTTCTTGGGATGTTGGAGCTCTTATGCTGTATCTTCTGAAGCATTTTTTTTTACCTTTCCCTCTGGTAAGCTGCAGTTCTGAGCAATCAATGACAACCATCAAGGGTTGATATTTCTGTCTCTGAAGAGCTTTGTTTGGTTGCAATCTTTTTGACAGCGGGATATTGGAGCATTTCGACAGAGTTTACCGCATGGCATGTATTGATACATCCTCGCTTGGTGTTTTTCTTTGCATACAGGCTTCTCTATCAATGCATTACTGCAAGATGACATGTGTCAACTCGTCAGGATATGTCACAGATCTTCCTCCCAGTGTTGAGGTGTATTAAAGGATAGGTTCCGATTTTTTTTATCAAATCTACCTTAAAACAAAACTCACCTGCACATAAGCATTGGGCATTAAGAACGATGTCAGTAGCTGTAATTATTTGGCATCTCGGACCACTCCCTTCGTAGCATGTATTACACAATTCACAGTGCTTATTCTGTGAAGAAAATATATTTTGTTTACCAAAACCTTCTGTAGTGTGAGCTTTCAGCTGTCTCAGTTAGACAAATCAAATCTATATTAGTTTCCTTTTTCAGCTGTCTGTGCTCTTTTTATGAATTAATTTAAACTTGTGAAGTCACCTTTGCGTATGTCTCTGCTAGTGGTAATAATGTTGATTATCTCATTCCAGAGGCATCTGTCAGTAGCTAAGATATATTAGGCAGCAAGTGAACATTTAGTGTTACATAATGTGTTGGACGCAGCAAAATGGGCAGCATAAGGATCTGAGTGACTTTGACAAGGACCAAATTGTGATGGTAGACTACTAAGTCAGAGCATCTCCAAAACTGCAGGTGTTCCCGGTCTGCAGTGGTTTGTCCCCTACCAAAAGCGGTCTGAGGAAGAACAACTGGATCTCAATCCTCTCAAGCATCTGTGGGAATATAACATTATTATCACATGCCTAATAATGTGTAGGTCCCCCTTTTGCTGGATAAACCGCTCTGACCTGAAGCCTGGACTCCACAAGACCTCTGAAGGTGTGCTGTGGTATCTGGCACCAAGACGTTAGCAGCAGATCCTTGAAGTCCTCTAAGCTGCGACGTGGGGCCTCCATGGATCGGATTTGTTTGTCCAGCACATCCTACAGATGCTCAATTGGATTAAGATCTAGTTGTCCTTCCTTAGACCGCTTTTGGTAGGTGCGCTGCAAACACTGCAAACTGGGAACATCCAACAAGACCTGCAGTTTTGGAGATGATCTGACCCATCTGGCCATCATAATTTTAACTCTTGTCAAAGTCGCTAAGATGCTTATGCTGTCCATTTTGCTGCTTCCAACACGTGAACTTCGAGGACTAAATGTTCACTTGCTGCCTAATATATCCCACCCACTGACAGATGCCATTGTAATGAGATATTCTACATTATTACCACTTCACCTGTCAGTGGTCATAATGTTATGGCTGGTTGGTGTATTGTGTATAAGAATCCTGTATTGTTCTTTTCCAGTCCAGTCTTTAGTCCAAGTATACACCTATGTGATGTTGCACAGTTCCTGTAATCCTAAGAGAGAGAAGGACACTTTTCAAGGGGAACAGATTGTTAACTTTTATCCACATTTCTCAACAGCCTGATACACTCACTCTGCACCACAGTCAGCCTCCTGTGGTTGGATCTGTCTCTGGAAGAAATGACGAGAAATGCAGCACTTCTATTGCAAATTTATATGTTGTTTACTTTGGTTTAAATCACACCAGGAAAATATACACTGTCGGACACTCCAGCTAGTTGTTTTTAGGGTTCATACTGCTGTGTTACAGTTTAGGAACCTGTCATTTTTTGTCTTTATAATACTTTTCAGTGCAGGGAAAGTCAAAACAAAGTTTGTTCTGGTAAGTGATGCTGAACTCCTTCTTTGGTGGTCTTAATAGCTGAGAGCTCAGGATGAATTAATCGAGTCTGGGCAAATGTATTTTACATCCTGCATTTGATCTGTGGTGCATTCTCCGCAGCAGACCTCACTTCTGCTCAGAAAAACACTTTTTGGACGTCAGATAGTTTGCAGCACAACTTAATTTGCATGTTGTTACCTGACTAAAAAGTAAATTAAAATGCACTGACTCCATAAACTAACCAATTAACTGCTGCTCTTTGAAGATAATAGAAGATTTCAGATTTGCATTAATCTCTTGTGCACTCTATCTCTGAAATACCATTTTATGTAGCTGTATTAATTTTCAGGAGGGCTAATTGAAAGCATAACAACAGCTAGTTAAGTAACAGATTAATCAGTCAGTGAAAGAAGTTGTGTGTTGAAGGACAAAGGAAAAAAATGACACCGCTTATGTAAATAGGCTGTATTATTATTATTAAAGTAGTGGTTGGCCTCTTCTTACAATATGCTTGCAGAAACCACGTCAGAACAATCTGATAAATTCAATTTTTTTTCATTTTAAAAAATGGCACAGAAGCATTTGGAGTTTTACACCAAGCAATTAGTTTCCCCTTCTTAATGACAATGAGTATAAAACAGCAGGTTACACTGTTATATTCTTAATGAGGACAGCAGGGTTTGATTTTAGACTGATCCGCAGCCAGCCAGACCTTAGCAGTTGGCACTAAGAGGGCAAAGGGGTTAAGGTTTTTTTTTTTTTGGTCACACAAATGCATGCAGGGTGTAATTGGGTTGCACACATTGGAAAGTCTTGTATTAACCACTGATATTTTTCTGTGCTTATTCACGCAGTGCCTGTTTTCAGTCAGATGGTGAGAGAACAGACTACAGTATCTTCGGTTGCTTTGGTGGAAAAATGGTGGAAGTGGCTTTTCTCTTTCTACCTGATAAACACATTTTTTCTTCTGTGGCATGGTACCTGCGTCAGCACTGTCATATTTGGAAATGATCCTTGATGTGCCATTATTACCCAGCAGTAAAGTGTGACAGGAGAGTTTGGGTAGGTTTACATGAAGTTTGACTTCTCACGAGCCAGGCAAGGAAGGAGGGCACTGAGACGACACACTGATTACAGACCTCGCACAAAGGCCGCTTTAATCTCATGTTCAGAACTGAAACCACAACAAACAGTAACAACAATGAACACTGTCAGGTTGGACAATTTAATAAGATAAGTTATGAAACCTCTGTTTTATGCACTGTGTCTGTTAACCATTCTAAATAAGTAGCTGTTGTTGGTAAGGTAGTGATGTGAGAAGTGTGTATCAAAGGCCAGCAGTCTGCAGCATAGAAACAGAGCAGGTGATTACACTAGAGGATTATGAGGTACTGAGTATATTGCTCTCATGAGAGGCTTTAATGAAAATGCGAATGTTGTGAGATTAAGGAATATTAAGATATGAAATGTGTGTTGTTAGTAAACAAGTGATGGACTGAAAGCCTGGGCTGATGAGCCAACATATGCCTGACTTCACATTTGCACCTATTGCTTTTTACACCTGACTTCTTTGATGTGTGCTCGTAACAATATCTACTTCTTGAACAGTCAAAGTTTTATACCGAAGCCCAACCACAAGATTTGTATTCAAATTACACATAAACCATTTAAATCCGTCACCTTGATGGATGTCACATTTCAGAGTCAGTAGCTTTAAGTAATGTTATATTGTCCACCACTGTTTGTGGCTTTTCGTACGTCACTACAGCACTCGCACACAGGCACACTGCTTCTCATTATCACCTTAAACCTGTCCTTTCACACTTTGAAGCAGCATAATTACCTTTTTACACTTCCTCCGCTTGTTTTTGTAAACTGTAGAAAAACATAACTGTATGAAGCTAACACTGTTTATGCTGCATTTTTTTTAAAACTTTTGAACTAAAAGCTATAGTTTATGAATAATTGCACATGATCTGACTGTCAGGATTTTCCCCACATCGATGATGTTTTATTGTTTTTCTTTTCTTTCACATTTTTGTTTCTTAATGATCTGAAATACCACTAGAATTTTCTCAGTGAATGCTCTAAATTATCCATTTTGTGTCGAAACAACCTTGTGGGCTTTTTATGGTTGTGTTTTGTGTACACAGGCTGCATGGAAGAATACTGTTTAATGAGCAGTAAGCAGCAAACAAAGAATTTCATGTCAAACCACCGCTCTACCAACACGCTGGATGAAGCTCTCCCATGTGGCTTAGTGGTTTCTAAGCTCAGACAGGGTCCAAGCATCTTTGCATACAACCCCCCAACAACATGACAGTTGGTGTTTTGAGCACTATGTTTACTTGACTACACTGGCTGTTTTCTCACACTGCTGTGTCTTTTCTGCATTAGCAATTGCGTGAGGCAGAAGGGAAGTAAAGCAATCAATGATGGACACAGAGAATGAAGTATGGAAGGAGGGAGGAAGAGAAAACAAGTAAAGGTCTGGCAGGAGATTGGAAGAAAGTGCAGCTGGTGGAGGAGTGAGCCTTTCCAAGTTTCTTCATGTTCCCCCCCCCAAATCTCTGTCACCCTTTTGCTCCCAGTGCCGCCCCCACTCTTTTACAACTCTCTGAGTCAGTTGTGTGTTTATGTGTGTGTGTGTGTGTGTGTTATTGTGGCTTAATGCATACAACTATGTTTGCATGTCTGGCCAGTAGATGTCTTGGTGGTCAAGCTCAGTGACGTTGGAGGACAAAGTGGGCCAGTGCACTCCCTCATTCTTTTTGTCTGTGTTTAGTTGGCCCACTTTTCCCTGCCTGCTGGTCTTTGCTGTAGTGGATTGCATATGTTCCCATAGTGTACACAAAAACAACCCCCAAGTGTTCTCCAAGTAGTGTGGGAGGAAACTTTTTTTTCTCTGCTGTTTCAGGTAATATTTCTATATTGTCATATTCAGCAAAGCATCTCCTATCTCTTTATGCAATTTTTTTCAGTTTAACCCCTGGTGCAAATGTGATAAACGCTCAACTGTAAATATGCTAGAAAATTAAATAAAATCTCAAGTAGAAAGAAAGATTTAGACAATAATTCCTGCACATACACAGAGTGAGGATTTTTTTTCTCGAGTTATTTTCAAAGGAAAATGTTTTTTCACAGCATAAAGTTGTTTTCTAACTGAAATGCCACCCCGGCAATTAATAATAATAATTCTAATGCCATATCTCCCATTTCACAGTACAACTGTGTGTGGGCTTATGTCTGTCTCTGTGTGTGTTCGCACATGTGTCTTTGAATGATTAAGATGAAATAGTAACCTTTACTAACGTGGTCTACATTAAAGAGAGCTGCAGGGAAACTTCCACCTTCAAAGACACATGTATTACTCACTGCTAAATGCTGATGAGTTATCATTTGATTGAGTTGTAACATCAGTCAGTTTTTCCTCTCTCATCCCTGAACCACATCGAACACACATACGGTACATTGTCACATCAGCACACACGGGCACAGACAGTAGTAGGTGTTTTTTTCTTCCACTTTCAGCAGTCTCTACATCTTCCCTACACGTATCCTGGTCCAATTCCCTCTCTGTAGTAATAATAATAATAAAAGTAATAATTGATAACACAGAACAGGCAGATCCAGCCAGCATGTGCTGATTTTTGTGCTGGCCACAGTACACTGACGTGATTTTTTTTTTTTTGCCTTTTTCGTGTGCATGATTTTGATGAGTGTTCGTGCGCTCGCCTGTTTTCTTGGCAGACTTGTGTGTAAGCCACTACTTTCCCACGTTGTAGAGTAGGGTCTCCCACAGGCCTCCCTCCGTGTCCCTCTCTCTCTTCTCTCTTTCTCTCCCTTTCAGTCTCCCTCCTCTCTCTTTCTTATCCCTCTCAGTCTTCCTCTCTGCACCTGTACTCAGTGCTCCAGCCCCAGCTGCTCACATCTCGGCTCAGCGCTGTTGGCCTGAGCCCATGTTGCACTTGGCATGTCCTCTGAGACCCTGGGGCCACACTTGACGTGCGAGGGCCAGGCAGGCCCCCGCCCAGGGAAGGCTCCTGTGGCCAGGAGGAGCTGAGAGCAGACGGATGAGAGGAGATCTGTGGGCTGGAGAAAGACTTGCTGGAATTCTGGAGTTGAAATGCTGACTCATTGTTAGGCCTGCTGCGCAAGACATGATGAGAGACTGCAGAGGGGAGGGGGATTTCAGAGAAATTACAGTATTACAGTTGTTTTGGTCAGATCCATCTTGTGAGTTATTTTATTCACCTTAGGCCCCACTATGTTATGTTACCGTAAGTAAAGAGACCCTATTTTCAATATTTAATTTGAATTGTGCCAAAAACTCAAGATAAAACTAAAGACATTTCAGCTTTATTATGACTTCGGTTAAGCATACTTTTAGCATTGTACTCACCAGCAATTGTTGTCATCTGGAAACGATTGTGACATTACTATAACTAAATCAAAAAGCAAAAAAATATGAATTGCCAGATCTGAGATCTGGGGATCTGAGGTTTTATGTACCTTTATTTTTTGTCTAATTTCATGTTCCTTTATTTAACCAGGTAAAAGTCTTGTTGACATTAAAATCTCTTTTCTAAGAGAAACCTGCCAAGAGAGCAGTATCAAAGTCATTGTTACAGCTCTACTCTCAATACAGCCAACAAACAAAGCCAGTTTTCACTCAAGAAAATAAAAACATCCAGCTGAATTATGCTGGAATTGTAAACCGTAAATATGAAGTATACAGTTATCCGCACGAAAAGAATACAGACGAAGCAGCTAAAACTGAAAGTGAGCAAACCTGAGGTGCCTTCATTAACCCTTCATTGCGTAACAAAAGTATATGCGTATACAACTAAATCAAAGACAGTGGCTCAGATTTAAAACAGAATTTTGATAATAATGTAGTGTTGTAGTCATTTGTTTTTTCTACCAAATAGGATTTGGCCAAGTTGACGGTTAGTGAAAGCCCTAGCTTTAAGAGTGAAGTGTTACAGATAAGAATGATGGCAAAAACTGGGGCTGCACAATTAATTGATTCGCAATATCATAATTATATAATTGCAACTGAGCACAGAGAGGTACTGTGTTTTTGTATTTTTTTTATGCTAGTTTAAGTTTGTATGTTTGATGTGATATTTCTAAATGAGTAATCTGTGCATTTTGCTTAATAACCAAGCAAGTAGACTCCATCCGCAATATTGCCCACAATAATCGCAATATGACTTTTTGACCAAATCGTACAGCCCTAGCAAAAACTAAACACGGTTTGCGAATCATTACTATTATCTTTCACTGTATGGCAATGTTGATTGAACTTGCACAGCATGATTTTTAGCATACTTTCTCACTGAAGTTCTACCAAAGCCATCAAATTAAGGCCAGTTATTGTGATGTTGAAATGTTACAAAATCACTTTTTATGCTGTGAGACATAAAAAAGCAAACAAATGAATTACAACATTTCACTGAATGCATCACTGAATCACTGAATACATCAGTGTACACACAAAGGAGTTCTCAAACACCACAAAGGCTGGTTGAGCTGCTTTGAAATGTATTGCTGCAATTCGAGGTCTTTTATTTAATGATTAATGATTTAATTTAATGGGTGTATTTGTGTGATTGGTTATGAAAAGAAGCTGTGTGAAGCTTTTACCAAGTTAGGCTGGCCTTCCAGTACACACACTATTTCTGTCTTATAATTTAGAACTGCTCAAGTTCCTTAGACTCCTACATGGACTCAATCAAGTATTAAATCTCCTATCTCACAGAAAAGATATTGTGGAACTGGTGAAAATGAATTGATATGTACACATCGAGAGACAGGATAGCTGCATTTCTCTCAATCTTGTTTTCATTTCCTTCAGCATGTAGTGAACTATACTCTTCAGCTTCATTCTTTCATTAAAAGCGTGCCTTGTCCAAACCTGAAAATATTACGTTTCTTAGAATAATTTCTGGCACCACTCAAGACTCCAACCTATGTATCCCAGTTGCTGCAGTCCATAGGGGGCTACCACATATAGCGCCTGTATGTCCTTGTGAATTTAAATGTACACGGGCAGTAAGGAAGGAGGACAGGGAGACGGATATTAAAAACTTTTTCCCTTGTTAACTTTCCCACTATTTCTCTTTCCTTGTCTTCGATTCGGCAGACATTCTCAGCCATTCTCCCCCCTGACCCAGGAGGGGGTATCACCCACGCGGGCTCTCAGACCTCTAAATCTGCTCAGTGACAGCTTAGTCCTACTCTGTCAGGACCCAAAGAAAGAGAGGGAAATCTATGTTCGGGGCCAGAAGAAAGAGGAGCGGATATATATGTCCCTGTGCTTTGTTTGCCATCCCTACGCTGAGATCCAACAGTGAAACATCCATCAAGTGGTCGGCCAACTGGCTATTGTGTAGTAATTGACCCTGATGAAGTGGTGGGCCTTTAATTTGGGAGTGGTGTGAATTGATAACTTGGCTCATAATGCTTGAGGCTCTCCCTTCCCTTTCTTTTCTGTTTTTAAGCCAGATACAAATGTCCACTTATGGGTGTAAACAAATTAATCTACGATATCTTTTCAGCCCTAACGCCATAGTTTTTGTAATTAATATTCCCTCTGCTCTTGTTTGTTCCAGGTACCATTATCCTGTTCCTAAGATCTTCTATGTGCAGCTGTCTGTGGGGAGTCATGAGTTTATTGGTGAGGGACGAACCCGCCAAGCGGCCAGACACAACGCTGCCATGAAGGCCCTACAAGCCCTTCGCAACGAACCCATACCCGAACGGCCACCACAGGTAAACATACACAAATAAAAACTAAAAGATCACTCAGAAAGCACAGACCTCCGCCAAGGGCAATAGTCCACTCGTTTTGTTCCACAATATTACCTAACCACAAACAAAACATAAATTATACCCCTTTTTTCCCTCTTTTTTGTTGGTAGTGTAACTGTTTTCATGGTAAAAAGGTCTTAGGTCTTCTGAATCATCAGCTGGTGCCAGTTAGTGGATAATGTAATTGTTATCACTGTAAGTCCTCTCTTACAGGAGTTAAAAAGAAAGTGAAAAATTCTAGCCTGCACCCCCTTTTTTTGGATCTGGTTCAAAATTTGTCCTTGGGGTTTGTCCTTCCATCAAGTTTCATGAAAGGTATTTTTTTGTGTAATCCGACGGACGGATGGACAGTGATCACATAACGTCCTTGGTGGAGGACGGAGGTAATAAACAGAGAGGCTTAACCCATCAGTGGCTACGTTTACATGCACACTAATAGTCCACTGTCATTCCAAACATATTCAACACTTTCTTACTAAGACATGATATGCCGATATTATTTCGGTTTTATGAGGATTCTTTGGATGTGCATACAGCACATTTGGAATATGCGTCTCATACACGGGTTTTACCACAGGTTGCGACACACAGGTCTTGTTTATGGTCAGTTGGAGTAGAGACAAAGACACATGCTCCAAAGAAAAGTTCTCTTTTCTGGTTGGGAGGAGAAACACGTAGTTTTAAACATAATGCCAGGTTTTTGGATATGCGCAAATATCAAGTGTGAAAAACTTTGAAAAAACCCTATTTTTAATCAGGATTTGCACAGCTGCATGAAAATAGGACTCACAGTGCAGTACTAATTTTCATTAGCCATGTTAACAGCTTATTGGGATTTTTTTCTTTTTCGGAATTAGGGCAAAAAGTGGAATATTATTAATTATTATTTAAACAAGAGGTATTTTTGCTTTGTAAGCTGTGTGTAATGACTATGTCAATTAAATATCTAATTAGTAACTATATATTTTGGGAACTATTTTCAGTGGTGGATTAATACACATTGGATGAATAAGAGTATGAGTGTATTTATTGTAGTAGGAGGGTGAATTGAATCTAAACTGCAGTACCCCTGTTCAGTGTCACCCAGTGCAGTATTGTGACTTGTGTAACTGTTTCTAATGGAATAATGGAATAATCTGTACCAGGCAATACTTGTTAGTAGGCTTGCTTTGTTTTTGTTTTTTTGTTTATATCATGGGATTTGGCTCAGTATAAATCTTTTTCAGTGCTCCCTTCTGACCCTTCATCCTCAACTCAAGTCAATGCAAGTGCCCACTTGTGCCACATTTGGGAAATGGTTATATTGAAAAGCAATGCATTTCACAACTGGGACTAAATAAAACAATAAGCCTCAAGAGGCCGTGGTTTACTCAGCTTTGCGTCATGCCTAACAACACTGCTTGGTTATTCTAAAATTACTCTAAATCACGGACTTGTTTGGCTTATTGCTTTCATAAAATGATTACTACATACACCTGGCAAGATTTCATGAAGTAAATACACTGCAACAAAACATGCAATAATAAATTCATAACAAATAGCCATTCTTCTGCCACACAGTGTAGTTCATTTGGAAGAGCGGGTGCCAAGCAACACACAGATGCAGTGGAAAGTATAATTAAACACTGGGGTGATTATTAACATTTATTTAGATATTGCCTTTAATTGTGCAATTCTTGTAGTTGCGTTCAATTATGTTAGCACTCTTCTCTACTAGTACAGGGCAGTTAGACTCTGGACAGGTGTTTTTTAATGAAGCAAGGACATTTCTCCAGCATCTTCTCTCCCAGTAGCTTGAACTTCCATAAGAACCATTTATTAATCGTCACTGATATGATTTCTCTTACCTCTAGTCCAGCATCAGAGAGTTTTTGTACAGTGGTGCTTCACAAGCAGTCCTTGCATCAATGCTTAGCTCAACCAGTAAATCAAAGTTCACAACAAAATCTGCAATTGAAAGAATTGTTGGTGCAGTAATGCTGATGTAATGCGGTCACAGGTGTGTGTCTATGGAGTGTGTTTCTTTATAATAATGTGATATACAGCTATCTGTTAGTATTACACAATAACCTTACATTAATGTTCCCAACTCTTTACAGCTTAAGCTATCCAAATAAAATCTAATCTATCAATGTTGCTTACGCGTGTCCTTCATTTATTACTGAGTAAGTGCACCTCTCCCAAAAAAGCTGTGTCCAGACTGCTTGCCATTCATTAAATTTAAAATGTTATTACTCTCTCCTCTCACATTGTCCTTCAAAACGCTGCAATCTCATCCCTCCAACACCCTCACCACCTTCTGACTGCTTTCGGCCCACATGACCGTCTCTGTACTCTGACCCCCTCCAACTTGAAAACTCTTCTGGTAATGAAAAGTCAAGGGATTTGTGAAGCTGATCTGTTGGTGTTCTCCCCGGACAGGTGCTGTTGACAGTTTTTTGCAGTTGCTAAGATGGCTGCATAACCAGCTTTCATTAGATTGAATCCAAATCCACCTCAGCTCTAATTACTGTAATGTATAATTTAAGCCCTGCATCATCCTAGCAATCTCGATAGTTTTAGTTTGCACCTGGCAGGGTTGGATTTTTCTTTCCACTCCCAATGTCACCGTACCTTTCCAGAGTTTCCCCTCAGGCATAGCTGTTAACTGTTGTTATCATCTCCCACCGGAAATCAAATTACCCCATATCCTCACTGCCTGGCATGGCCAATGGTTATTCAAAACGCTTTGGCTCCTCTCACTTGCTGTCTTGTGGCGTCGGCCTCCATAAATGTGCTCTTTGTTTGCTGCTGCTTCTGAGTCTTGCTTTACAAATTGAGACACATTGTGTCTGCAGTATATGTCTGTCACTCTGTCTCCATGTGAGCGTGTGTGTTCATATATGTGTGGACACCCTCAGGCTTTAAGTGTTCCTTTCAACATTGGCTGTCAATTCTAAATTTCAGGAAGACCACAGGTAAATAGCAGAGCGTTCCTCTAATTATAGTGTTTACACACAGTTTTATAAGCAATATGTAACCCTAGGATACACAGAGAAGCACCTCCAACCTCAGTTAGCTTCAGGCAATAAAATTAGAGGTTCCGGTGTCTCTAACATGATCTTATCTTATCTGATGTATGACAAGGTCTCTTTCTGTCTGTAACAAAGTAGGTTGTTTACCTCACAATCAATGGCTGGATCTTTATGAGGGGAAAGCTGTGCATGCTTAAGGCATACCTTGTATGTTCTGAAAAGAAGCACGACATTTTTACGTCTGTGAAACTATACTAAGTGATTATTTTTTATGTCATTTTCGAGTCATGTTGTTCTGTCCATTAGAGATCCCTTTGATGCAATTCTTAGATGTAAAATGCTTTCCCATGTTACACAATCCAATGGCCGTGAGCATGGATATGCATGTGAAGCTTTTTGTTCGCCCACAGTCACTGTTCATTCAGTCAGTTCCTTCAGGGTGGTGCATAGAAATAAGAGTTTTTTGCTTGTATTTTTCCCAGGACTCTCTGTCCAGACTATCCATAAGCAGAAGCCGCAGCATCATCAGATTTAGCCATCTATTTGTCTTTGTCACAGGAAGGTTGCTTATCCCCTTGGCGTCTTGTTAATGCAGCCCTGAGAGGGGATTCACAGTATTAATCACTCACATTAATACTAGCAGAGGAAAATGTATCCTTGAAGACCATGAATACAAATTATGAATATAGATTAAAAATATAAAATGATGAATAGAATAAGTATGAACTGAGGCCACTCACTTTCAAGTCATTTTACATACTTTATAAGAGGCAAATACTTTATGCCACACCATACATGGAGGGGAGACATACAAAGACAAGCACCTCTCATCAGTGTGAGGTCTTATGTGTGACGTTCATCCCACCATGTGAACGTTTCCTGTGAAATACAAGAGATCTCACAGCATGAATCATGCGCCATATCAAATCACACAATAAGGCAGGAGAAGGGAAGAGCCCACAGGGAAAGACCAGAGCCATTCAGACCTAATCAGACAAAGAGGTGGACATGAGGAGATAAAGATCCAGACAGCAATCTACATTCCCATACACAACTGGCACCAAAAAGCCCCTCGTGGTAGGGCTTGTGATATGATCTGTATGGAATGAATTAGGTGCTTATTTCTTTATTAGTAGAAGGGACAAGTAGAAGGCCTTTTATTTAGAGCTCAATAGTAATTAATTTAGTAATTTGCAAGAGTTCTTCTTCTCATTCAGTCAGTGTGATCAGTGTGTCATCCACAATTACTTCATATGACATTCATGAGTAACAAATTTTGTGGATTGAGAAAAAAATCTTCAAATTCCTTGGATCACAATTCTGTTACGGCTGTCTCTATTAAAACTACATGATCATCCAGACATCTTCCCACTTATCTGAGGCATGTTTTCCTAATTGTTTTTCAGTAAATCAGCTTCACGTGTCACATCTGATGTCGACTCAGTATTTGAATATCTCTTCTCAAGTTTATACTTGAAATATTTAATATAATATCTTAATATAATAACTTCCCAGAAACCATATATGAAGGTAATTTTAAATGTAATGGTGTACGTCTTGTAGCCTCATGTAGACACAGAGGACCACCAGCAATACTGAGTTTTGGATCCCATATCAGATAAGGACTGTACTCAGAAAATAGACCGGCATCCAGTTGCAGCTGTTTGGCCCACATCCACCGTCTGGGTGTGTAATTTGGAAAAGGTTTGATTTGATATGTGCCACACTCGTAGAGTCATGGTTTGGTAATTTTTTGTTTAGTCAGACATAACAAAAGATACATTTCCCTACTATTTATTTTGAAACACCTCTATGTAACCAGTGGTGCATTGGCCGTGATACTTACTACATGCTTATTATCTGCAATTCAACTGAAAGAAAACTAAATTAAATCAAGCATAAAATATGAGTATTACTTTGAATTAAAAACAAAACAATCTGCTCATGAGGTCATATTATAGTGTGCCTCAAAGTTTCTTCGTCTGATAATAGCTGCAGGAATATTATGGTATTTTTTCAATTCTTGGGCCCAAAACACAATCTTTTCTGCACACACATAAAGCTAATATTGTAAAAGAGTCAGCATGCTGGATATACTGACATAATGGTCTAATCCAGTGCTCATTGCCCAGGGTCACTCTAATTTACAATGAGACTATAATGCTCTTGAATGGCGATCTGTGAAAAGGCACTTGCGGTTTTGCCAGAGCCGGGCTATTTGATTGTTAGTAATGAAGAACAATGGACCATTTGGAAAACTGTGACCTCGGAGCAACACTGTTGGAACAGGTGTGACCCCTTTCACTGTTTTGAACTTTAAATTACTTTTTTTTTTCTTAATTGTTTTCCAGAATCCAGAGGAAAAAGGGGAGACTGAGGAAGGTACAGATGCCAGCAAATCAGAGATCAGCCTGGTCTATGAAATCGCCCTCAAGAGGAACTTATCGGTGAACTTTGAGGTGAGGAAGACATTGTAGAATGACCATGTGAGAACCTCATTATTAGTAACATTTTGAAAGGTTTTCACCCCAAGGATTCTATTCTTTAAGAAGTGACAAAAGTAAAAATTCACCTTAACTGAATAAGACTTTCTCAAGTATGACTTAGCATTTATTTTCAGGGTCCGTGAATATGGAAAGTATTACAAAAGTTATAATTAGTTTTGTGAACAGATAAAAAGGAGACAGAAGGAGTCACACTGATAACGCTGCATCTCCTGATGATGAAATGCAAACTGCGTAAGGACTGTATTTTTGCGTAGTTTTTCTCCAGTAAATGAGGTCATTTATCTCAAACTAACTTAAAAAAAATGTGTGCATGGGAAGTTTTAGACTGATAGAGGACATCTGAATGGGTTGTAGTGGGTCTGTCCCACTGACACTGTGGGTGACTCAGCTGATAAGGGGCTGATCCACATTGGCTCATCTGGTAGTCATGTTTGCACCTTTTAGTACAGTATGTGCTTTTATTCAACAGTTTGATACGT
>JAPQRN010000014.1:14545347-14571253 GCA_037367275.1 Coranthus polyacanthus | reverse complement strand
TATTTGCTCATCAGAGCATGACATAGCTATCCTTCCTGGAACTACTATTAATAATTTCATCCAGCTAAATATGGATTGAAGTAATTCATTATCTGTCATGTCTTTGTCACTGTCAGCAGTTACGCTGCTTTCATTCTCAGTCCTTCCAAATTGGAAGCTATGAGCAGCGGTTTTAAAAGCAGACCACAGGCACATTCCTCTAACAGTCTCTCCACCGCTCGCTGTCAGTGTGGAGACTGGTGGTTCATTACTGCTGTCTAATGAGCAGTAAATCAGTAACTTCTCTCCATGTGCTTTCTCTTTGTTTTTTTCCACCATCAATCTTTCTGTCTTTCTTGTCTCTCAACAGTTAATATTCTTTACGCATTTCACAAGTTATGATTTGTGTGCTTTGGTGACCGCAGTGTTTAGCTTGGTGATTTCAGCCTTTTTTTGTGCTCTTAAGAGATTTCGTGATTTAAAGTAGAAAAGGATGGGGAAACAGGTCAGACTAATGTTTTTGTTTCCCTGACTGCTATCTTCATATTTACTTCACACTCATAATTTTTAGTGCAGATCAGTGACACCACATTTATTATCCTGTGCCATGTCAAACTAAACTGTCTGAAGGCCAGGCTGCACTGAGGCAATCATCCAGTCATCCTCTCCTTCTCCTGGCATAACATACCTTTCTCTCCCCCTCATACCTCTGGTGCCTGTCTAACAGATTTGCTTTCATCCTCAATCAGTGTGTTGCATGCAATATGCTCTCACACTGCCACGATGCGGTGGCTACAGACCAAGTGTAAATTATACATGTCTCTGTGGATCTTTTTTGCCCATTGGGTCCATTACATTATAGCTCATTAGACAAAGTTTGGCCTCATCTATTGCGCTACCATGTCACATCTCCTTTACCGTGTCTTCTTTGATGCTCTGAGAAAGAACGGTACGCTCTCACACCCCCAGTAACAGTCAAATTCATGCTGTACACGCACAGCTACACATTTGTGAATCCTACATAAAACTTTAACAATCATCTCATGTGAACGCTTTTCACAGCAGCCATGTTTTCACATCATCTCATCCCTGCCCTCACTAGGGCATGAAATTACCCGTGAGTCACTGCTATAGCAAGTGTCTGCTTTCCCACCCCTCTGCAACGATGAGGGTCGCCGCCACCCTGAGAGCGAGAGAGTTGGCTCATTTAATCCCCCCGTCAGGCAATATCAAACAGATGTCAGCATCAAAGAGGAACCAATCTATAAATCACAGCTTGTGTGTTGGATCGGAGGCTCCTTTTCCAAGGAGGACACAAGAGAAGAGGGTCCGGGCCAAGAACCACCCATCTTACAAGAGGCAGCTTCCCTTAGGGCTTGTCCATCCACCACTCATCACAAAAGAGCCTTTCTTTCCTTTACCAGTCTCCACCATTGTCCTACCCTGCTCCCATAGCCTCCTCTTCCAGAGTACCTGAGGTCTCACATGCATGGATCCTCAGACTGCTCAGGGTATTAATGTCTCAATAAGGAGCCGAAGAGAAGGCCTCCCATGTTAGATAAAGAAGAGATGAAGAGACAAGATGAGAAGGGGATTGAAAAAAAATCAACATTGAATTACCGAGTGTTTCCTGTGTACAACCTGATCCTTGTCATTAGGTGGGAGACGGGTGTGTTTGTGTGTTTGTTTGCATGTACTGTATGTGTGTGTGTGTGCGTGTGTGTAAATGAATGGAAGTGGTGAAATCCCATCGGTGTGGCGCAGATCCCGTGTCGTCTGCCAGGAGACTGACTGCAGCTCGTCTGCCGCCATCCTGGGCCAAGAGTGTGTGACATGTGTGCACAGTTACACACTTCTAGCTCAAGTTCTTCAGGCCACTTTTGATTTCTTGCTGCTTGTCGGTAACAGCATGTGTGTCACTTTAGACAGCCAAGTGAATCAGTGCAACCCCTTTCCTCCACCCTTTTCTGCAGTCTTGAAAGTTTCCATTGGGTTACATGAGAAGGGCAAGGGGGTTTTAGATAAGTTGGAGAAGAGCACTGACCATGTCTGTCAAAAAGTAACAAAAAGAACAAATGTTTCAACTGACTTTACAACAGAAACTCCTTAAGTGTGAGGTCCATTAATGTGACCAACATCTCCTAAACTTAATAAAAATACTCTGCATTAAATAATGTATTGTGTTTGGCGTCGCATGCAAAACATTTCAATGACCTCATTAGAAATTGTTAAATTTACATCTTCTCTGTCTCCTTCATTGAAAAAAACACAATCTCTGAATCTGTAAATACGGTTAATTTCCAAAGTTTAACTTCTGACCAGGAGACGAGTCCTATTTCATGAGCAGTTTACATATCAGATATGCACAAGTTGCACTCTAGGTCCTAACTGGTTGCAAAATATTTGTGATGTCACAAATTCTGCTTAGATCAGATCAGATGGGCATGAAGAAACGTTCATAAAAAATCATTAGACTCAACATGCTCAACTCAACAAAAAATTCAAAGAAAACTGGGTGCTTAATCTTTAAAAAAAGGCATGCAATAAATTAGAAAGTATATTTTCACACTTTTTAATTGCCACACAGACATTTCGTGCCAAACACCCTCACACGTCCTCAGCCTTTGTATTGGAAATCTGACAGAATGCAGTTTATGTACCCCAGCAGAGGGAGCACAATAAAATCACATATGCATTATGTACAAAATACACAATACAATACACAGAGAAGAACGCAAAGAGCACAATGTGCACCTGTACCACACATGTGTATTTTGTCAGATTGCCGATCCTCACGCTGAGGAAGGGTGTTTGGCCTGAAACATCCATGTGGCAATTAAAAAGTGTGGAAACTTCAGAGTGTTCTCCTATTTTCTCATTTATTGCTCAGAGAAATGTTCCCCTTTCAGTAAAAGAATGAAAAGACAGAGAGGACAAGCTCTGTGCAGACACAATTCTGCACAGCAAAAAGATTACAATGGAGGAACACAAAAACAAACTAAAGAGATGCACGTTCCTTGCCTCCACTTATCCTATTACTTTTGCCAGTTGTGGCCTAATCAGACACAGTGGTATAGGGGAAGTATTTATATATAAAGTGTATCAATCATGTATCAACAATGTGTCTGAAATCCATCCTCTGCTGCTTCAGTGGTGCTAAACCATGTGAACTAAACAGTTTCACATGTTAAAGGGAGCCTCTGATGGACAAAGACAGACAGCTTGAGTGAGTGATTGTGCACAGAGAGAAGCAGCCTACAGAACCGAGGACAGATGAATTTGCTTCCTGTCCTGTACATCCCATTATTCACTTCAGGATCAGACACTTATACATGTTCGTCCAGAACCAAACGGCAACCACATCTACATTCTGTAAATAGCTCACATTTATTTTCTCCAAGTGATCTCAGCAGATGAGTGGCCATTGATGTGCAATGTCATCATCAACACCAATGACAGAGTTGTTTAGGACTGGGAAGCATCCAGTCTCAGGGAATGCTGTAATGTACAAGAGGCTGCCATGTTACATTTCCTTTTGCTAGTGATGAGCAAGGCCAGAGCAGATCCCCTGGGTGGGAGTGAGTTTGGCTGTTTGCTTGGACAGCTAGTGCTTCATGGCTTCCCTACAACAGACATGCTTCCGTATATTTGGAGTCATTTTTCAGGAATGCTGAAGGACCAACAGGTACATTGGCAGCAAACACGGGGCCACTGTCAATCATGTTAACAAGAATGTTCTGCAGTTAATTGAGGGAACATTAATATAACCTCTTTTATAACCCTTCAGCACCGATTTTGAAAAAGGTTGGGAAAAAAATGCAGTTTTACTGAAAAACCATACAGCACCGTATAGAATCTAAACATTTGTTTAGGTGGGAACAGGTATGTAGGAGTGAGGGGAGGTATGAACACATTATTCTTTGTTCTCCTTGAGGTCTTGTATTAAGCTGTGTTGATGTGTAAAGTATTTAAAGAATGTCCGTGGTTCTGCTTATCAGTTTAATCATTTTTTATCAGACACTGGGTTCATATTAAGTGTTCTAGATTGCCTCTGATTACTACAATTTGTGCTGTCTGAAGCACGCAGGAAAGGAGAGTTTCTGAGTAAGTCAAAATAAACAGAGAGAGAGAGAGAGAGAGAGAGAGAGAGAGAGAGAAGGAAGAAAAGACTGAGATATGAATTGAAAATGTACTTGTTCTGTTGGACTCAGTAAGTGTGTGAAACCTAATTCTTCCTCGTGTGTGTTTTCCTAAATAAGGCTGGGAGAACCCCACCTGCTACACACACACCCACACACATTTGTACACACTCAAACAGTGTTTTTGGACTTCACAGGAAGTAGATGTGATTGCAGAAGCATGACCTAACGCTAGCCGGTGTTTGTTTTAGGTCTCCCAGGTGACCAGAGGCTAGAGGAAGGAAACTGAGCCCTCATCACTAGAGACTGTCATCTAGGAACATGTTACTCTTCATATGTGTGTTTGTACATCAGTGTGCGTGTGTGTCTTTTGTATATGAATAACATGTGCATATGGGTGGGGAGCAGTGACCATCGAGAGCAGATGTTTTGGACCACCTGGTGTAGCTGCTTGCAGAGTGCGCCACTCACACTCCCTCATACATATCATGCACAAAAAGACACAAACACCCATTCACGCAGATTACTAGGGTGTGCAAAGTGCTCACTATGTACAGTATGCACAGCTCGATAAACATACACACACCCAAGCTCAGTTGTTGCACTGAGTTTATGCTGTCTCTTGTATCCTTTTATTTGTGTGTCTGTTTTCTGCAAAAGCATATTAGCGCCATTGAACATGGATCTAATATGAGGAGGGGTAATATTTAGAAATTTATGACTTAATAAGCTCAGAATATTTTTTTTTTTACCTACAACCACCTTAATATGCTGTTGTAGTTTTCTGCTAACCTCATATAAGACTAATTCTACTGGACTTTTACTTTACAGACTGCCTTATTTTCAAGCTTTCCTCCTGTATTTGCCTCAGGTGTTAAAAGAAAGTGGCCCCCCGCACATGAAAAGCTTCCTGACCCGAGTCACCGTGGGGGAGTTCTCTGCTGAGGGCGAGGGCAACAGCAAGAAGCTGTCCAAGAAGCGTGCTGCTCTGTCCATCCTGCAGGACCTGAAGAAGCTGCCATTTATTCCTGCTGTGGAGAAACCCAAGACGCACTACAAGAAACGTACCAAGACCATCCTTAAGGTACTACAGCTGATCTTGGCTGTGGGAAGCGGGGATCTAGACATATGGGCTTTTGCAACGAGTGCAACAAAGCAGACTGAATTATCTCTATTTCATATGGTTAATGTGACAAAATGGGTAAAAGCTGACTTGGGAACCTCACATCTCAAGCCAGACATTCTGAAAAAAAAACATTTTTCACTGATTCATTTCCTGTGTTATTACTTGTTTCTATATCTTTTGTATCTATCTGTACCAGATGAATCTTGTCTCATTTCCTAAGTATATAGTGTAGTTACGAAGGAATATATACACCTTATCAGTTAAGGCTCACTAGACTGCAGGCAATTGTGATAATAAGATGTATGTGATAACTGGAATTGATCACTTTTTCTTTTTTTTTTTTCCACACAGACGGGACCAGACTATGGCCAAGGAATGAACCCGATCAGCCGACTGGCCCAGATCCAGCAGGCCAAGAAGGAGAAGGAGCCTGAGTACCTGTTGCTTTCTGAGAGGGGGATGCCCCGACGTAGGGAGTTCATCATGCAGGTAAACAGTGGTTTTGGGTCATATTATGTATAGCGTATACAATGGTAAATTGTTATTGCTTACTGTTTTATATTGCTGCATTTTGTAAGGATATTATATGTATGGAATTTTGCACTTATGCTTGGTGTGATTACAGTTCGTGTCAGTTGTGTAATCTTTAATGACACAAGTGCTGTTTCTAATTAAATGCTACTAGAAGATGCAGAAGAAGCAATTTCCCTACAGGGATTATTACAGTTACAGCTAATGCAGTCTAATCTCACAGCTGTAGGAGCGAGATAGAGAAATTTGAAAGGATGACAGTAGAGAAGGAGCTCAACAATCATCTAAGATCGTCTTACTCTAACGGATTAGTCACTATAGATGGAAAGATAGGTGGGCGTTAAGGTGCTCCATATCCTTTTTGGGGCTTCATAAAGTTTAGATAATCCTGTCCATTCTGACAGTGTTTCTGATTAGGAGAAGAATAAGAATAAACCATCCGTCTGGCCAAAGACAGCCTGCAGCATTATTATATAATACTATACTAGAATACAGCTTTTTGGATCTCTCCTGGGACTATGATGTGGTTTCTTATTTCTGTCATGTATGTAGACCCAGACCGTCCCTGCATATCCACACTCCTTGTAAGACAAAAATGGGTTTGAAATCATCAGGCCTTGAGGCTGTAGACATGTATCTACTGACAATATGTTTTTTTAAACAAAAAATTCACTTGTCAAGCTTTCAAATGAAAGCTTGACAAGTGAATTTTAGCTCCGGTACCATTTATTTACTACATGTTTTATAACTTAATTGAAATCCTCTGTACGCTGTTAGGGTCTTGGATCTACCTTGAAAAGTTCTGTTTAATATTCACTATTTTTATAGCAAGCAGTTAAACCTCAGAATAGATGAACTTCCATCTTTACAGCCCTGTTTTATTTTCAGTGGAGGAGCAGCCAAATGTTTTATGCAATTAAATTGCCATTTCAAGCTTTTGTTCTTTTCTAAAGAAAGCACACAAACCGCACTCTGTACTGCAGGAGGATATCAGAATGTGGGCTGTGCAGAAAGGAGCCAGCATTCATTAACCGAATAAAATTTCACGGTGTTGCTGAAGTAGCGACCTTTAACCCCTAAATAAGTTACGGATGATTGCTGTTTATCACTAAGCCATTAAATGAAGCAGGGACTTTGTATGATGAGAAATCTCATCAGATAGCACAGTTGTTTAGTGTTGCATGAGGTCTCTTGGGGTCACACGTAAAAGCCACATTATTACAAGACAGCAACAAGTACATTGCTATTTGCAATGTACAAACACTACATTGGTGCCTAGATTTGACACTTAATTTACTCGTGGTCAGTCTTTAATTATACCCGCCTAGTTTTTGACAGGAGCCAGCATTGTGTGTGTCTATTAATTTTACAGACTTAAAACCCAGAGTTACAGACAGAGTTAAACCCACCATTACTGCAGTTCAGCCAGTCTAAACAGTATACTTATGCGTTTAGTTTTTTAGTCATAACAAGATAAGGGAAATGAAAAAATGCATACATTAATAATTATTCAAAACCGTAGAAATTATAGTTTAATACATGGCTTCTCTTCAGATTTGTTTGTGTTGCTGCAGTCTGCATTTATCCACCAGTCAGCAGTCTGTCACAGCTATTTTCATACCATAGCTATTTTGCTTATGTCAGACTAGCAAAAATGGCAAGTGCAGTACTTATTATTTATGCACATTACAATTTTGCCATTGTTTCGCTTTTTTCCTATTTGTCTCTCAGTCAAGCTTTTGCGTTTTGTCTGTCTTTCCGTAATCCTCCTCTTTCATATGAAGAGAGGAATTCCTTAGCATCAGGCAGTAATTCAGCCTCAAACCTATTCTCCATGCCTCTTTGATACACACATTAGCGTCCTGTGAGTGTGTGTCTTTCTTTTGTGCAGTCCACTCACTCTCCTCTAAAATTTCCACATTGTGTCCTTTGGTAAGCATTAAGGCTCAAATGAGTCTTTGTTTTCACGTCTTTTGTCTGGACACATCACTAGTTACAGAAAAAAGCATCCGCCTCCACCTGGTTCCACATGCCTCTGAGCAGCTGATCATCTTTTAAAATTAAATAAGAGTTTGAGTTATTTACTTAGGCTTTTCTTCTCATTGTATTCTGCGGCCTACTTGATGCATTCAGGCGAGCACTCAGTGAACATGTCAGACCACTTTGAGTAAGTGCACTGAGGCCTGGTTGTTCACAGGCTTTGGCTCCCAGAATGTTATTTGTACAGTGTAATTGTCTGTTTGCATAACATAACGACGGCTGATATTCTCTTGGAAATATCTGCTTACATTCTGTGTAGACAGATTTAATGTTTTGCGATCACTGAAAAACAAACACTTCAGTTGGATCCGTTATGTGATGTAAAATGCATGGCCGACTCGACCAACAATGCAAAATGTTCTTGACTGAAAAGTGTGAATGCTAAAGCCGTAAGAAATGTGCATTTATACGGACATTTACTGCCATTTATTCTGTATCTCTCGATTTAATGTGTATATACAGTGCTTTGACAGGCATGCATCTGTGCACATGTAGGTCAAGGTGAATAACGAGGTTGCCACGGGAACAGGACCCAACAAGAAGGTGGCTAAGCGGAATGCAGCCGAGGCAATGTTGCTGCAATTGGGATACAAGGCCTCTACAGTCCCTCAGAACTCAACCGAGGTAGAAACTTCACCTGACACCAGCTTATGTATTTTAAAGCCCATACCGTAACCCTAACCCTTATAAACATTACTCTCACTCTGTTAGGGCGAATGGCTGTACATTTATTGTAAGTGTAGCTGGTTTCTCACGGGTTAATGATTAGAATTGGTCAAAATGCATGACACACGTCTGTGCAACTTCACACTTTTACCTGGTAAACATGCATACATTTTAAAATACTGAAAATGGTACTGCATTGCATGAATACTGCATGTATTGAATATGACTTTATACTGTGAATAGATCTGTTAATAGGTCATATTATGTAAACCCCACAGTTATTGCCTCTACATGTGTTTCTAGGCAAGTATCTTTCTTACACAAGTAGATGCACACTTAATTATACACCTTCCAATTGGAAGTCAAGCCATGTTGTCAGCAGACCTCCAGAGATGGTAATGTTGGTTGGTGGGTACAGCTGTATGTGGAAGGATTACATAAATGTTCCCTTTATGTTGTCATCTCATCTATACAGCCCTATGCAGAATTCAAGAAAAAACTATAGTCAATCCTCAGATTTATCACAAGTCTCGGTGCTACTGACATGACGGCCTATTATGTAATCTGTTCAGATCATTTGAACCAAACGTGTTTGCTGAGCAGCCATTGATCACCATCATCTTTATTCACTTAATTGGTTTTTAAGCTCAGGGGGAAGTCAAAGGAGGGAAGTCAGATCAAGATGTTACATAACCAAGCTCTCTGTAGAATATGCATCTTTCCCTAGATAGCTCATTAGGTAGATACTATGTGTGCTGCAGCATATATCTTATTCAGGCTGCCATAGCATAATGTTACAGGATAACACGTTGCTCTTATCAGACTGGATGTGAAGTTGACACTTGTTCTCTAAAGAAATCACTGCTCAGTTTGTAGTCAACGCTTTCCTTTAGTCGAATCCTTACTGTTGAGCTGACATCAATTAGGATGTATTTTATATGTTGTTAAGGTACTTGGGGAGAAGGTATGCTATTGACCGAAACTGTTTACTGTTAAACCTCCTCCTGCACTACATGTGTTAATAAGCAAACATCAAATGTTAACCACAAGCAACAGAATTTCTGTTTTCGTTGTCATCCTGGAAATCCAAAATCATGTTTTCATGTTCTAAGGCTTGAAGTAAATAAGAGCCTGCTGTAGTGAAAATAAGCAGCATATTTAGTAATACTGTTTAGGCAAATTCCTGGCAGGAGTTGAAACCTTTCTGGTTACACTCAAGGCAGAATATTTAGACAGAATGGAGTTAGAGACTGATGCACACTGGTGCATTGGTTTGACAACTCTGAAAACATCTCTATAACAATTAGCTGGATGGCCTACCTCTCACTAGATCCTTAGACAACCCCAAGCTCTATAAAATGAGTGTGTGATTGTACGTATGAAACTTTGTTTTCCAAGCTCCTATTTCGTAAGATAGGTTGTTTCTCTTCAGATCTTTTTTCACATCTCTCTCCATCCTTCCTGCTTCTCCCTCTGTCTCTTCTTTAGGGCTCTTGCTCTGCATTCCCACAGTGGGATTGTGGGTGATCTGTGTAAAGTTTAAAGAGACTTAGGGGGTTTTAAAGGGGATGCATTTGTTTTCACCCACATCATCTCCTCAGCTGTCACACACATCAGAAATTATTTGTTGCTCTGCTTCACACGTGTGTTTGACTGTGTTTGTGTAGGCTGACACGTATACCGCAGCAGAAGTAGCAAATTGAATAGGAGCCTTTTTTAGGTACCAAACATTGACAGCCCCCCCCCCAATTAAGTAGCTGGCCTAGACAGACACTAGGCTCCCTAAGCGTCCCCTCTTGTGAGCACTCGTTTCTTTGTGGGCCAAACAGTAGGAAGGAACTTGTCTGACATGCGTGAAGAAGCTGTCTGTAGAAAACTCTACATCTCTCTTACCTCCCCCTTCTCTGCTTCTCTCCGCATCACTACAGATGGACAACAAAGGCTGGAATGGACAAAAGGCGTCTTTTACCGAAGCAACAAGTAACAGTGAGTATCCGCACGTCTCCCTGTGTCTCTCCTCATTTCCTTCTCCTCCTCCTCTGTCCCTCTTTCTCTCTCTCTCCATCCTGCAGGTGGTTTTAGCTGCTGAGATGGCCCGGCGTTTAATCTCTATGACTGGTCAATGGGTTTCTGACTGTCAGCTTAATTGGCCGTGCGTCCTCGTGGGGAGCCTGCGAATTCAGTCTCATTCACACAGGCTTACAGGGCCGGCACACTGAGGCCCTCCAGGGAGTCCCCCCACTGCCTTCCTGTGCAAAAAACATAGCCTTTCACTCAGGATTAACACACAAGCATAATGGAGCTAAAGATGCGCACACATACCTAAAATACTGCACACACACGCAGGCACAAACAACGCGACTGAGGCAAGATCCATGATATGTATGAGATAGTTTACATCTCTGCAACTCTTTTTAATTCCATCTAGACAAAATAAAATAATGGCTTCATGAAAAAGGACTGCTTTGTCTATTGATTGTATGTAGCATTTTATCTTAAGCCTTAATTTGTGACTGCTTCATGTTTGTTAACATAGTTCGCCTATTCTTAGCAGTTGTGTCACAAGTGTAGGGGCCACTCCCTTCGACTTATTAAACAGTTCTGGATTTTTTGCCTTTTGGAGCTGAAACTGGTATAGTTCAAAATGCTGGACTGCTTGTACAGCTGACAAATGCCCCTAGAGCTGCAATGCTGTGATATAGTATATGATCACCCTGCTTCAGAAAGTTGACGGTAACGTATTTAATCAGATATGAAGCAAATGCAAACACACGGAAAAGACAGATTCCTTAGTCATCACTTGAGCTTGAGCAAGCCTTCTACTTAAGGAGATTTGTAACTGTAGACAAACACTGCATTTTTTAATGACAGGATTTATGTATGAGTTTACATGGGAATATGATGGCCTTACGGGACATTTCATTTTATAGACGGGGTGGGGCTCAAAGGGCCCTTCACCGAAAAGCGTCAGGATGCAATTTTGTAGGAAACAGCTGGTCTCTATCAGCTGTAGCTGTTGTGCAGTTGGCTGTCTTGTCTTGTAATCAAAATAAAAACAATGAAAAATCCTTCCCGTCTCTGAAGTCTAAACGCTATTTCAAGACTTCACATTCTATTTTCAGTTATTTGTCTGGTCTGGCAGAAATGATATTTTTCCATTTATTCCACATGGTGTGGGAGTCAAGTTATTCTTCATTACATGTATGATAAGCTACACTGAGAATTCATAGTCATGGTGTTGCTTAAGCAGATTTGCGTGCATTGTAATATCTGAGCTAGATTTATTGTGATGTCCCAGACAGCTTGAAAGAAGGACACACTGCGAGTACTTTCACTCTGGATGCCAGCAAAGTAAATGCCAGCAGCTTGAAAAAGAGCAGTTTAGGGGACAAATGAATAGTCTGTGAGATGTGGAGCAGCAGAGTGGAAAACAAACAGATAGCCTTATTAGATTTGAATGTGCTGTCGTCACTCTAGTCTAATGGAGACTTCTGGCAGCACTGCAGTGTCCTGACACGAGGTATCCAGCTACAGTCTTGAGGGGGGAATGGATGTGGTGTTTCAGCTTTCTCATGCAGAAAAGTACAAAGCAGGCTGGTAAGACTAATCACCAGGAATTGTGTTTGCTCATTGCTTGTCCAGACTCGATATACAGAATCCAGATGAGATCTGACTGAGCCTCTGCCCACAACTCTTACAGTGGTCATATCTGTGATTTAGTCCAATTTTCTATGTGGCATTTCATCTAAATTATGTTTATAGATAAATGATTGTTCTTTTGGGTAAACAGTTTGGGTGGTTGTGGTTTGTATGGTAGCCCAAGCTGTAGGCATTGTCCAATACCTCCGGAGCAGAGCCCCCTGGGAAACGAAGTCTTCCTTATTTGGTGATTATTCCCATTGTTGGCTGGGAGTGAGCCTTTGGTCTTGTGCCATTCCCACTCATAGTTTATCTCACACTCAGCATGAGGCTTAACTATCTGCTAATTAGCTCTTTAAAGTTCCCCAAACCACACAACCTTCACACAATGCTAATGTCTGAATAATGTTTATCACATAAACACCATTTACAACTCAAACAGATACAGCTGGTCTCAGTTTTGTGTTTGTGCCGTAATGCTGAATGGAAGATGTTTCTGGTTTGTCTGTTGTTTTGATTGATCATAGTTTGTTGAATAGAAGTGGGGATAACTACATCAGTTTGCACAACTGCAGTGAGTTCAGTAAAAAAAATGTGTTTGCTGCTGCAACATTTGTTTTTACGTGATAAACAGTGATAATTGTAGTTTGTGTCGAAGTTCCTTTTACAGTGAAAACTATCTGAAAAAAAAACAGATCAGAGAAAATGTGTTGTCTTTAAGCATTTGTATATGATCAAAGTTTAAAACGCTGGACAGACTTTACAAGTGTTTAAATCAAAGGAACTGCTTTCACTGTAAGTTTCCTTCATACTATCAAGTATAGTTTTTCAGGGAATTTAAAGGTTTTGGTCTGGGTTGATTTGGCAGCACCTGTGGTTACTGGTGTTACTGGTGTTATAATATTACAGGTCCTTAAGTTATTTTTGAACTTGTTTTGACCATTGGGAAATTGAGAGAAGAAGTAACTCACAGAAGAAGAGCATCTTTACAGCATGCTGCAATAAACTGTTGCAGATTATGGCCTCATGTTTTGTTTTCTGCATTACATGGGATGCATGTTTACATCGTTTTTTGTTCCTCTGCAAGATGTCCATTCTGTTTATGCAAAGTGTTCAGAGAAGCGTGTCAAAGGGCAGCTACTCCCCACGTGAAGTGGCAGAGTGGGAGAACATTGGTGAATGTGTCACAGGCACATGTATTTATTTCTCTGTCCTTCCCTTGCTTTTATACACAAAACTATCTCATGCACCCACAGACACGGATTGTGTGTGCATGTTTGAGTGTGTGGTTTTGTCCTTTGTCCTATGCAAGCTGTGTGATGCAGGAGTTCAACAAACAAGGTGGCTAAGACACAATAAGAGAAAGTGAAAAAGAGAGAAGAAGAAAAAGGAGTAAGAAGAGAGTGATTTTTCTCCCTTCTGTTCCCATGGGTATTGCAGCAGGGCTTTTCACTTGAGTTGCCACATTTCATTTCCTGCTGTGCATGTGTGTGTGCGCGTACGTGTGTCTGTGCGTTGTGTGCATGTGTGAACTGTGTGAAGGTCTTGCTCCACCGTGGTGATTTATAGCGGCGGGCTCCAGCCCTATCTGTTTTCGATCAGTCTCATGCTTGGCTCTGGCTTCCCTCCAGCGCTCCCCTGGCCCACCGGACGCCGAGTCTGGGTGGGACCCCTCCGAAACTGCCTGGAACCAGCACCACAAACACACTCACTCATTTCACTTCTCAGCCTCACTTTGTCCCTTTCTGCTCCTCCACTGCTCTCTCCTTTCTTTTACTTGATCCCACTTTATGTACACAATTTCACAATCTCTGTCCAACATCCTCACGCACAAATACACTCCGTCACTTGTACTTATTCACTCTCACTGTCTCTCCTCCTTTGTCTCACTCGTTCTTTCTTGCTCTCACGCTCTTGCTTGCCATGTAACACCAGCTTTGAACACTCAGTCACATGCAAACATGCCAACATCTTCACATGCACATTTACGCACACATAGTAGGCAATCACACACACTCAAATAGATTACATGCACAATCCCCCACCCCCACCCCCTCAAATTTTCTGTCCACAGCTAACGTCATGCTGGCTAACACCTTTCATTTTTTATGACGCTACAGAATGCACAGGCCTGTGAGTTTTACTTGTGTAAATTCAAATTAAAGTTGTCATCATGATTGGGAGGGGGGGGAAAATCCTAGAAGTTGTGTCATAGCTGGCATGGGTCAATTTGTTGTAGTATGAGTAATAGGTATTGGATTTCATTGTTGTTTCCTTAAGCCTTTCTGGAAAGGAACTTAAACTTCATTGTTCATAATGGGAAATGCTGTCTACAGCTTCCCAGAAAACTTACACTAGAGAAAGCAACAAGTAGAAAGACTGGCTGCAGAAAACTCTGTGCCTGTGTGTGTGTGATGGTAATGTTAACTCAAACAGGAAGTGGCCTGTCAGTCATGCGCTCACTCCAGTGCTTTCTCCCAGCTGTTGGACCATACGCACACACAAACAAGCACACAGACGTACGCACAGACACGCAGCTGGTCTTCCTGTCTCTGGTGACCTTGGCTGGGCTTCGGAGGCTCCGCATGGTTTTCACATCCACTCATCCCTACCTCCTCTTCTGGCTCCCAGCTCATCCTTCTCTTTTATCTTTTTCTTTCTCTCCCCTCACATCTCTAATTTTCCTTTTTTTTTTCCACATTCAATATTCTTTTCTCTCACTTTCACCAAAGCCACAAAGTGACGAAAGAATTAAACCTCAACCCATTGGTCTTTCCTCTTCCACCTGTCACGACCATTTCGGGACAGTGATGTCAGAGTGCAGGAAGCCAACATAAACGAATGAGATTTATCCAAATGGTCTGGATCGGAACATGGTCTTGGAGCGCATTTGTGCTCAGTTGGCTAAAACCACAGCATGTCTGGATGGAGTTGCGTCCTGTTAAAGAAAAGCCAGTCAGACAACAAAGGTGCCCCGGCATCTCAGATCCAAATCACTCAGGATATTTCCTCAAGTCACAGAAATATTCTCACAATCTGAGGTCAAACATGCTTTTGAGTTCTGTTTTGAAGAAGCGATAAATGTAAAGCACGATGCCAGTTAGTTCACAGCGCTGTTTCCCATCATCTACCAATGATGAACTCATAGCTATTCTGTTGATATTGGTAGATCCTCCATTTGTGTCTGTGTTTGTGTTTGAGAATTAGGAAGAAAGAGGCTGTGTGTGTTTCCCAGCAGACACTTTGATAGTGCTCGGAATTGCCAAACCACATGAAACTGTCATCTACGTTTGGTGATGGAATGCCACTTTGGGAGCCAACACACATGTGTGTACTCACCCGAGTGGACACACACATGCACAAACACTCCATGGCATTGTCTGGTAGTGAATGGCAGAGGAATGTGTTACTTCTTGACAATAATTAAGAGCCATAACAATCTTTTATTCCCTGAACGCCACAATCTCAAACCTTTGTCTTTTTATGTCTAACCATGACGTCTGTCTTTCTATCTGCCCCTTTGTTATACCCTTATTTTTTCCTCTTTTTCTCTCCTCCTCTTCTTATAATTTCACCGTTTCCTCGTTCCATTCACTGATTAATTTCTCCCTTCTTTCTTTACCTGTACCTGTAGCCCAGAAAGGACTGCTCCACCTCAGCCCTGATGTCTACCAGGAGATGGAGGCCAGCAGGAAGCAGGGGGGCGGTGCACCTGGCCCCGGCAGCAACAGTGGCTCTGTCAACTACATGACTTCCAAAGACATGGGACCCTGCTCTGCCCCGCTGCCCCCAGGACATCCTCCCTACTACAGCAGTGCAACCTCTTCACCCAGCCCAACCGCTACCATGGCCAGGGAGCTGCTGCTGAACGGTCAGTCACCCACAGCTGAAGGCTCCCTTCCCATGAAGGGGAAGAGCTCGACTCTTGCCTGTGGCGTCTCGGTGCAGCCTGCACAGCAGCTGGACTACCTGGCTCGCATCCAAGGCTTCCAGGTGAGAGGCAATGATGTGTGTCTGCTGCTAAAATGTGTATTCTACAGGAAATTGAATGGTTGAATTATAAAAGCCAGTATCAATTCCAAAACACTCAGATGGAAACATGTTTACAGAACACCTTGTTGGTTTTTATTTGGCCTAAATTTAAGGTAATGAGGAATTATTACCAGTATTTTTTATGCACTCACTCACATGTTCTTTGATCTCATCATTTACTCACCAGAATAATCAGCATTTTTCTTTGGTGAGTATAATGATTCATATCATAGCTGAGTGATGACCAAAATTTGTTCAAAAGTAGATGTAGTATGCTGAAATTATCATTTAGAGTAAATCAGTTTAGCATGTTGGTTTCTGGTTACATTGACTCATCTAAGATCAGCCCCATCACAAAGGCATGCAGTTGTTTCACAGTTGTTTTTTATTTTCGCATTTATTTCAGTTGTGAAATTTAGGTTTGTATTTCACTTTAACTGGCATTGATTTGGTCATAAAAATTATAATTTGAGCCACCCTTTGGTACAATCATACATGATGCAGTAAGGAGAAAAAAACTCAGGCTTTTATTTCTTTAAAGGTGTGTAAGATGTACAGAAATTGAATATTATCTTGATGTTTATGTTTTCATTTGTGTATAATCACATGAAAATAAGAACCAAACACCTTACCTTAGAATGGATTGTTAGAATGGATTATATCTACAGAGGGAGCGGATCACAAGAGTCCACCAAATTGTGTTGCCATGTTTCTACAGTAGCTCAAAACAGACTTTCTCTTCTCCTTTTCCTGTATTATAGCAGGTGGCACCAGCATTAAGGTGCATTACCGCCACCTGTTATGTTTGAGTGTGGACCAGAGTTAATATCCCCTCAACTAAAAAGCCCAGAACAGACAACAAACACTGGCTGTAATAAGGGACTTCCATGTTTTTTGCGGCCACTGTAGGTCAGGAAGAGGGGGTTATTCAGTTGGTTGCAATCTGCAACTTCATCACTAGAGGTTACTAAATATCACACACCATCTGAATTTGATGGTGCTGAGCTAAGGAAACAGTGACAGTGCCTTTGCAAAGACTGTGAGCTGAGAACGTGCATTGGTAGAATATTTGCAACTCATTTCACGTAGTGAGGATGCCTTTGAAAATGGTAACACGCTGACAATGGAATGGAAGGAGAATTATGACTAAAATAGTCCGTCTATGTTATGCTTATTCCAACAGGCTATTTCCAGGGAGTCTGGGCCATTGCTGTAAATAGGTATAGGATGTTGGTCAGCGTGTGTCGTTATACACAAGCAGAGCCATTCATACAGTGCATAAAAGCTCTCCTCATGAGAAATGAGCTTTGTCTATCAAAGCAAATACACATACATGTGCTTCATACATACAAACATGGACACACATGCGGCACGTACAGGTGAGAAACAATGCACAATAATTCTGCTTAGAAAAGCTTTTCAGAGAAGGCCGTAATGAGAGCGGTAGTTCTATAGCACTACTGGACTCGTGAAGCGCCTGGAGTATAAAGCCGAGTATCGCAATATCCATTTTCTGCTTCTCACTGTGAACATTATTGGCAAGCTATGGATTTCGAGCTGGAACTAAAGCTCACAGGTGCTTCTGTCATTACCAGGCTGGACACACACACATCCTCACTCTTAGCACTCTGTGTGTGTCTTTGTGTCTAAGACAGAGACAACCTGGTGTCTGTTTTAATCTGTGCCGGCCGATCTGCGGCGCATACCATGCCAGTGATACCAGCGCCTGTTCATTTAAGCTGCAGATGCTTTTTATCAGTTTGAGCGAAAACATTTTATCTTAACCTGCTGAGGGTTCTTTTGAAAGGCCTTTGTTATTGCTCTGAGCCTTCCTGTGTGTGTGTAACATGAGAGAGCTCTGCTGCTTGGCCAAGCCCAAACACACTTGTACATATGCACACACACGCAGCAGGTTCTGTTTAGTGGAGTGGAGTTGAACTAAGCTTGTGCGTGAAGTTTAAGTCCTTGTTGTTCTTACATTGTACAAACCATAACCCACCTTACATAAATAAGTCAAGTTTTTTGACTCTTCACCCGTACGTGTATTTATGTGAGTAAATAAAACCACAAGCCAGTGAGTACACACAAATTTGCTTGTGTGTGTGTCCATTTCTTAAGAGAGGAATTCAGGCTGTAATTGAGACATGCAGACAATATGTGTTCCATTGAGGGGATGTTTCATATCATGTGGGTTTGTAATGAGAACCTCTAGTTGCCTACACAGCCATGTTAGGCAGACTCTGTGGGGCTTATGTATTCTTATGTGTTTTAGTAGGCTTAACCACTACAGTTTTTAAATGTTTTTGCCAAAAACTGCACTTGTCTGCTTTTCCACTGAGCTAGGACACGTAATGTGCCGACTGACTTTCTCTCGACCACACTGAACAACAAACATCACTTAGATCCGCCGTAAGATTTTTTAAGTAATTTGATAATAATCTCCTGGTCTGATTAGTAACTTTGTTTTTGTAATGTAATTATGTTATCCAAGTGAGCGGATTACAGTGACCGCCCAACACTGGATTAAAGCAACTAAACAAGCACTGAGGACATTCTCATAGTGTCTGTTTCATCCATCCAGCTCCACAGACAAAGGCATGGGCCTACCTGCTAAGCCCTTCTTTTGATTTGATTGGAAAATAGCCTCTGGTGGAAGCTCTGACTGGATAAGCAGCAGTGTGCTGTACTCACGCCAGCTTGGAGCAAGGATGCTGGCACTTACTCCAGTGTGTTTGTATGTGTGTGTATTTCCTATTAATTTGGCTGGCGTGTTGTTGGCACGGCGGGTATGTGCGCTGGAAGTAGGGCAGAAACAAAGAAGCAGGAGGTAATAGACAACACATGGACCAAGGATAAAGTACTGAGTAAGAACCATGTAGCAGATTCTCCCTCTCTTTCTTTCTCCCTTTATCCGTGTAGCTGTCTTTCCTTTTGTTGGTTTAACTTTGGTAAATTTGGGCCGTTTTCTACATCCATTGCTGTCCATTACTCGTTGTCTTTTTACTAACATTACTTTCTTTGCTATTTGTGCAGTTTGGAGAAGTTCAAAGGTTTGACCGCAGCACTGCAGTCACCAGCTTCCCATTTACTCTGCCATCGCATCACTTAATATAGTCATCACAGACAGCCACAGCCCCTTTTAAAATGACCAGGGGAGTTTTATATGGGAGATTAATGATTGATGGAAATATAATGATTTCCACCACCGTCAAATGGAACCACAGTGCACATCTGTAGTAAGACACACCTGCTACTTCAACACCGATTTGTTCTCTCATGCCTTCACAGCACGCATCTTAAACCCATTTCATGCAAGCTTGGTTATTTAAAAGAAAAAGAAGAGTGGCATTCTTAGCGGTGCAGCCTTCTCTTTCTCTGTGTCCATGTGTGAATGTGGGTTGGCAGAGCTGGGCCGATTTAATGGATGAGTGAGTTAATGAAGAAGGACGGGAGTGAAACTGGCTGAGAGAGAAAGGCCAGTGTCATGTGGAAACTGAATGAGAGTGTGTGTCATCACACGCTGATGTCTTTTGTGGATCAGGGCAGAGAATGATTTGGAAATTGGGATGGTTTGTTTTTAATTTACATCTATTATTTTAGGCAATAACATGTTTTCACACACGAGTCAAGTCGCAGTAGCTCGTACAACAGACGCAGTACCCTGTCTTTTACATATGCTGTGTATAGATGGGATTTGGACGTTGTGATACCTAAGGTGCACGAATAACAACACTGACAAAGAACAGTGATCGGGCATCTCATTATTTTTGCCTGCATAATACAGAAAGCCATATTCCTAAGTAACTGGCAGTAACAGTGAATGTAGCACCTTTTCAGCATAAATTAGAAATTACACCCCCTCCTAGGGTTGTGCTCTGGTTTTTGCGATGGAAAATATGACATTGTTTTTTTGTACCGGAGTTGAGATTTCAACCTGCCTGCTGAGTTTTAATTGTGGGGATAAAACCTTACTTTATGGGTGAAGCACAACCTTATAGATTAGTATGTATTATTAGAGTATACTGTATGTGAATTGTGCAGAGATGGAGTGAGTCACCTCTTGTGTTTCTTCTGTTTTTGCCAGTGTGGGTCATAAAAATGTGTACATAGGTTCATGTGGTTCAGGTTTGAACTATTAGTGAGACAGGATATTGCAAAATTAAAAAAAAAAAAAAAAAAAAAAAAAAAAAGTTGCAAATGGTGATCAGTGATCAGCGCGCTCTTCATTTACATTCCCACGTTGTGTCTGAAAGGCTCGTGGTATCTGTCTATCAGTTCTGTCCACCTGCTGAATCCATACGCAATAACATAAGCAAGATAACCATCAGGTGAGTTATGTTATCTACCCAAGACAGACTTAACGTGGGAGATGGATTTGGAGAAAAATGGAGGGAGGGGAGTGGTGCCTTTGCTGTGCTGGAATCAGAACTTCTATGTTGGAAATCCCATGTTAATGAAAACACTATCCTTGGCAGGTGGCTGGTGTTGATATCCATTCACTACAGTTCCCAGGATTTCTCACACTTTGACAGTGTTTGTTCTTCTCTCTCTGCTTCCTTCTTTGGCTGTATAGGAAAACCACTTCAAATGGTGCCGACTACACCTTGTACCCTGGCTGGCAGTTTCTGCCCTCCCTTTTTCTTCCCTCTTTCTTTCCACCTTCTCTTTTTTTCCTCCTTTCCTGATCTCTGTTGCTGACTCTCATCTCTCTGTATCAACATCAAACGCCTGATCTGGTACAAACGTTCAAAGACTCTAACGGTTTGTTTCCAACCTTCTTGTCATCGTCTCATTCCTCTACTCGCTGTTTACTCTGGGATTTGTGTTAGAAAATACATTTTGGGATGGCTAATCCCACCACGTTTGATTTTTGCGGCACAGTGATGGCTTCCAGCTGCGCTCTGCGGCATATTTGTGTGAAGAGCGATCTTTGAAAACAAGTTCTGTTGGTGGTATAAATCAGACTGTTAATGCTGTGCTGGCTTGGCACTCGGTCTCTCTGCTTACATGGTGGCCCTCTGTGTGCGTGTTGGTGCGTATGCCTGCGTCTGTGTGTGTTTGGCAAAACTGAGTGATGATGTTTTTTACACCACAATCAAGCCCATTTGCAAACCTTTAAATCAAAAACCCTCAAGTGCCAGCGCAGCATATTGCAAATTTGAATATGCAGCATAATCTTTTGTTTTTTTTTTTTCTTCCTTGCCTTTGTTCTTTTGTATTTTGATAGTATTGATCATATTTCATGTTATTTGCAGTACCAGGCAATGATAGCAGTTATGTGCCAGCGCAGTCCCAGCATGGGGAGACGGAGGGTGTGTTAACATGGCACTTTGTTTGGAATCCAAACAGTTCTCTTCATTATCTGCACACTAGACACTGTTCTCAGAAACACTCTGGCCTGCATTCTTCCACCAATTTAAACTCCTTCTCTACTGAGTGAGCCTTTTCACAAACTGCAAACAGTGTCCCAAGTGTTTTGATGACAATTTAATGATGCATAATAACATACTAAAAAAAGCTTCTGTGCCATTTTCTGTGCCCAAATATGTCTGGATATTGATTTAGAGCTAAAATGTAACTGGACAAAAAAAGTCATTTTTTTGTTTCTTTCCCTATTTTTTTTTTCCTGCTAAAGGAAAAAAAACACTTGCCGGAATTACTTCTATAAACTGTAATACATTACTTTTTTCCCAGTACCTTTTGACTTCCTTGGCCCAAGTTACTTCCTATTAACACTATCTCCTATTAACATTAACAAAAAGTACAGCACTTTTTTGCAAGTCAAAAATGCATTTGTTCTTCAGTTATTTTTAGCGGGACTCAAAATAAACAACCGCGTCCCTGTTTGTTATACTGAAAGACCATGTCAAGTGGTGCAAGATTACCCAGGTTCATCCAAAAACAGAAGACAGAGATGTTGCTTTCTTTGTAAGATGCGTTTTCAGCTTGTGTCCTGATAATGACTTGGCTTCAACAGAACCTGGAAAAACTTTTGTCTCATTGTCCTCTATCTGTGTGAGTTAGGTCATTCACTTCATTCAAGTGCAGTCAAAGTTTATTAAGTAGCAACTTTGTTTGTCCTCAACCTCCTGTCAGCAGCACAAGTGAAATGTATAAATAGTGTCCTTAAAACTCTCTTGACCTCCGAGGTCTAATCTGAAGTGGCTCGCCATGGACCTCTAATTGCTTTCCACCAACAATGACAGTGTTTCACAGTTTAAAGGGCTTTTTTAATAGGAGAGTTGATGTTACTTCTGTGGTTTTTGACATTCTGCAGTCTGCACTTAATGTAGACTCAGACTCTTGGTTCTACAATGCTTGTCTTCCGTGGTTTTGAGTACAGGAACATGCTAACACACCTGAATATGTTTTTTTTTTTAACTGTGTAACACAGCCTGAACGATAAGGACGCTTGTTTATGTATTTTGTCCACATTTATTTGTTCCCCTTCATGTCAATACAAACTAAACAGTGTATTCTCATTTGTGGATTAAGTGCTCAGTCATACATTTATGTGCATGTAATATTCATTTATGCAGATCTGCATGAGCACTATGACTGAGATTGCTTTTTAGTTTGTGCATGTTCATGTTTGTTCCAGTGAAGAGGAACATTTGAAGAGGAGCCATCCAGCTTTAGAAGCCAGATGTCAGAGGTCGTTCCACATTAGTGCCGGCGATCAATCGCAGTCCTTGCATAACTCTCCTGCTTCTTTGTCTCTAAAGGAAGTGGATTAGAGGCTGTTTTTTTGAGTCGGGACCTGGGATGATTAGTTAGGCCTGTTTAGAATGCATGCACTCACAGATGCATACAAACATGCACTCAAAACAGACAGGCTGGATGGGAGAATAGAGGGTTTGTTTCTAAGATGCTCGTTATTTTGGTTTTAGTCAAATCACTGGAGTTGAGATGATGCCATGAACATCAGGCAACTTCCTTTCCTGCCTGCAGGTCAGAGGCGCTGGGACATCTTCAAAGTAATCAGGCATCCTCACTCTTTTCGCAACAAACCACCAAGAAAGTAAGACCTCCAGGTGATGTTTGGTGATCTGCCAAATTTGATGATGGATTTGGCTGATGGGTGAAGCACGTCAAGGTTATTTATATCGTCCAATTTCACGGGCAGGGTAATTAGGAGCATTTTGTGAAAAATTGCAATCCCTCCTTGTTCAGTCAGGAGCTGTAGGGGCAGAAGGACAATTACAAAGAATGTGTAACAGGTAAAGGCATTCACCTTTTTGATTTCTTTCACTGAATACTACCAAACACTGATAGTAAACTTTGACAGTGAACAAACCTTGTTGATCAAATGTTTAAAAATGGGAATTTCCTAATGTCAAGGAATAGAAATTTTAAAGTCTGTGTGAAGCAGAAATAAATGTGTCTACTGAATTTGTCACACCACAGAGAAATGTGTTATTAACCAGCCAAATTTAACTAAAAGAAAGCTTCACAATCATGAACATATAAGCAGTTTTTACCCCTTTCTGACTTGTATGTTTTTATGATGTTACAGTGTGTAGGGAGGGGTTAAGCTAATTATTCCTCCTTCATGGTGCCACCATTTCTGACCTTCCCAAAACATCCTGAAAACAAAACTGATGAACAGTTTAACAGTCCACAAATTAGTACTACATGTTTTCAGCAGCTATTTTCTAACAGGTACTTATAATGTGTTTAGAATCAAATCCCTGAATTTACTTCACACAGACTTCAACTCACAAAGGAGAAATTTTAACTTACTAACACAATCCTTCTCACAAATTTTATGTGAAGGACCTCCTCATCTATGCCCTTCAGTGTCAGAGATGCTTACTATCAGTTTGTGCATATACCTGGACAATAGGAAACGTTGAGATTTATTAGAAATTTGATATAGCCAGGGATATCTCTCTTTACTCTCTGAGACTGAAAGACAGTGGCAGTTTCCTGCAGCACCATTGAAGTGCCTCACCCTCAGCTGGAGTCTTGACAGCTCACAATAGATGAAGCAAGCAGAGTGCCTGCTGATCAAACGGCACGATCACAGGTTTCCAACCACAGGCCTTTATACTGCCTAAATTAACCAGCACACTGGACAATTACACACACAAAGATGCATATCTCTGCACTCACACTGCACACACTGTCTTGTTCACATACAATAATTCCCCAAGAGTTAAAGGAATTGTTGTTTTGTAAAATACACTTCCATTTTTCAAGAATTGGATGAAACTTCTTCTTTATCTCTAAAGTAAATTTAAAGCTATAGCCAGGGCAGGTTAGGTTGTTATTACAGGGGAAAACACTGTTTATTGGTGAGAAGGTCAGTATATATATTTTCAAATACTTCAAACTATTTCTTTTAAAGGGAATCTTTTCTGAACTTAAAAGAAGGATTATTCTTTACAAACAATTCTATGCTTACCACACAAAAGAAAAACAAAGCAGGATTTACGTTGTTACACTAAGCCCCCGTCTACTCCTTTTTAACTTCTCTGCCTCTTACTTTCTTTCTCTCTCTCCTTATGAAGCCTGGAGAATTTATTAGAGATTAACTTGTCACAGAAGGCTTTTGCCACGGCTCACTTTACTATATTCATCATTCATACACACAACAGATAGCATTCCACAATTTATCAGTGTGGGCCCGTGTCCTCATCAGCGTGTGTGTGTTTGTGTGTGTGTGTGCATATCCAACTATCACTATGCGTGTGTGTAATGTATGGAGCATCACATGTTTGATCGTATCGTTGCTTGCACAATTTCATACCTCCGTATGTTTGTCTATGTTTTGATTGGTCTACATCTTTATGGGCGGACTTCCATGTGTCTGGCGAGCTGGAACTGACACAGACACACAAACACACACTTTCCACCTATGATCATAACTCATTCTGAGAGACACACATACCTCGCTCTGGAAGCTTTCAGTCACAGATCATATATAGTGCACTGCACACTCTTTTTAGGATGTATAGCAAACAAATTGTAACCTAAATGAGACTGAAACACATTTTACACATTAACTTAATGTGCTTAAAGGAAAATATATACACCTGTAGTAGGGACGTACATGTTCTGCTGCTTACAGAAAAAACAGCAAACACTGTATATAAATTCATTGCATAGTAACATCAACATATTTTTCCACAGATTTCTTTAATGCTACCTGTAACCGAAATTACACACAGTCATACAAAACTAATAAAAATGTAAACCCAAAACAGCCCTTTTTATTATTCCTGACCTATCTGAGGAGTTGAGGTGCAGCCCATGTGTGCTGAAGTAGCTAGAAGGTATGTTGTGTTCAAAGTCAGTCTCCATACCTGCTAGCTACTTTTTCATTAGCTCATTGAAGTGTTAAGCAACTTTGAATCAGTGATGCTCTCTCTCTTTCCGTTTGTCCCTTTGTCTCTTTGTCAGATATTCATCTTCGTTCAGTTCTCGTAGTTATTTGTGCCATTTATTAAGATGCCTGCAGCTGTCCTGGGCCTAAGTAGGCCAGGCAAACACATGGACGCGGACACAGACACACACACACACACACACATATACACTTGCAAATGCACACGCGTGCACAGAGTGAGAGCCAGTGAGAAGTAGGGCAGACAAGCAGGCAGTATTACCAAAGCTCTTGGCTCTAAAGCGCAAACTGTCCCAGAAGAGCATCATGTCATAACAGTCCTGATTGCACAGCATTTAGGAATGCCTGCAGAGTTAACCTCTCAGTGATGAAGGGCCGCTAGTGATGTCATCACTACCCCCTCGGGGG
>JAPQRN010000014.1:14520494-14545305 GCA_037367275.1 Coranthus polyacanthus | reverse complement strand
CACCCTTACATTCATTCCCCTTCATTGCCATCTCTGTATGGTGTGGGGTAATTGTCCACAAATGCTCTGCGGTGGCAATTAGACATGCAAGATTTACTCTCAAGCCAGCCACTTCCAAAAACACAAGACTGCATCCCACTGAAAACCTGAGAGCCTTTCAACTTAGTACTTGACTTTGGTGCTTTGCTCATCTGTCTCTATGTTTACCATTAAAATAGCTTACTTTATCTACCTTTGCCCTCTCCTCCAGGTGCAGTACAGTGATGCACAGAGTGGTAAGGATTTTGTGACCTATCTGACCCTCTCCCCTGTGCAAATGACTTTCCACGGCACCGGGAGCACCCTCCAAGCCAGCCACGATCAGGTACGTGTATGTTGGTCTACCTAAGTCAGGAGAGGGCTGTGTGTCACACCTGTTGACGGTTAACTGTTTACACCTGAAGTGGGATGATCTTAAAAAGCTGATGTTACTATCAACTGGTCTGAAAAGCACAAACGGTATCAGTCATTTGACTGTTGCATGAACCTCATTTGGTATTTTGAACACACCCAAAATGCACGCATTGTTTTCAGCAAACTACAGGAGATAAAACAGTGCAGCTAAGATAAAAGTCAGCTGCACAAAACTGCAACAAGTTGCATGAAAAGTTTCACAAGTAACTGCCCTTAACAAAGGACATTTTTTTGGTGTATTGCTTTTGCAATATGTTGCCAAGAAATCATTTAATTGTCTGAATGTGTCAACCATTAATAGAAAAGTTGTGCTACATGACCTAAAACTTGCCAACCAATTCTGTTTGCTTTAAGGCTGTCATTGATTAAATAGAGAATTTAAATGACTTTAATCATATATAAAATAGAAATAAATGTGCTGGAAATAAAATATTTATTGTTAATGTATTGTTAATAAATTACTTAATTTGTCACACATTTACTGATGTTGATGTAATGAGAGATACTGACCAGCAACGGTCTCATTTGAGCTCTGCAGGTTCTACTGACCCTGGTTCAGGGAAGTGCACTATACAGTATGGAAATGATTCCTGAGCAGGGTACAGTACTTCTGCAGTTGGTAGGAGGTACTTGTGAAGGAGATATAGTAAAAAATCAAATACAAATCTGCATGCATTTGTTATAAAAGAAAAATTGAAGTTGTGCTGCTGATCTTTTGTTAATGTACAGTGGGCCGTGGACAATCGAAAAGTCAATTGAAAATGTTTTAACACCACATGTTGAAGATAACGGTGCATAAAAACTACCCAATAGTTTGCTAAATGCAAATAATAAAATAGTTTGCAAAACATATGAATAAACAGCTGAGCTAATGTTTGTTTGTTTGTTTGTTTGTTTGTGTTTGTTTATAGGAAAAATATTGTAACAACAGACCCTTTTGCATATTTTGCTTATTTGTGTTAAAAAACATTTTCTAGTCCATATGAGCACAATTTAGCATGTCAGTAAAGGGGTTCTTGACCTTATCTGATTGCACTCTGTGGGTACATCAGACAAAAAAGGTTGGGAACTACTGCGGCATGGTACCATGTGTATGACTGATATCTGATCCTCTAATTAACGAAGAAGCCATGCTTCGGTGGCTTTAATATTAATCATAAGGGCATCAGAACCACAGGTGGTAATAACCACTTATTTCAGTTCTCTTTGAATAGCCTTTGTTTCATCCACAACCACCTGCCAGATCTCCATAATTTTCAATGCATCAGAGTAATCTCAGGATGTACTATCTTCACAACTTGTGGCCTGTTCCTCTCTCTCTCTCTCTCCCTCCCTAGCTTTCTCGCTCTCTCTCTCACTTACTCTCCGTATTCAGAAGGAGGCTCTTTGTCTTGTGTTGCCCAAGCAGAAAACCAGTTGCTTACATTCTATCATCTAAACATAGGACGCCCCTTTGTTCAGCAGTCTTCAAAGCTTTAATAAAGGGCCGGTCCGGCCCTGAATGGGACAGCTGACAGGGGGCTAGTGCCGCCACCGCAAACTGAGAGCCAAGCCAATATAGGCCAGGCAGGTCTGCGTCCTTGGGACCTGTTGTTGCCAGGAGCAGTCGGGCATGACCGACTGTTAGAGAAGGCTTTTATTTTACTCTTCTCAGTACAGTGAGGAGTGTGACCACAAAGGGAGCACCTAACAATAAGGGGTCACCCTCAGCAGCCCCCAAACCCCAATACTTGTTGAACAAAGTAGGTCTGAAGGCGTCACACATTTGGTCATCTTTGCCATGTATGGATACAGCAGAAATGCAAGCTGCTTTAAGGATGGGTCAGTTGTTGGCATGCTAATAAGGCTGTCAGTGTTACCTGTAAATCAATAGAATTGGCTCCCTTGTGGGCTGGGGAATCACAGGCACTCTGCTGCCATTTAATTGTTCATTGGCATTCCACGTGTTTGAAATGCCTCATGTTGGCCTTGGCACACAGACACACACTATACACTTGTATCTGCGTAATGAGACATTGTAAATCTGATGAGATAGAGCAGGGGATCTCTAGGCTGAGAAATGATAAACCTTTCCTGGAGCCTCTGTGCTGCACAGACACATCTCGAACAATAGTGTGTAGTGGTTCCACTGCTTTTCATTATGCGTTTCTCTGGGAATTTCCTGCTGTGTTATCTGTGCTCACATTGAGATTTATAGGATTATATATTATTATAGTTAAATTATTTTATTATTATATTAATATAATTAATTGTTATATTATATAGTTTTATAGTATAGACCAGAGCAGTTGATAATCATCAACAGCCAGAGGAAATCCTCTCCATGATGTATATTGTAAAGGAGTGTTGCATATGAACTACAGTTAGAAATGATGGGCTGTAGAAATGACAGTTGCCTTACAAAACAAATCAGTGTTTGGTGAAACGTAAGCAATATTTTTTGAGATTTTATTGTTTATTCTGTGAGTTTTGTCAGTTATAAATTGATTGTCTTGATCAATAGCATATTCCAAAGAATTATTCAAAGAAGGAACATGATTGCAGAAGCAAAATATATAATAAATGATAAACATGCTTACAATAACTATGCTTTATGGGGAATTACCTCAATTTGTGTCTAAAACGTTGCTATTTTGTTTTAAAATTCCTAAGTTTTTCTACTCTGTGTGCGTTGCGTGCCCTGCTACATCAGGTCACGTGGGATTTATGTGGCCTGTAGCCTTCTGTTGGACAGTAAACATTAATGATCAAAAGCAGAGGTGTTTTAAGTTTAATTTTAACAGCACTCTGCTTTTTATCAAGTGCAAACACCCACACACACAGAAGCACCTACGTATAAACACAAAGCAGGGTGCCATAATCCCTGTCCTTGTGCAGACATTCCTGGAGGGCCTGAATGTGTGAGAGATATACAGCTGGATGCTCTTTCTGACCTCCTGTGCCATCTACACGGTGCCATCTGCCAAACACATGTGAGCTGCTGCGCTAGCCGAGTCTTGCTCCGAGCCAAAGATGTTTGTCAACATGTCCTTAAATTTGGATCCGAATGATTTTTGCTGATTCCAAACCATATGTTACAGTACATTATGAACAAGAGTTGAGAAAAAGGGCAGAGAAAAAAGGTACAGCGGAAGCACTATGAAAACAGTTTAACACTGATCTTTCTTAATATCAAGCCTGTCTCATGTCAGCACTTGCCATAGTTAGCTGCAGGTTTATTGTTAGATGACCTCCTGTTTGAACACAAACTTCGATCTGTGATTTATTGGCTAAAATGTAAATGTTATGGTGATGTCAATTTTGCCCATTTAAAGTCACAAGCAATTTGCATTTATACACATGCAAGGCCAAATTGAAGGCCACGGCTCAGCGATGTATTTAGACATTTTTTGACTCGACTACATGCTTTTCAGACAGGCATATTCCTGTGTTTGTTCTGCAGAGCTGAAGTAACTCTTTGGCAGTCACTGTGTGGCGGCAGTGGGACACCAGGGGGGCCGAGACACACTGAACTGTGTGTGAGGTGTCGCTGGTCCAACATGAGTGGCCCACAATCGAAGATGACAGGGTGACTGTTGTCTGCCACCAGCCTGTGTGTGTATGTGAGGTTGCTTTGCGTGCAGTAATGTCCTCAGCTGAGCCACTCCGGTCCCCGGGGCCCTGTCTGCAGAGAGTGTCAGCTGTGGCTGCTTGGATTTCCTGCAGCAAGAGCATATTTTAGCTGATTTGATATGACATGGTGAACATAGTGCATCAGGATTAAAATGTGTTGTGGACGTGCTTTCAGGTAATGAGGTTGGCTTTTTGGGATTTTTTTTCAATTTGTCAAGTCTCTCATTTACCTGAAAATTGTATTTTCTGTTTTTCTGTAATTTTTTACCTAGTTAGAAAGTACTGTTGCCAGTGTGTTCTAAGCCACATTTGCTAACAGAGTGGTAAATGTTTGGCCATGTTCAAACCTCACTACAGAGAATTAATTGGGTATCTGACCTTGTCTCTGATGTGTGGATTTTTGCTGCCTCTACAGATAAGATGTGGCAACAAAGGATAAAAAGACAGGTCTGTAGGGGGTGATAATGAGGGCCAGTGTTGAGGATCATATTTATTTACATGTTGCACACATTCCTGACTTCAGTCATTTGCCTAGAAACATGTTAAAAATGAGTCCAGAAAGATAGCGACACCTGGTAGGAGAGTGTGGTGGCAGTCGGTGTGTAGACGGCTGATTCATGGTGTGCTGACTGCTGGGATGGTCTTCAGAGATCCCCTGTGGAGCTCAGGAGAACAGCAGGAGAGGGAACAGTAGAGGTGGAGGTTGTACAGGCCTTGTGTTTGAAGTCTTCCTTCCCGATTGTAGTGCAGACGTTACCCCAAGCTGGGTTCCTCTCGGGGGGTCCCACTGGAGTGTTACCCAACCAGGCAGGCAGCTGTCGGACAGCCTCTCCTCCCTGCTTATCTGTCCTGTCTGCCTACTCTATATGTGTCGGTGTTGTGTAACCAAACACAGCACCTGGACGAATACTAAATCACTGTTTGAAGAGAAAACAGGGAAGTGGGAGATAATCTGCATTAACTTGGTCTCAAAATTTTGAATGAATGTGTAGTGGGCATATTTAGCTTTGTGACTACCGTATGCTGAAAGCTTAGATTAACATTTTAAAAATGTATTTAGATGTTTGGCCTAATTTCAAGTATAGCACAGCTGAGTGCACTGAAAGAGAACTTTGGCCTGCAGGAGTGTCCATCTGTTGTTACTGCAATATGTCAGGCCAGACACTCAGCTACACAGCACTGGAAATGCAAGTGTTGATACAACTCATTTTAAATTAAAGAATGGCTGACCACACACCTGTTGCTGTTACTGTAAATGTTTAAAGTTCACCAACAGTATCTACTGATGATACCAACATCAACGGTGTGGATGGCTTATCTGTTCGGGCCACAGTATAAAAAAAATTCCATGCATAAAGCATAGAGCTTCTCATCGATGCTGTAGTAATGTTCAACTCAGTTGAGATGTTTTAATAAAACTGTTGGGCTCAACCCTTTTACAAATGAAAAAAGGGATATTATATCAAATCTAGATAAGAGGCACTTGTGTTCTGTGTTGAATTCAGCCATACATCCTTGTTTGGGTTGAGTTTTACTCGACTTCTGATCCAATAAACAAAAGTATTAAGATGCCATATTTGTTTGCCAGAATGCTGCAAATGTTTTCAAGGTAATTGGATCTATGAGCAGCATCAAAACATTTTTTATTGTCTGATATTAATAATGTCACTGACGAAATTGTTAGGTCATGGGAGAGGCAATATTATGATTTGTTTGTGTGCACAGCAAAAAGCAACTTGTTAGCATTGATTTCATTAAGCACACATGATGATGACTTCTTTTGAAATGCCTCCAGCTATAACCGAGGTAATAAATATGAAAATCTGGCATGTGAAAAAGGTCATGTCACTGCAGTCCAGTGATTGGTTATTGTGAATTACTATATGCTAAAAGGAATAGTTAAGACAGTAAACACGAAGCGACGGTCGGCAGGTAGTTAGCTTAGCCTAATGAATGTTAATGTTAAATTGTAAATCGTCGGGTTATGTTATGTTCTGGACTGTTTCTTGGCCAGGCCCATGAACTTCTTGGAATCATAAGAGACAGCTTAAATAGTTTATCTGTTCAAATGACTGCTGGATATTTTAAGTTTAGAAAGTCAGTAATTGTTAACGCTTGCTGTTTTGGTTCTTAGTCCTGAATTGGGTTATTTGAATGTAATTGATTTTACAGCATGAGCAGTCGCGATGTCCGGAGTTTACAGGAGGCACATGTTTTCCCAGCTCTCCTTCTTCTCTGTAATTAGCTCACATCAGGCAGAACCAGAGGGGAGCAGCGAGAGCCTCCATGCTCCTCCTCAACACCACCTTTCAAAGCAACTATTACCTTGCTTAACTCCCTAACACCACCTTACCCGGCACTCCCACTGTCAGACCTCCCAGACCCCTGCTGCACCCCTTCTCTACCCCACCCTGTTCCCGCCCTGTAGGGAAGACAAAGTGAAGCATCCACAGAGCGATCCATCACTCCCTCCTGTCTTCTCACATGCCCTCCTCAGGAAACACCTTTCAGACCAGGAGATTAGAGTGTGACGAGAGAGGAGAGGAGCTGTGAAAGAATGATGGAGGAGGAGGAGAGGGGTAAACGACTCAGAGAAGCAGAGAGGGAGAGGGGGTACGGGAGAAGGGGAACTGGAGTGAAATTGATTGAGTGGGGATACGGATGATTGATGAAGACGGGGAATGAGAAAATGGGAGATAGAAGAGACTGTCTTTTTTTCTTTGCACGCCAGAGGAAGCACTGACCAGTGGGGAGAGAATAAACATGAACTTGTCCATTAAGGAAACCGTTGATAGCTTCAAGTGGCCCCTCAACAGACATTAGCATGTCTGTAAGGACTGACATGGTGTGGAACTGAACTCACAGACACGCACTACTTCAAACACTTGTTGAGTTGAACTGAGCCAGATTTACCATAAAACATAAATAATATGAAATCTAGTCTCTTTAACAGTTTAACAGCATCAACTAACCTCTAGTGGGAGGCCTCCATGACTTCTGGTTTGGGTGACGTTTGTTGCATGTTGCTCCTCATCCATCTGCGAATAAAGGACCAAAATGTGTCTAAATATACAAAATAATCTATTTAAATCATACAAAATGCAGCAAGGCAATTAAATCTGTCCTTTTTTAAAAAAGAAATAAGAATTGGATTAACAAAAAATCTATTGAATACTTGCCCAAACGGGTGAACTGATCCTTTAACACCATGCGAAGCAGCTGACTGTATGTTACTATGAATTATTACTGACATATTCCTCCTCAGAAAAAGAAATGATCACTCTGTCACAATCTATCTACTGCGGTGATGAATAAAAAACATTTGTTGAGGACGATTAGGCTGCCTTCTCTCACAAGAAACAGTATTTATTTACCCACAAGTGCTGGCTAACCAGATGATAACAGATGATACCTTCTGTTCAGTCCTTATGAAAACAAAACTGAAATGCCTGCCTCTGTACTCCAGTCTGTTGACATGTGTTTGTAAAGTATGCTTTAGAAAGTAACTTGACACTTAATACATGTCAGAAATTTCCAGACAGTCGAATACATGTATGTTAAGCATGCTTCCTGCCAGTTTAGATTAAATTCCATACGCTGGAGTTTCTCCGAAAGCTGAATCACTCAGATATGATATCCTATTTACAGTCCTGAATAAGTTGTCCATAATCACTGGTAAATGTGGTTTTATTTTTAGTGTAGTGTTTGTATTTTGTGTGAATAGCTCGGTTGAAGAGGAGGAAAGTAAAAAGGCGTGATGACAGTCTTTAAATTACCATCTGTATTTATGTGTATACAAATATATTGTTCTCCCTCCTTGTTTCTTTCATACCTGTCAGATCAGTGTGACTGCTTTAAAGTAACCAAAGGTGTTAGATTCATTATCACCTCCATGCTAAGAGGAGCGAGATGTTTTGGCAGTGGCCTTGCAGGCTTAGGAGTTGTTAGGCTCTGCATGTGATTTCCCACACACACAAATTTGGCTTGGATAAAAGTCTGTAAACCAATCACACCTCTCTTCACTCATCACCCCCCTGGGAGGCATAAGCAAGCCAGGCTGCTAATTTGCTACCTACAGCTCTTTGTAGCGCCTTTGGCTCATTATCTTAATGTCATTTGATACAGAGTGATAGTCCGCCTTGCTGAAAAGGTCTCCAAGATAAGGTCCAGGTATTTAATCTTTTCCTCTGCTTTGCCAATCTCCCATTGACAACGTGTGAACCTTGTTGCCTGTGGAGAAAACACCCTTTCTAACACCTGCATGGTTAGGTTTTCAGTCTGCAAAGGTTAACATTTCAGCTAGGTTTTATAATTAGCATTATGCAAACAGTTTTACCATCTCCTATTATATTTTACTGCCCCAGTACACAAACTGCATGTCAGCAGATGAATGTTAAAGGAGATACTTTGGCATGCACAGCCTACACTTCAGTCATATGAAAGTGAGCCGTAATGAATATTCCTGTTTATGAGCCCCTAGGAAATCCTCAATTTTATACACAGTTCATACGGCAGTGCACGTAAGGCAGCCCAGTCTCACAATCATAGAGCATATACATTAAACAGTGGACCACATATCAACACTAACATGTCAGTCGTGTCCCACTCTGAGAGTTGCACAATGCATCTCACATATATTGTGCAACCATCGCGGTGCACCTCTCCAAGTAAACACACTGGATTTTAAAAAGCCCTTTAACTTGATATGTGACACACGTCTTTGCGGTTAAGAATTTCTAAGAATTAATCATCATAGAGTGCTCCAAGATCAAATCACCCACTGACAGTAATTGCAGGCATACATGTTTACCTCATTGGCATAACTACAACGTCAGACAAATGCACACACTATACAATGATCTGTATTGTTGGTTGTAGTTATCCTCTTTTGTTGCTTTCCTGAATTAATGAATCTCGCAAGTGCTTGCAGTAGATGTTATTTGTTGTAAAAGTTGTTTTTGATTTCCGCCGTACACAAATGATTACAGTGGGTCTTGCTGAAATTACAAGCTATCACTCAGATTTTCGCTGACAGGTCCACAGCCATGCAAGATGAGGCTTCTCCCACCTGAAACTGAGCCCTTTTTTTTTTTTTTTTTTTTTTTTTTTTTTTTTTTTTTTTTTCTCTTCTCTGCTGCAACTACAACAATCAAGCAAAAGAAGTGAACGTCTGTGTTCGCAGCCATGAATCAGGCCCTGAATGACCCTTACTGTTCAGCAGCAGGTAACGATGCTTCCAGTGGTGGGAGTCAGGTCGTTAACATCCCATGTTAGGAACAGACCTTTGTGGCTGCGGACTGACTTATGGAAATGAGCGTAGCGACTGGGGAATGTTTTTCTGTCTGTCTGAACCCCCCTCCCTGCTCCCTCCCCAAACCACCGTCCTCTCATCTTGATGTTAACACATTCTCAGGCCTCAAACAGCAGACATTTTGAAACACTCAAAACAACAGCCACATCGGGGGTTAACACCAGTTACGACTAAGGTGTCACACACTCCTGCGGTTTAAGTAAACAGTGTGCGAGAGAGAGAGTTTGCCTTCTGGCCTCATAACTGTATCTTCAGGATCTTCCAAAATCACCTCTGTAAATAAAGTCACAAGTGACACCTTGTGTTCTGTTTTACATGCAAATTCAGCCCATCCCTTTGCATTTAAAGGAGATAAGGGAAGATTAAGCAAACCACACTGTCACTACCTAAAGGTGAGAGGAAGACATCACAGTGATGGGTGAAACAGGAGATGCATAGCATTTTTTGGCAAGTTAACTTCTCCTGCATGTCTTAGCCAGTTCTGCTTTGTCTTTTTACATACGAGAGTTTTCACAGACGTAAAGGCTTGTAATAATTTTGCAAGAATTTATTTTATTTATACTCTGTCTACTGGATGTATAATATTATATAAACTGTATTTATCTGTTACGTACTCTTAAGTGCACTGTGTAAGTTTATATATTTTAATGTGAGTTATGATTTTTACTTACTTACTCACCCTCTCGACAAAATAATTTATTTAGGCGTACCTCAAGAGTCGATTTAAGGATGGCTGAAATTCACCCTGCTCTACTCTTTGTCAAAGTTGTATTCATCACATGAAAATGTATTGTTTTTACGTGTCCATGTTTTTGATTAAGGGCTTTCAATGTCATTCAGATGACGTCCAGAAAGGCAGGATGTGTAACAGCAAAACCTGTAGTCGGGAAAACACTCTATATGCAACTCGTCTGGCTTTGCTATAATGCATCGTCTAAAGAAAACCACAGCATGCTATTATCTCAACAATCACTCAGCCTTGTACAGAACGCACACATGGAGGGAAATTATGTTTTGATTGCACTTCAAATCAAACTCTACAGCTCGCATCATAAACCGCTGCAGAGGAAGACATTCTTTCTGCAGTACACTCACTTGGGCCATGTGAACACGACTTGGTCTTTCTCCAAAGTGGTATGATTTATTGTACATACTTTCAAGTGAGTGGTCTAATGCAGCATAGTTACTAAATAAACATTAGTTATAGAGGCCCCCTTTTCCTCAGGGACATCTTCTCTATTCCTAATTTCCCTCCAGTTCTTTCAAACTCAGACTCATTCTCTTTCTTGCACGCTGTTTCACTTCCAGTGCTTCTCTCTTTGAGCGTCGCGCTCATTCACACAGTCACGCACGCACACATACACACATATCTCCCTTGTGCCCAGTGAGTAAACGTGGAACCGTGTGAGCCTTCAGGAGGACTTTGAAATGAGACATGGCTGGGACATCAGAGGACTCTGCCACTCTCAATGAAGCCTGCTTGATTTATAAGAGAGCAGGGCGAGGAGGGGGGGGGGGGTTTGTTTCCAGAGGCACTCAAGGCCACGAGGTCCTCCATTAGTACCCTGACCCCTGTTTCATGGGACCAACCACTGCATAGGAGAAGAGGGAGGAGGAGAATGAAGGGATGGATGGATGGTGGACATAGGGGGCTAGTGTGTGAGTGGGTCTTTCTTTTTTACCATTAAAAGTCTGCTATTTACATTTTCACCCAGAGAAAGCATTAGAAATGAGAAACCCTAACTCGGTCATTTGTCAGCGGCCTGCGGTGTCCTGACTTCAACGTCTGCTGGTTGTACCTGATCCCTCACTCGGGACTGCCCCCTGCTCTCTGTTTTACGATGGCCTATGCAGTTTTACTGTCCGCAATCTAATTAGTTGTGTCTTAATCACGTGTTAAAGCACAGCGCCTTCCTGGTGTTTACTGTCTGTTTGCCATGTTGTAAAAATGTGTGAGCTGACTCGTAAAAATTTACCCACAGAGGATTAAGTACTCACTCTCCTTTTGTGGATAAAATCACAACATCACTGACAAATAATGGATTATAACCTTAGCAATGTGCTACTGCAGACATCTTTGTTGTGGCGTTGACTTTGTGGTGTCTTTTAAACCATTTACATACTTTTTAAACATTAAAGACAGCATGATCATTCTGACAATATTAATCCAAATCAGTCACATTTAATTACATTTTTGCCCTAGTCCATGATATTTAGAGAAAATTCATATTAAAGTGTATCTCTTCGAGCTGAACTTGTGTTATTACATAAGTTATTTAATTTCCTTTTTGATGAAGACCCTATCCTGCTGCTTTTACGCAGCTTGTGAGGGCCACCACACCTACAAGTACGTCAGCCTATGTTTTCTCATCACGTCAGCTTCTCTGTGTCTGGTCTTGGCTCACAGTGGTGTTTGCAGACAGAATCCATAACATGGCTTTGTTCCCATTGTTTATGAACGCTTTCTGACAGGCCAGCCTGGCTTTAATCTAACACAGTAATGGCATTATGCTAACATTATAAAGAAAGATGTGTTTTCAGTGTGCAATACGTTACTTTTTTTTTCTCAAAGCGTTTCATCTTTGGTTAGTTAGTGTGGCCCCTGGACCTATTCATCAGGAAACCAGCCTAGTTGGAGGAACCTTATCCAGTAAGGCTCGCCTCTTGATATAAGCATACTGGAATTTATTGTTTTGAGTAAACATGCCTTATACATAATCTGTCTCCCCATTACACACTGCAAGTTGTCATAGAAACATAGTAGGGTTTTCATAACACTTCAGGGGCTCCCTCAGGCATGATGGGTCTCAATCAACCCCTGTCACACAGTTTGCAGCCCAACTCAGAATTCCTTGGGATTAAGGTATAAGACTAAATGTCTAACTGTATCTTACAGGCCCAGCGAGCATGCTGGGTAATGTGAAACAGTCACAGGCCTTGTGAGGATACGCAGCAAATTACAGAACACACCAATAGGTTTTACAGCCCTGTCCTTTGTGCATATGAAATGTATAAAAGTCAGCGCAGAAAGGGGCTAAGGGAGCTGCAAGACGGAAGAGACAAGAGGAAGAAGGTGTAAAACGCTGTCTGACTGCGTGTCTTGTTACCGGATGTCCTTGTCCACCAGACAATCACTCTCACATAGACACTGCGGTCTCTGACACAAATATATAAAGAGCTTGTGCGGGAGCATTGGGGATTATTGCATGCAGCTGGCAGCTGTCAAAGTGAGATACCTAGCCCCTAGCCCCTAACCCTTCATCTTAACCCTTTTGTAAACTACATTCCTACGTTCTTTTTTTATTTGCTTTTTTCATATGTACAAATGTCTTCTTGACAATCTTTGTTCACCCTCAGTATGCATCAAATGAAACTGCTTACTTTCATAGCTTTTCAACAGGAGCTGTTTTTGACCATTTTTGCAACTTTTAGACATGGCTGCTTTGGGTTGGCCACATGTGAGGAGGTGTCAAAGAAGTCAGGTTGGAACTTGTCATTGTTGCAATTTTCCAATTCTTTCTATTATTTATCCACCCATAACAACAAAATCATTCAGAATTTTTTCACTAAACTTACTTACTGCTATATATCAGTTATGTGTTGGAGTGGTGCCTTTTAATATTTAGCGATTTGTCGCCCACAAGATAAAGCTAAAATAAACGCAAACACATTTTGAGTTTCTGAAACTGGAACTAGAAACCCATTCAAACTTTTTTCAACAAACCTGTTGCAGATTATCAGTTATGTGTCAGAATGGTGCTTTCTGCCATTTTGTCTGTTCTGTCTTGTCTATCATGTTATTTGTCATAATGTCGTTGCCAGAGCAGAACTAGAAAACCATTCAACATTTTTACAGTCAACTACTCTTAACTACTCGAGAAACTACTCGACTCCTCTGCTGTCAATGGCCAAATTCAATGGCACTAAGCACAGCTCTAACAAGTACCACTTTTCAGTTTTGTGGGGGTCGGGGGCGATATGCTATCCACTGATTGTTCTTGTTTGTATTTACAAGTTAGTGCAAAAACATAAATGCCTCATCAATAGACTGTGAAAATGGGCTGCTATCCCTGTTAAAATTATTATTGAGTCTTGACCTTCTCTATGACAAAAGGCTTTTTACTGTGCCACTCATTGTGGTTATTCACAATGTGTACAAAGTCTTTTTTCTTAATAAATGTTCAGATGACACCTCATATTACCTACTTAGTGCAAAGCCAAGATGTTAACTGAGAAGTACTGGGCTGAAGACAACCAGCAGCTGCAGTGGAACACAAGGGTTCAACAACTGCTCTGTGAAGTGAAGTTGCTGTTCTGATGAGTCATCAGACCCATCTCCTCATTTGTCTGGACCAAAAGTATTTTGGCTGCTCTCACTCATGCAACAATGAGGAAGTAATTGGATTCCAATTTTAACAGAAGGGCTGATAATAGTCAGTAATGCTCTTCTAAAACCGATATTCTCACTAGTGATTGCTATAGCTCAGTGCAGTATCTTGACTAAGTTTATTATCTATGCAAATGGAAGGAAGTGATTAAGACTTTGGACTCTACATCTGGTGTGGGCTACCCACGCTTCAGTGCTGTGGATCGAAAGGTCTTTTCCTCTGGGTGTATACTGTAGCTGCCAGGCAACAGCCACTTTCATCGCATTTGCATCCCCACCTAAAGACTGCTTCTACAAAACTGTGTGTTAAGACTAAGCAAAACGTGATTCCAATGGTTTGAATAAAACCCACCAGGAACAGAATGATTGAATGGTAGATGTTTAACATAAATAGAAAAGTGGAAAGGAAGGGAATATTAGGAAGAAGAGAAGAGCAAAGATAGAGAAGTGGGATGCCCCTCGGGACTGATCTCAATCTCTCCACTGATAAGGAAACGAGTGCCTGAAGGCTGGCCTTTCTTCCCACAGCTTTTCATACCTCCCTGAGGGCAATTTGAGTCCAGTTATTCAGGATTATAGAGGCTTCTCCCACTGGTATGGAAAGGTGGATCTCTGCAGGTGGAGATGAAATGATGTAACACTGCTGTGGAGTCACAGGAAAATGGAAAGAAAACAGTTACCCATACAGCAGAGTCAACGGGGTGTTTTTTAAGTCTCCGACCGTGACTTTACTGCTTACCAGCACAGGAAATTAATCCTCAGTGTGTGTGTGCATTTGATGATCCCTTCAACTTCCCTAGAATAATGAAGCAATTACTTTTACAACATAGTATGACACAAAAACAAAATGTTGTTTCAACAAAATTCCTCTTAGTCAGTCATACAGTAAACTTGTCAATAAAAAAACATTAGTTGGATGAATCATAAAGGGATAATACATCACAGTCTTTGTCTCATCACCTGTATCTGTATGTGAAGGCCACTTCTTTTTGGGAGGAATTTCAACTTAGTCAGTGGTCATGGTGGTGAGTCATTCGCCTCTTACCTAATATCTACTTAAGCAGTAGTCCCATCACTAATGCATTTTCCATGGCCTCGTCTCATCTCGTGCTTAATATAGTTACTGATTCATCAGCAACCATGGAATAAGGAAGAATAATCATTATAGATAAAAAGGGGTTTCCCTGTGTAGTGGCTTGTGGGTGGCACATTTCTCTCTCAGTGGCAATGTGTCATTGTCTCCAAAGAAAAGAGAAAGTTACTTACTTGATCTGCCTGGTCAAATAATGTATCATCCATCTAGTGTCTGCCCCACCAAAGATTACTTAATGTTGGGCAATGAAATTCATACACTGATAGACAGTAACAAATAGTGGAGGTCATTGTGGTCAGTGTGCCAATTGTAATGTAGTTATATGGCTGATAATAGTTTAATAATGTGTTAGCATTTAATAACAGTTACGCCAATATATCAATCATCTACAGATGTGTATAAAATACTTTATAGATGCTTTTAAAATGAGTTTATTCTGCAGTAGTTCTCCACTGACTCTGGGGGAAAATACCATCACTAAAGCAGATAAATCCTCCACAGTGTTAAACAACAAATCGATAAACTTATCTCCCTGCCTTGTTGGGTTGGGTAGATATGCGGGGCAGTGTTCGTTGGGTGTGTAGTAGCTCTTTTGCTGCTTACCTTGTTAGGCAGAAAATTACCTTATGAGAGTGGGTAGATTGAGGTAAAACAGTATGAAGTAGAAGTCTTGCCATGGGATGATTCTGTTCATCGGTACAAGTGACACCTTTAGATAAGACACAGGCATTTGATACACGTTTCAGTCTTTGATCTTATGGTTTTGACTTGTCATTCTGTTGTACATATCAAAGCTTAATGATAGGTCGCTTTTTCTTGACAGTTTGATTTTGGCATATTATTACTACAACACCGTGTTATTATAGAGGCCGTCTTGGCTGTATCTGCTTTTCCTCTAAGATGCTTTGCTGACAAGGCAGGAGTTTGGTATGCTGAGGTGCTTCTGCCCCTCGCCCTACACCCATATGTTTTGTATTACGCCCTAGGAGGTGCCATGCTCAGCAGCTCAATGATGGGAGGGGATAAAGCAGGCCTCTCTGGCCCAAATGACGCATGACATGGTGCTGCGCCCCAGGCCCTTATTTATGGCTTCCCATGTCAGCGAAGACTTGCTCCCCTGAGGAGCCCCACGGCCATTACCTGTTAGTTTAACTGAGCCAGCCCTAAATACTCATCTCAGACCCTGAAATACACACAAAAACACATGCACAATGAACTGTAGGAATTCTGATGCCGCATGACTAAAGTGCATGCCGAAATCAAATACATTTCCTCATACAGAAGTTTATTTAGTCTAACCCTAGCACTTGAAGTTGCTAAAGCATTGCACAAGAAGTGAAGCGGCACACATGAAGCACTACTTCAGAGGGATTAACGTCATATCAGGCTACAGCTAGGCCAATGCCAGGCACACACTGCCTCTTTTATCAATGCCTCTGATGTGGAAGAGGATGTGAAATCTGTAGCGAGAGTGAGGAAGAGATTTGGTGAGAGGATCTGAATACATTTTCTCTGTAGTTGCCCAAGAATCCTTGTACATATCACACTGCATTAACAAATAGAGGCATACACTGCCAGCACTCATGCATACACAGGTGTTCTCCACGAGCTTTCCGGGAATATTCCAGTGATCCTTTTCCAGGGTTTTGATGTGGTTTGAAGGAATAGAAAAGAATTTAGAGGAAATGAAGGCCAAGTGAGGAGAAGAAGCTCGAGAGTAGACGACAGAAGGAAAAAAATCAGAAAAAGATAGTGTTAAGAAGAATTTGATGAACATCAGCGAAAGATGTGACGTGATGGCGTGGTAGTGCCAGCAGGGCCAACACAGAACAGAAAGAAGGCTGGGAGTTTCTCTTCCCTGGTAATCTCATATTTCTTTGCACTTTGGGGAGTGAGCGCAAAAGAGGGAGCACTGTCAAGGTTTTATGTGGCCTTTTGAAAACAGAACAAGCCCTTTTGCAGCACAATATATCAAGCTTCAGAACTTCTCTGATAACAGGGCACTCATTTCTCCCTCCCTGCCGTCCGTAAAACACCCTGTTTGAAATCCACTCTGGTCATTGTTTAGTCTAGCAGACGTCCCTTAGATCATCTTCATCAGTAGCTCTTCTCCATCCCCTTCATGTTCAAAGTCCTCCCTCCTCGCAGAAGCTCTGTGTCATCAGAACCATCCACCCGATGTTAATTGGACTCCTTTTAGTGTTTTTAAGAAGTGACAGTGGGTGTTTTATTGCAGAACAAGAGCATGAATGGTGATTGTACAATTGAGCAAACAAAAGTAAGCAGTTTGGGTTACGGGTCCATCCACCCCAGCGTCGTCTCAAGTTCTAAGAAAAAACATTTAACAAGTGGTTGTGGAACAAAGCAGTGGTCTGTGTATATCAATGGTGGGATGGTACAAGTGAAGTGCTTCCCATTAATATTCCTATAAATGAGGCTGTGCTCACTGTCCTTCCAATATAAAGACAAATTTTACACAAAATGATACATCTCTGCAACAATAGTAACTCAGGAAAGATGCATATCTGTACAGAGGTGGTTTCAACTGTTTCTTGCCAAAGACCATAAGAAGAATCCGTTTGAGGAGGAAACCGCGGATTCTCTCCCTCCTGCTTCCAGCTCCCATGGATGATGTGGATGTCTAAACACATGACAAAGACAGTGATGCAAGATCAAAGCAGAGACGGGAGCCTGCCACTGATGCTCTTGGCCTGGATGGCAGATTAGGGAATGGTTTGATTCATCCAGCTGGGTTGAACAGAGCCATAGAAAGCCCTGGGAATCTGGATCTGCTCGGCAAAGAGGGAAATACATCACTGTACACTGAGATTGGGTCATTGGGTTAAATGTTAAGCTGGCGTCTGTTCTTTCATCTGGCCTCCAGCAGAGCAGCCGCTGGATCTGGTCTGATAAAGAGGAGAGAACAGGCCAACTAGGGTCTTTTTCTGCTACTGAGGAGGATTCAGAGTCAAGTATGTGAGACTGAATGACGTGCTGGTGGTCTTCACCTCATTAGGACCTCCATGGTGTCTTTGATGGCTGCTAAGGGCCATAGAACCAAGTGATGGAGATGGAAAGGTTTGAAGTTTGACTCCCATCGTCTTTTCTCACCAAACCAGTGCTTCTTTCTCTGTTCTCCCCTCCTTATTGCCCTTAGCTTCTCTTGTCTTCTTCCCCTTCCTCTTTTTTGTTAACTTTTTCTCATCTGCCAGGTTGTCAGCACAGAATGTCTTCATTGTTTCTCTGGATCCCAGTGGTTGAACCGTAAGAGCTGACACGGGAGTCTGATTTGTCAGGGTCAGTGTGATTCAACGATCCATCAGGTCCATCAGGCCGATGCCGGTTACTCCTTAGGGATTGGGCCTTTGTTTGGCTAAGCCGCTGATGGAAGCGAAGCCTCTGTCAGAGAAGCCATTAAGAGCACAGCAGGCCCAGAAAAATGAGCCGCCCTTGTCACTCTGCGTCAGGAACTCAGTCTTGCTCACAGATTTTCCTCAGACTCTATCTTATTGAACCACTATGTCCAAGCCTTTGAACTACTGACAGCTGGATAGATAGATAGATAAATGAACCGATGTGTGAAGTGAAGGCACAACCAAGACTGCTTACCAGTTTTGGATTGATGACAAGTGATAGAATGTTATCTTTTTGGGTGAGGAAAGAAGATAGGTGCAGAGGGAGTGATGAGGACTATTGTACTTGTCTTGAACTGAGTGGAAAAGCGGCGGCATCGGTGTAGGCCTTTAGCTACAGGTAGTTAGACTTTTAATGAACATGCACCTCCAGGCACCATGGAGATTTTTCTCTGTCTACAATTACATGCAAAAAAATAACACCTTTTTGACCTTTTTCTGAAAAAGAAAATATTCCTATTAATAGTCCCATTTACATCCAGCCATGCAGTCTCTGATTAACATAAAAAAAGTTTTCCACCAGTTGCAGACTTGTTGAACCATACAAAACGCAGCCTCCCCTTCAACCACCTTCACCTATTTGCTCATGTCTAAAAGCCTGTTCATATAAGTCTTTCATAATGTTAAAAGTATGTGTGTTTCTCCTTTCAGCCAGAAATGTGAACTTTTCTTTTGGGCATACATCTCTACCCCAGCCTTGCTAACTGTTAGCCTGCAGACAGAGCTGACTGTAAACAGGCGAGAGGCCCTGTGTCGCAAAAGGCTGCTAAACCCCAAGTACGATGCATATTCCGAATATGTTCAAATCACGTCCAAAGAATGCTCCTCAACCCCTTATTATATAGGCATATCCCATGTGTGTAAATGCCACATTCAGTTTAGGGGCTAATTCGGAATATCCAAGTAAAATATGTTGTTCCCATGACCTGTATCAAATTCAGAATATCATCATATTAAGAGTGTGCTTGTGAATATGCCGTGTGATCAAAACCATCTTCCGTGTAAGTTGTAAAGAACTAGTTTTCCTGATACATTGTGCGTTATTGAGATTTGGTAGCCTGTGCAGTGTGCAGTTATTTATACTAGTCTCTACATAGAAACATAACAAGGAAGCAAGAAACAATTTTAAATCAAATTTAAAAAGTCCGTCCTCATTGCAAGTAGTGCTATGACTTTCTGGCTTCCATTCCTCTCTCATGCGCTGCTGACTCAGTGTCCTCCATCCTATCTGCACTCTGTGTTCTTACCCACACTTATTCCACTTCTATCTCTGCCTTTATTCTATGACAGAGATGGAGCACCTCCACCTTACATGTCACGGCCTCAGACTAAACATACTCTTCTGGTGTTGATGCATCAGTCCCTAACTATGGCCAACTTATCTCATTAGAAAAATAATGATTTAACTGGCTGCCATTCTCACAGATAGGCCCAGTATTTGTCTTAGGCTCCGTGTCCTTCGCGGAGCTGCAGGCTCCAGGGATTGGCTGCTTTTGTCTGTATGCCTGTCTGTCGTATATCAGCAGTGCTGCCACCGTCAAGCCCCTGATTTATGGCTGTTTATCTCACCCCTTTCTTTTAACAGATGGGCTCTGACTATTTACTCAGGGAGAGAAAGGTCCCAAACCGATTAAATAAATACAACAAACAAGAGGTAATTAAACCTAAGTTGGTTGTGATTGCAATTTATTGGTCACCAGAGAAAACGAGTTGTCCCTTTTGGTTATCAGGTGTGATGCTGATCCAGTGCTCTAGATTAATGTGGTTGCTTTAGGTGGGTTTCCTGCTTTATCTTAATTACTTTTTCCGCTTCATGATGTGCGGATAGTCCTGGCCATTCTCAAATGAAATTCTATTACTGCATATCTTTAAAAAGGTTTGGTACGTCCAGCGTTAAATGATTTATGTTTATTAACAGTGTAATTGTGAAAACATTTCTTATCTGTCATGTTCTACAGGGTTGTCACCTTAAATCTCTGCAAGTATATTCAAGCTCTAAATCTCACTGGCTGTCAGATCTTCACAGTGGAAAAAAAAACAAATTGCGCCATAAATTGTCTGTTGCAGACTTACAGGGGCTTCAGTTGATTTCTGAGTCTCTGGAGAAAGGTTTTAAGTATTAACCCAACAGAAACAATTTTTCAAAAGTCTCATTATATTGTTGCAAAATTTTCACTACCTGCAAGCGTCATGTTTTTTGTTCTCAGTTTGATGGATACAAACCAGATTTTGACCCTTGCACCTGCCGGTCATAAATTATGATTCCTGGTTTATGTTTCTCATAATCTGTAGTTAAACGCTCTGAAAATGATTTTGGATGCAAGCTCACAGTAGTTTGTAACATCCTCCTCTGCATATTGCATTCCATAGAGACACACTGGTACAGCATGCCGACGAATTATATTTCTTAGGATTAAATCACGATGAATGTGTCCTTTCCGTGTATATGAAGTTGAATATAAATCATTATTCACGTAGAGACATCTCTGTCTGTGTGAATTTGTCAAGCTCATAAGAATAAAGTACGTACAACGTTGGTGGGCTTGATGAGATAAACTCAGCCAGTCGTCACACTCACTCTTCTACTGATCAGTGTCACTTATGCTTTATCTTCGCTCTGATTAACCAGTGATGGAGTGTAAAGGATTCAGACTCGATTTGACCGCAGACCACAGAACCAGATGTGTGGAAAAACGAACTGAAACTGTGATAAGTGATGTAACAGATTTTTTACGAAATAATGTTACAGAAATATCTATCTGTACTTACTATTTCTCAATAATAAGTAGCTGTATGTCATACTAGAGGTACTCAGTAGTTTTTATCTGAAGCAACTTCAAGAGACCAGTGATATTGGATTGTATTTACAAGATGAACGATCTGACTGGAAAATATTACGAACTTAAAAGATCTTCAGTATGAAACATTCATGTGACCATGCTGGAAAGGAACTCTTTTCTTATTATTTTTAAATTCTTGATCATATGTTGCTTTGGTTTGGTCAAAACTTAGCTTTTTTAAAGACTTAACAAATGAAACCCTTGTGCTGAAAGGAGTCTGAATCACAGTTCTGTCTTTCAGAAATGAACATAAAATTGGGCCACCAGCTGGGCCTGGGCCAAAATATTTTATACGACACATTAAATGTGTCCACTTTACACAGTAACATCTTAGATTCTACTTGCTCGGGTATTGAATGACAAATGTAGAGAAGTAGATTTCTCCCTCAGGCGGATATATTTAGCAAAGATGGTAACCTTTAAAATCTACAACTATGGTATTCGAATAGCAGTCGCTCATGTGCGTGCAGTTGTGTTTGGTAAAGAAGGAAGAGGGGGAGAATTATTAAATGTGTTCCACTATGCACAACCAGACCCAGTGTCAGCTCTGGTGGGAGATATATATTCCCCAGTGACCCCCCCTCTGCTCCATCTCAGCCCACACTGAGAGGCAGAAACAGAGAAAGGGAGAGAGGACGAGCACATCTGGAGCCAATCTTTCCAATGGAGTCAGGATCTGTGTCAGGACGGGACCGGGAACCTGGTTAAGATCACATCAACCAGTTCATCTTGGCACACTTAAACCCCCTGATTTCTAGAAGTGGTCCACAAGTGGTTTCTGTTTGTGACATTAATTGTGTTGGGTAGCGGTGGTTTAGATCAGTGGTTACTTAACAAACAGGACTGTGTCAATATAATGTGGTTAAAGCCACTTCCCCACTTTTTCCCCGATATTCCCACTTCACATGGTGTGTGTCAGTCCCTATTTCACTCCATGACTCCCACACATGGTGCATATATTATTTTATAGCTGGTTGGACCCCCCTCACATAACCATCAACCCCTTCAGCTGGCACAGACAAGCAGGAGATGAGCAGGAAGGAAATGACATAATGGCATTTTTGTTTCAAGCTTGGCACAAGGAAACAGTGAATTATTGAAGCTTTATAGTGTGAAAACATGAACATGCGGATGGGATATAGCTTTAATGACTGCTTCATTGCTCCAGGAGACTGGAGTAAATTAACTGTGACAGTTTAAACTTACAATTCCCTAGATAGAAGATCATCCTCTTAGTGACTTCTTCGGATTTAATTAAACATAATGACATTGTGACACAGATTACTATGCTAAAAAAAAAGTTTTGGGGCTACCGTGTGCACATAGAGACAGAAGATTATTATGCGCACAGTGTTTGTAAATCTTTTTTTTTTAATTATTTTATTTACATGTATTCTAGACCTGCTGCTATTTGTTTAGCTTCGGTCATTGATAATACAGATGTCACACGACGTAGGAAAATGCAGAGCAGCCAAAACATAAAGTGGAAATGTTAGCCCAATAACGCTAGATAAACAGCCAGAGGAGAGGAGCCAAAGACAACACTGAGCTGAAGGGAAAGTGTCCTGCTGGCATCAGGTTTCCCAGAGTAAGTGTTATTTGAAAAGCAGCTGAAGGGTGACACTCACTATCCTCCCACTCAATCTCCCTGTCTCCCTCCCTCTTCCTCACTCACTCGACCATCTGTTGTTCTCTCTCTTCTCAGGCTGCTCTAAGTGCCTTGAAACAGCTGTCGGAACAGGGACTAGACCCAGTGGATGGCCCCATCAAGGTACGGTAGGATCACGCCAAACTGTATGCTCACTCAGTGCATGATGTTTTAGCAACCGGCCAGTCTGTGTGGAAAGACGCAGAGCCACATGTGAGTGTGTGTCCGTCAGACTTTTTTGCAAATCGTCAGTGCTGCAGGCTAGCCCCTCATCAGCTCCGTCCCCGCCCACACACACGTCCAACATTTCCGCTCGACATTTTTCTTCCATAGGAAATCAACAGTGGGCGTATATATTTACATGCACTACCATCTTGTCAGCACCTGATACTTTGCATGATGGCTATCACCACCAAGGCTCAGTCAGAAAAGAGGGCTTTCTTCACTGCTCCCACGTAGCCACTGGAACCTCCCTTCCCCTCATTTCCTATCTCCTCTGTGATGAGAAAGGGAGGGAGGGAAGGAAGGAGGAAGGTCGACAGCGAAGAATGAAGTAGGGAAGTCACCATGGGGGTTTTTCGAAACCAGGGAGGAAACCTCTATCAATATTCTGGAGTATTTTCTTTGTAGGTGTGTCCTGGGAAAAGTTTAGGCAGCGTTGTTTTCTTGCAGCCCAGTGTCTTCTTCAGAGTGAAAGAGGAAAGGACCAAGAGAGGAAAGACAACTGCAGCTTTATTACAGCTTTCCAGCAGAGATGTACAACAGCAGATTAATACAAAAAAATCACGGAATATTTGGAGAAAAATCTCCCATCTTCCAAGATTAAAGTCAAATTATGAGAAAAAACTGTTATATTCTCTGAGATTAAAGTGGTAAATTGATGAGAAAACAACTCAAATATTCTCCGATATTATGAAGTCATAAATCTGTGACAAAAAGTAAGAAATTACACTTTTATTTCCTCAAACACATGATGCTACTGCTGTTCAATACCAAATAATTCAACATATGGTCAAATCATATGGTTATGGGGTTATTTATGATACACAGCACATGATTTGATATAAATTGCACTAGTGTTTCAAAAGTTCCACGTGGTCATGACACAGGCTGTGTTCTATGAAATGTACAGCCATTAACGCTCTTCTGTTTTCATCCACATTGCTGGGCAAAGATAAGATCTCGTGTTTGCACGAGTGTGAATTCAACTCCATAACTTCAGTGTCAATAGTGCTGAATATTGGAGCAGATGAATAATGTATGAGTACGGTCTAGTTAAATCAGAAGCGAAAATACTTTCAGCTTCTCTGCAACAAAGTGAAAAAAAAAAGCTGAAATAAAACACAGAATGCAGAAAAGTAATGTTAGAAAAGATACAGTGCAATCTAATTCGGAAGATCAAGTTTTTTTGTAAATGTATGACTTCATGATCTCTGGGAATATTCCAGAGCGAAGTGTTTTCTCATAAATATGAATGTATCACTTTAATCTCAGATTTAATACACATGCACAACCGTATTCCCGGAAATTCAGAAAGAGTTTTTCTCAATATTGCCCCCCCCCTCCTCCCACTCTGTTTATTTTTTTTATATTTATTTCTTTTTGTGTAGAAATGAAGGGCAAACATGGTAACGGTTAGACTTTCACCTGAGCAGTTACTCACCCACGGCTGAGTAAACTCAGCTCTGTTAGTGTCAAAACAGACCAAGGTCAAGGACTTGCCAAATGCCTGTGATCATAGTCACGGCATTTTCGGTTTCACTGAAAGTTTTCGTTTACAGGAATCGCTTATTGTATTTTCGTAGAAGAAAGTTGCTTGAATCCCTTTACCGTATCCGCTCTAACACAATGTTTTTGTTTTGTCTTAACAGAGCAGCGAAGCCTGTGGGAGGGAGGACGGACATTAAACAGACTAACTCAGGCACCACCACTCAGGTCTGCAAGGATTCAAAGGCTGTCGTCTAGGAGCTGACAACCCCGAACCCCTCCTCGGCAAACACGAACCTGACAAACCCGCCACCCCAGTCCCCAGTAACCTACAACCCCATAGTGTC
>JAPQRN010000014.1:14483126-14520451 GCA_037367275.1 Coranthus polyacanthus | reverse complement strand
TTGCCACTGTATCCTGCAAAACCTGTCAACATGCAATAGGGTGGATGTGCACCGAGAAATGACCGACTAAAACACCATTACCTGAGTCTATGTGAAGACAACGCTATTTTAACACATTTATTGATGATTTCAGTCAAAATTTATTGGACAACAAAAAAAAAGAAAAAAAAGAAATACAAGCTAATGAGATAAATGCATGGTACTGTATGAAATCAAGGGAAATCCAAAGTGATACACTGCATAGACAATTTCCCTTTGGATAAACGTCTGTTGGTATGGTTAAAACAAATATGTACATCATGCCATTGAAATACAAAAGAAACATTTAAGGGGAGAAACCAACTTGCGTACAGTAGCTTATTTTTCGGGGGTATTATGTTTCTGTTTTTTTTTTTTTTCTTTTGTTATTTTATTAATCTAACAATGCTTGAGTACTGTATTTAAAATTAACCAATGCCAGTGCTGTGAAAGTTGTAGTTGTTGTCTTCATATATAGTCACCCAGCTTACCTTGTATGCTGACATAAAAAAAAAGAGTTCATCTATCTATATGGATGTGTATGACTTGCAAGAGTATCATATTCCGAAAAATAACACAAAAGTTTTTTTTCATGTGGACAAAAAGGACAAAACTGGTGTTAGCAGTAATCAGTAGAAGTGTGACCACCCAGGAGTGAAGGTTGAACGAACCTTTACTTCCTCAAGGGTCGACTTGTCCCATTTTAACATGACCCCACACTGGCATAGCATCACTGGAGCATCTCTTGACCAACAGCGGAGGCAAAGGCGCCACCACAGTTGTACTTTTTAATCTTAAAAATAAGGCCAGTTGCATTTGACAGTGGCAATTTTTATTGCGCACATTCTCTAACGCCAGTAAACTTAAAGAGTCTATCCTCCAGAGAGCTTTGTACGGGCGTCATGCCAACTGCATGTCCTCCAGTGAATGAAAAGTCCTCTCCATTCCAGTGATTTTGTGTCAGTGGATCGTCCCCCCTCTCCCCCCACAGTTTTGTCGATCACATCTACACCCATTGTGTGTGTTGTATTGACTCGCCAAGGCATCAACTGGGTGCTTTTAATGCCTGCATTCTGGAGTGCATCTTTTGAGCGGAGGGGGCCTGCGTAAGAGCCGCAGACCCCCTCCCTGTAAAGGCCACTTTGAGTTACTTGTTCACTGACATTGAGGATGTGTCTTCTTCGCTGTGAGTGCAAAGTGTAATAAGGCTGTTTCTGTTACTGAAATGCAGTAAAAACACCTCAGTTCATGTGGAAAAGAAAACTGTTTCGTTGTCTTTTCTTTTCTCAGGTATAAATCAGAGTCACACTCAAAGGCAGGTTTGGAGTCGTCTTTATACCTTATTAGACGAATCATTATTATCAATTAAGAGAAAACTCCTAAATGTAAAAGGTACAAGGTCCTAATAAACAATATCTATTGCTTTAAAATACTCATGCTACTACAGAGAGAATTTAATGAGAAAATTATGACAAAATGACCAAAATTGCAACGAGCATTTAATAGTATATTATTTTTGCAGGTTATATTCATCACCCCATTCCTTTTCTAATGCATTTGTCTGCATTATAATTACTTAGCCCATTATTCATATGTGTATACATCAGACAAAACTGAATATTTTTGTTTATTCTATAATCTAGGACAACATTTATCCCAAATTCCAAATAAAATATCATTTAGAGCATTTATTTGCAGAAAATGACGTCTCAAAATAACAAAAAAAAAACACAGCGAAAAGATCATAGTCCTTTTAAACAACACAATACTGATATTTTTTTTATTTTATATAGAAAATATCCCTGATTTTCAACCACATTTGATGCTCTTTTATGTTGGCGTCGAGTGCTTTATGTCACTCCTGGTGCAAAGGTGTAATCAGCTTGACTTTGTTTGATGAGCTGTGACCATCCGTCTTGATTTTCAGTGGATTTTCAGTGGACTCTTCCACAGCTGAATATAGGCACACGCATGTTTTTTTGATGTGACGTATATTGTCCTCTGCGGCATTTCCAGGATGGTCTGCTGTTTCACAAACTCTTACACAGTTTAATATGTAATAGTACAACCCTAAATTAGATCATGTCCTGAACAAAGACAGCTTTTTTTGTTGTCTTTTATTTGTGTTATAGGCAGGTCAAATAACCAACTAAGGAATTTCTAATGTCATGACATTCTGTTAATTTATACTGCAGGAAAACCTTTCTTTCTAGACACTTAATTTTTAACTCTGCGTGTAGCACAAAGACGGACTTGTCTGTGGCATACCTTTGTTGCATCAGTCCATCACCTTTACTTGTTTTCTCAATCTCCTTGTGCTGTCCACCACACACACACACACACACACACACACACACACTCACACCACCTCCACATCACCAAACCCTCTCTACGCGGTTCCCATTAGCGAGATGAATGAGCGAATGGGACAGCAGCGCTCTAATTCAACCTCACTGACTAATGGACTCAGCTGGCAGCTACATCTGCTAGCCATTGAGCAGCGCTGAGGCTGTTCACACACATTAGCAGCAGATCTCTATTCCAGAAGCTTGTTCAGGTAGTGGCAGACCAGCTTGAGGCCATGTTACACTAAAGATGAATTGCCCTGCTCTGACCAGCCAATATGGGAAGTGAACCTTACTGCCCAAAATAGAACAAAATCAATGAGGCTGTGGAGCTTGTCCCTGCTATGCAAAAGCAAATGCCAGAGCCATTGATTTTTCCCTGTGAATTATGTGCCATCGACCCCCTTGAAGTCCTCTAAATTAGTGGTGTATTAACAGGAGGATAAAAGAGTAAGGGGAATCCTATAGATGTTGATTAATATCCGTGAAACGATTCAAGCCAAAATTCTAATAGTTTTCTTTCTTGGGTGAAGCAAAAGTGTGTGTGTGTACTTCTCAAGCAGATGCAAGATAAGGACCTGTTTCACACTACAGCGCCTTTTGTGGCTGACTTCGAGTCCTAACAGTAGCTGTAAGTGGCTGCGGTGGTGCGGACTGCTCCTGTACACAGAGGAATCGAAACTGTCAGTACGACTCTCCCTCATATTAGAACTAATCTGCCACTGAGCAACTTTATCCAGCCCCGATTAGTCACGGCAGAGGAGCAGTGCGTGCTGGAGGCTGAAGCTCTGACGTCTCTGCATTTCTGTGTAATGCACCGAGGAGGTTTAAGAAGAACAGTGAGCAATCGGAGAGTGTGGAGGAGTGGTGTATTCTCTGCCCCAGTTTGTTGTGTGGAGAGATGAGTGTCTGCAAACTTAAAGAGATCGGCGGAGGTTCGCTTTAACCGCCAGACTAGTCTGCTCTCCAGGTATGAAATCGGCTGTTTAAGCATCTTTAAATGCAAAATGACACGCACTGGATCGCCACTTGAACTACAGATTAAAGGGAAAAACCAACATGAAGCGTTTGAGTGAGTTGTTTATTCCACAAAATGCCTTCAGAACAGAACAGGTTCAGCGCTCCTTCAAAAGATATTCCCTCATTTGGTGTTTTTTGATGATGGACGTGGAGAGCGCAGTCTCCCATAGGTGTTCAGTTGGCTTGAGATCTGTTGACTGTGAAGGCGTATGATTCACTTAATTTTCATACTCATCGAACCATTCACCGAGTCCTACAGACGGGGCATTGTCATCCTGGAAGAGACCACTCCTATCGGGTTATTCCGTCTTGTGCGACGTCAGCGTTTGATCTCATGAATTTAGTTATTTTTAAGAGTAATCCACAATTGACCTGCTGGTAAATAACGGTGCAGAAAAGGCAGTGATGACAGAAGAACGTCTCAAAGCACTGACCCACAACCTAGAAATACTACTCTACCTCATGTCTCAAGATATTTCTAAAATGTTCTGTAGGGGGAGGAAAAAAGATCTGCCCCACACTCATCCTTTTCTATTGAATCTGTTCATTTTAAGTTAATTCAAGCATTTTCAAGTGGCCGTCGTTAAAAAAAAAGATATTGGTTGTAGGAAAAAAACCCCCATTTTTTTCTGGTTACTGGAACATTGCACCTCCTCTGTTTTATCGCTGAGACTCTTCTGAAGGTGGAGAAAACCCACATTGTCGACCCTATCGCGTTATCAAAAGTCCATTTTCACTGCACTTCAGTCAAACCTGTCCGGTTAACGTACATACTTTAAGAAATGCTCGCCCTTCAGCTGCAACGTGTAACATCCCTACATTCTTTTGAAATACACAAAGGTCATGATCTCAGTGGCCTTAAAGTCAACTGTTTTCCTGCACAGAGGACAAATAACTCAGCAGTTTTGGCATGAGTCCTTTTCTGACTCGTGATATCTTGATGTGATGCTTTGCTTGCACCAATTAGGAAACTGCGAGTTTTTTTTTCTTGTCCTCCTTTGAGGAAGTAAGAGGTCAGGGTCGGCTACATAACCGTTCCAGTAGAAATGAAAGGAATTCACTCTTCTGTCCTGATGACTTGATGACATTTTCCAGGAGACTCAAACCCAACAGGGTCTTAAATCAGGTTGTTTGAATGATACATTTGCTAATAAGATGCCATTAGGACACCCAGACATTAATTTCAGACTCCTGTGTGTAGCTGATTGAAAAATACCACTCATGGCGACCCACTTCCCACATTTCTTCTGATTTAAAGCACTGGACGCATTTTTAAATCCTCTTTCATTTTTAATGGATTACAGTTTGATGTGCCTGACTTTTCATGACATTTACTTTTATCAGGCTCTCGGGTACGAGTCTGTTTCCTTTTAAAAGTCACGTCTGCTTTTGCCGTACCTACAGTGTGATATTTACTTACAAAGGCAAACGGCTCTCATCCCCTTTAGCCAACACCCATATCTAAAGGCTGCCTGACTCACAGTGTGGTACAATGTGGGAGGACGGTGATACTGATACTAGTCAAAAGAGTAGTCCTAAAGAGGAGAAAGGGCTGGGTGGGTGTCATCCTGACAATGGAAACTTGGTCTACGAAGTTCATCAGCATTTCAAAGATCCTCTTTTCTGTCACTCACTGCGATGATTCACAGAATAACACATGCAGACGGCTGTTCAGGAGAACGACACTGGACGACGAGGTGCTTTCAGTTTTGAGTTTAGAAATTAGACCGAGATTCAGGTTAATGACAACACACCCTTTAATAATCTAAATCACTTTATTAATTTAAGTTAGGTAGAGACACTAAACATTGGAACCACGTTTGCTCTGCTTTGGAGCAGTCTTCAGAAATTACAAAAAAAAAAAAAAAAAAAAGCAAAAAAAAGAGGCTTATGTCATACTGTCAAAAAAAAAAGAAAAAAAAAGGCAAAAATTAAGAGGTAGAGAATTTAGGCTCATCTCTGTGACTGAAGGAATGACGCCTATTGGAATGTAGTTGAAATTCAAAAACTTGTCGTCCCAAAGGTATATAAAATATTCATACATCAGATGGTGAAGACATACATCATTTTGGGATACTGGGATATTCACAACAGTTACATTTAAACATTTACATTTCACTTCGACTGGACAAGGTGGACAATGGACAGGAGAGTTAATGTGTTACTCTGGAAAAAAGTATGGAAAGCTAGAGCCTTAATACATTTCCCTCGTCAACACATTAGTGCTGGGACAGCGGTTTTGCCTGTAGTTACAGCCTATGCAGGGTTATTTTTATTTTAACAAATAATATTGGTAACAGATAAATTTACAATATAAACACCACAGATCTTGAAAATAAAAGACAAGTGAGAGAAATAAAAATTTATTTCCTCTTGATTTCTCCCAAAGCAGTACATTCTGAATGTGTCACACATGCTGGTTCAACCCAGGACACTGACTCCCTTGTTCACTTTTAATTTGAGAACTTAAGTCAATTCAGACCTGAAATAACAGGACCATTAAGGGACACTGTTGAGTCCCATGACTCTGGAAACTCCTTTGAAGATTAGAGCCAGCCACAATGTAGCCATCAAATGTCCCCATTTGGAATGCGTAGACTTCATTATCAACATATGCTACATGTCTGTAACAACAACAAAATATGGTTAACTTAAAAAAAAATGTGAAATATCTACTTTATTTTAAACTGCGTATAGCTGTGTAGTATGCAGACTGAGTTCCTGCCTGAAAAAGAGCCTCTGTGTGGGGAGACGGTGGGTAGTTAAATGCTGCGTTGAACCATTCCTACACAGAGAACGCTGGCAGTGTAGAGAAAAATCAGAAATTACAGTGCATGTCTACAAAAAATAAAAAATAAAAAAAAAAAAAAAGTGAAAAAGATTTTTACTGTTTGTACAGTAACATACTGTATATTCCACAATGACACTAGATAAGGCTGGTGACTACATTACGTAAATAGTTAATTATTGGATACCTTTTCTGTATGATTTCAAAAAACTAGTGACACAGTATATAGACGGTTTCTTTAAGCAAAAAAAAAAAAAAAGACCAAAAAAAAAAAAAAGACAAAACAAAGTCAAATAAATCCTTTGTGTAGTACACAGCTTTCTTTGTTCCAGAGGAACAATATGGTAAACCTTTGCATTTGCTCAATGCAAGTGCACCAGTCTAGATTCAGTCTTTCCTTCCTTCCGTCTTCCCCCATTTTCATCCTCAGTGGTTGTTTCCTCATGCTTGCAGGTTTATGTGCTCCTGTTTGGGTTGCAAACAGCGCCTACTAGATCCCATTCTTAGCCTCATTGTTGTTCATGGCCTCCTTTCTTTGAGCTAGGAAGGGGTACATGCATTTGTCGGCACCTAGGAATCGGTACATGCACACAATGGCCTCGAAGGGCAGGATGCTGCGAAGGAAATAAAGACAGGGCAGAGGTAAGATTAGCGACAGAAGATACCCACAGGCGGTTTAACTAGAGCTAATGGAGCAATGCGGGGTGGCAAGGTGTGTTGGAATAAAGGCTGCTCACCTTTTCATGAAGTTAACCATATAGACGATGCGAGGTGTGCAGATCATGGGCTGGTCAGTGAGGATGGCCCTCATGGCCTGCTTCACGCAGAACTCTGGCTTCAGAGGAGGCAGAAACGGCTCAATCTCTTTCCTGAAACGGCACAAAAAAAAAAAGCAAACAATGTCACCCATTAAAACTTTTTTTTTTTTTTTTTTTTTTAAAAAAGAGAAAGAATAATAATGTTTAATGTATCTAAAATTCTGGTTAAAAAGAGAAATTAGAAAATGGCTTCAAAGCTGTGAACCGTCTCCTGTGTTGGGGAAGAGTCACAGATTTCTCCGAAGTGTCGGGACTGTAAAACTGAAAGAACATGCCACCTGGCGACTGTAACCATCAAACAAAGTGAGGACTATTACAGCGGCAGACGGAGGGGGGTTAGCCCAGGTGCACCTGTTGGTGAGGTTTTCCCCTGGGAAAGTTGCCTTCTTTGTTTAAGCAAAGTGCTGACCAATGGCATAAAAGTGACTTTATAATATCTCTTAACACACCACAAACCATCAGCTGCCGCTTTGAAGTTCAAAATGGTGTTTGTGTGGCATCTTTTTTTAAAATGGTGAAAATCGGAGATGACAAACTCATCCCAGGTGCGAGAGAGCTTTAAAAAGAAAACTGCGCAAACACCCACAGCCATTGGCCCGTGCGTACTGAAGCTAACCTTATTCTGCAGCCTTTGAACATTCCCGTGTCGACCAGGTAAGGGCACACCAGAGTCATGTTGATGCCGTCCTTCTCCGAGGCCTTAAGCTCATGGCTCAGTGATTCGTGGAACCCGATGGCACCAAACTTGCTGGCACAGTAATCCTGAGGGAATAAAGAGAGAATAGGTTAGCCCTGTAAAACTCTGCTCCTGCCTGCACCCAGGGACCACAGAGAACATTATCAAACATGCCCCGTGGGCAAACAGGGCTCTAATGATACAGCCACAAAAACCCGAGCAAGCCTGTCCGCTGTTCTACAGTTTCATTAGCATTCTTCTTCAGTGCATCAGGAGACTGCTCAGCTTGGCAGGAAGGGTTTGATGTGGTTCGCCGTGAAGTAAACTTTTATTAAAAAAAAAGAAAAAAAGGGCTTAGGCAAACACAGATGCATGTTGATAAAAATGGGAAGGATAAAGCGATTTGACTGTGCCCACATAACAGACAAGGCTTTGGTTTCCTGAAATTAAAGTGCACGTTTGAAATCACATTGGAGGCATTTACCGAAAGCATAATAGGTACAAAAACTGACTACGCTTCAGTCCCTTTGAAGGGGAACTTAATCATTATGAATGAATGCTTATACAATAAAAGCAAATGTGCAGCTATAAAAACAAAGGCAAATGGACTAGTACTCCCTACAGACCATCTGAAAATGACACTAATCTTAACCATATAGGGATAAAAGGGAACTCTTTTCTCTAATATATCAAAATAAAAACCTTCAAGACAGGCTGCTAATTTACTCTATGCTAGGAAAGCGAGATGAGATGACCTCACTAGATATTTTAATATGTATTAAAACAACAAAAGAATCTGTAGTGCAGGAGGAGACATAAAAAGCTATAGGAAGAAAACCAAAACCTCGTCTATTGAAGGCTGCTGTGAGCTGAATACTGAGTGAGCACCAAATTGTTCACAAAGCAGTGATGAAGATGTCTCTGTCCCTTGGGGAGCTGTCAGCTCATTCTGGCCCCAGGGCCAGAACCCAATAGGGGCCCCACACCCCCACTGCTGTACATAGAGGAATCTGTAAGAGGCTCCCCAATGCTCATCTGTGTCCCTTAATTTAACAGGTGGAGGGACAACTAGAGAAAGGGGGCCTAACCTCCCCCATCTCAGTGTGCTAGCTGGCACACAGAGGGCTTTAAAGAAAAGCACTGGTTTTGGATGGTGGGAACGATGAATGTGTGTGTTGTTGTATATGATACTAACCTCCACTCCAGCTGTGCTGAATAAACCCAGGGAGCTGGCAACTGTCACAATGTGACCATGATTCAGCTCCAGCATCTTGGGGAGAAACGCCTTGGTGGTCTGGAGGAAGGACAGAAGAGACAGAAGGGCAAGAGAAAAAAAACGAGGAAGGTTAGTTCACTTGTGCAGTTTGTCTGTGCCAAAGCCCTTTGATCCTCTCTGCCTCCCTTTCATTCCCCCTCTCTATCTGTTTCTCCTTCTTCTCCATGGTGATGCAGAGAGAGGCGTCTGAATGAGAATTCATAACAGGCACAAGAAAAAAAAAAAAAAAAAAAAAAATTCAGACCGACTACTGGAAGGCCAGCATTTAAAAGAATAAAAAAAATATCAAGTGGTAGGTGTAAATTAGACGTTGAAGGAAGAGAACAAGGAGGGTTTTCCCTTTTTAGGGCAGGTATTCATCGAGCAGGCAGGTATGAGGTGTGCAAGTGCGTGCTACTCTACAAGTCTGTCCTTTTCCCACACAGATCTGATACCCAGTGTTGCCCGGCTCTAAAGAGTTGGTGACAACACCAATCATGGGCTTCCGTTCACTCAACACTTCCAACAATGCAATTCAGTCTCTCCGTCTTCCCACACAGGCTCGCGGCCTGCCCGACCAGCAGTCAGCAGAACAATCGGTCGTGAGATGAGCGCTGAGATGAAAGAGTTTCACCCGGGTGCCACGTGAGAGCTTGAGTGGTTCCACTGGCTGATCCAATGAGAGTTAGTGAGATGGTGAGAAGAGCAACACCGGGGGAGGAGATTCAGAGGAAAAAAAAAAAAAAAAAAAGCCAACGTTACAGTTGATTAACGTATGGATGCATTTCCCCATTCTGACGACTGCGGAGCTGCTCTGCACACAGCGTGAGCCAATCAGCAGGTGTGACATGTGACGGCAATGATAGGAACTGACCAATCACTCTCCCACTAGGAGGTCCACAAACAACCAGCAGGCCTTTTGTTGTTAAGGAGTGCTAGAGCTATTCAAGTCAGATATGCGCTGCCATAGTGAAGAACAATGTGCGCAGCCTACCCTCTGTCTTATTAATGTCATGGAGGTTACGCTGAAAAACAGAGCGCGATAAGTTCATCAAAGCTAGGAAAATAATTAACGAGGCAATTTTAACATTTGCTGCATAAACGTGACCTCTAAAATTGACTGCCTCTGTGTTTTTAAGCATTCTTTAGCCAAAAACTGGTTAAGTTCTGCTGAGCATTCCTTATTACTCTTAACATTTTCAGCTCAAGTTTCCGATCATTCTGTGGTCATATAATTTAAAAAGGGAACAGTTGCTTGCTGCTTGGTACAGTATGAGAGCCTGGCCAATGAAATGATTCAACCTCCTTTGTGAATATTTGCTGGAGGGAAGCACAGAGCCAGAAAGTGCATGGTACCAGGTAGTACAGCCATGAAACCACTGGCAGGAGGAGGAAAGGCCTCATTAAAGCTGCACCCAGAGATTAACTGCATGAGACCTACTGACTTCTAGTGTAATATCGGTTTTAGGCTTCACATCCGTCTCTGATGAGAAGCAGCTCAAAGACATCTTTCTTCTCATTATTCCGGCAAATAAAAATTGGAAGTAATAAGTCACATGTAGGCTGAGGAAGGCTGGTGTAAAGAAGATTACCTCACTGTTTGGGAGTTGACTCTATAGCTGGGTATAACTGATCTGACTCGGCTCCAAACATCTGCACTTTTCCAGGACATATATTTTCAAGTTGCTGCAATAATCAACTCATCGTATGATGGGGCCCAAAGAGAGGGGGGAGAGAGAGAGAGAACATGAAGCCTGGGCAAAAGCTGAGAAAGGCCTCTGCGAGCCAGAATGGCAGTGGATGAGGGAGGGAGTTGCGTGCAAATGAAGCATTAACTTAAGATATGCCCATACCTGACTTGAGCCAAAGTTTCCCACTCCCACAGCAACTTTCAGAGAGTAGGGAATGACTTGATCTGGCACAATACCCTACGACTAAAGCCAACATTCAGATACAACTGGACAATTTTGCTGAGTGGTCTGAAAATAACTGGAACTGATGAAGAACGGACCGATTCCCTCAGCTGGAGGACGGGGCAAAACGTGACCAACTGTCCCGTCTCTCTCCCGCCCTCCCGTGATGTCCTGCTTCTCATGGCAGCTCTGGCATGTGGGTATGACCCCCGCTGACCCCTCAGACACAAAATGTGTGAAGGCAACCAGGGGCTCGTGTCTTACATCAGAGCAGCCGTAATTGGGTCTCAACGCTCCCTTGTTCCGCTAAATTACCCACTGACACAGCCGGGCCTCCTTGGCCTATGTGGGGGTGCCCTGCTGCTGCACCCCCTAATTGGTGTGTGCCCCCAGGAGCATTTAAGCCACACAAAGCTTCTTGCAGCTGGGGTGTCAGGCTGCATTAGTGCTAACGCCTGACCAACAGGAATATGAACAAAATATTGGCCTTTGCGTCGGACCAGATGGCCATTTAATTGGGCTGACTTCTCCCTCAACAAGTGAATGAACGAAAGGGAGAGAAACGCCTGTGTGGAACTCATCTGATGCTACAACAGATCGTGGAATTTGAGTGGGCTGGGTTTTGCGAGCACTGGGGATGCGGACTGGTCAGGTTGCGGTGGCTATGGTCAGTCAGTCAGTCTCTGCTATTGTTGACCAAATCTCATTCCCCCTGCTGACTGCACAATCCAATTTGTCCAATTTACCTGAAGAGAAACCACATCGAGCCAGGAAGGAAGTGCTATGAATACACTACGGAGTTCTGAGGAAATTACCCACTTGATCTTAACCTGAAACAGTCATTTGACTTATAGAAGATGAACTGCCTTCCTAATTGCATGTTGTATTTTTAGATGTCACTGTTGGTTCTGGGAAAAGGCAGAGGACTCTTCAATTGCACTCAATTTTCAAAATCACACTAAATAAATGTAATCTGATTTTTAAATCTCTGCCGCTGTTAGGGGTGGGAATCACAGAGTAACTCACGTATGTTGCCCACAGAGATTCTGTGATACTTGATACGCTGTAAGACAATCGTCTGCGAGACAGCTACGTCTGTGTGACTGAACAAGGGTTTTAAAAAAAAAAAAAAAAAACCACACACCACCCTACAACGCTAAAGCAGGAACTATGTATTCATTCACTGCATTGTGGTGTCAGTTTCAGTTTGACAACTGAGATGAAATGATGCACATAAAAGTACATTGTGTCTTAGCTTAGTGCCTCTGTTACAAACACACTGACTGCAACTTCCATCCCCACATGTGCCATGGGTTTTAATAAAAATCTCAATATTTGGCATAAGATCAATAGCATACAAGAGGAAGTAGTATGATATGTTGCTGTATCGATAGTGTGTATAAATTAGTAAGAGTGCTTAAGTATTAGTCCTACGTTAACTTAAAAAAGTCCAAGAGTTTCTTCAGGTTTAATTTTTAGCTCCCTGTCCTACTAAACAGGTACATACACACCAAGAGACCCAACACGGATTAGCCATAGTGAGCTGAGGGGTACAGGTGCACCAGGCCTGAGGAGGGGCCCATATAAAACCAGTCAAGTAGGACCCTTCTGCCTGGCTGCCTCCTTTCTCTGGCTACAGCAGGAATGTGGCCTGCGGAACTTGGCTCCTGTCGCCTGGCATCTTGTCAAGCTGATCCACAGACAAGAAACCAATTGTCAGATAAAGTGGGTCAGCAGCAGCTTACCATTACCCTCTCGCCTCGCCTGTGGATGGGACGACACTGCCTTCCTTCCTCTTTTCTTTCCCCTGCTCTTTTCCCGCCATGTCACTCTCGAGCGCTCTGCGCTTTCATGTCATTGAACAAGAGAGGTAGGATTTCTATGAGAGGGGGAATGCCTGCTTATTGTTCATAAACCACCTGTTGGATAACCGGTTCAAGATGCTGAGGATGACTTCCTTTCATGTCATTCCACCACATACACACTAATCCTCAAACACAAACTCTGGTAACACTGGGCGAAATTACTGCAAATTCCCGTCCCGGCATGACTAAAAACTAAGACTCGAACGTCACAAATCGCCAGCTGGACTAATCAAGGCATCATCAGACAAATTAAATGTGATGACCCCCTGCCTCATAAAAACATAAAGAGAAAGAGGGACTGAGTCATAGCTGTTAGACCGTTGTGTGGCCTCCGTGACTCCCATGCAGCTGCACCCACTGCCTCCAGATCGGGCTGGGAGGAGTCAGGGGGGGCCAGTGGAAGGAGGCTAGATAAAGTGTGGGGTCTGAGCCGGACCGAGCTATTACACTCATGTCTCCATCCCTGCCTTACTTCTGTCACACTAACAAAAGATGACAACTTACGCATTCTGTTAAAATAATTACCTTCCCTTTGCTCATTTTCATCATGTGGTCTAAGGCTGGAGTACGTTTTGTGGATTGTCAGTGCCTTTTGTCTGCTTTTGTCTTCTGAATGGTCAAAGTCATGGTGACACTGCTGGATTTTTAAATAATGATGTGAGAGAATGATAAAGACACCTTAAGTCATTAAGGTCCTCTGCTAAAGCATTACAATGATACGAAATTTAAAAAAAAAAAAGCAGAGTGCAGAATAGTGAGGCAAACATCCATCTGTGTAAATCATAATAACTAGAGCTAACTGGCTCACTAATCTAATTTGAGAGTCATTAAAAAAAAAAAAAAAAAAACACAAAGAAATGCCGTTTTGTAATACCCTTTGTGTAAACATTCTATAAAAAAAAGACCCAACAGGGTTTAAAATCCACTTTGTATGATTAAGTCCTAAAATGAGGGTATTTGCTCAAGTCATAAACCACAATTAAGCTATTTTAAAAACAAGAAAGAAAAAAAAAAAAATTCAAAGCCTGTTTATTGTACCACCTGCATGCATTGAGCAACTGTACTGTGTTTGTGTTAGAGAGGAAAGCAGACAGGTCCCTGTTAGTCTAATCTCCATTCATCTAGCTTGTGTCTTTAATGAACCACATCCTCCATTCTGGCTGTCGCCATTCATTAAGTCCTTCTTTCATCTGTACCCCCACCGTTAAAGAAACCAAGCTCTCCGCAGAATATGGGAGAACACAAATACAGACCCCCATTAAGAATACCAAATCTACCACCCAACCGCTGGATCCTGACTCCAAATCCTGAATCTAAGAAGATGTGGAGATAACCAGCAGAGAGGCACATGAATAGTTGAATGGATCATCCATTAAAGAGGAAAAACACAACCTGTCTGACTGACAACACAAGAGATTTTCATGCTCAATTAGGGAGCTTCAAATCACTTCGGTTTCATGGTATCAGTGAGAATGCAGAAAAAAAAAAAAGCCTGCAGCCAAAGTCTCAAAATTAACATCTTTCATCTCGCTTCATTTGACATATTGCTTAATATATCATGACAAATACAATCAAAGATAAAGTGGTCAATTCAGAGCTATACCGCCAGGCAAAGGACACATTCCCAATCCTTGCAATTTACCTCACAGCAGGCCTATTAACCAATTTGTGCGCAAGAGCTGTGAATACCAAACAGCAGCCAAGCAATGCAATCAATTCTCATTACTGGTTTATTTGGGATTGGAAGAAATGAGGGGGGGGGGGGTCTTAAAGGTAGAACACCACTCTCAGTCTTATGTAAATGCAAATCCAATTGCCGTGGCAGAGTGCAATTTCTGTCAATACGCAGACACGCAAGAAGCTGCAACAACACCTGGTCTGTTCAATGCTGCGGATTCTGCTTTATCTAAAGTGCAACATATTCCCTCCATCACCCACCTAACCTTTCAGATAAGTATTCACGCTGAAAGGTCCAAGGAACAGAGCCAGAGTAAAATCTAATACACAACAAAACACCGCCTGCCAACAAAATGTGGTGAGCTGATCCGAGACAGATTCAACCCATGTACAGAGCACCCCGCTTCCATCCAAACGAGTCGGATTTTTTGCAAAACTGCACAGCAAGGAGGGAAATACCATAGGAATCATCACAGATTAGGGCTGCCAGAAAGTGCCAAAGATAGGACATGAAAAAGACAAAACCTGTGACTCTCCTCTGGCAGAACGAAACTATGTCGAGCTGAAATATGAAGATGCAACTATTTACCGTCATACTTTACCCATTTCTGGAACACATATACAGACACGGGCAGGCACACACACACACACACTTATCTTATTAAGTTTGACACATGAAAGGATAAGATTATGGATAGGCATGCGAGTCAGAGTGGAAACATTCCTATAAACCTGGCATTACAGTAAACACATTTGATAACACTGTGCTCATGGAAACTGAGGCATAGGCCTATTTCATAAGGACATCATCATATTGGAAGTCCTTACAAAATCCAAACACAACTCAAATTCCCCTTTTCAGCTAAGTTGGCAGTCTGACTATCTTGTGATTCAACTCACCCAGAAGTGTGCATGGCAGTTGACCACCATGGTGCGCTCGATCAGTTCGTCGGGGCACTCCAGTAGATGATGGCCAGAGACGACACCGGCGTTGTTGATCAATATGTCTACTTCTCCCACTTCACGGCGCACCTTCTCAGCTGTAGAGTACACGCTCTCGCGCTTTCCCACATCACACACGTAGGTGTAGACCTGCGGCTGAAAAGGAGGCACTTCCTCGACCCCTCCAACGGGACCTGTGAGGGACGAGAGGGGGGGAGGGAGAGAAAAAAAAAAAAAAAAACAGCAATGAAGAAACGTGTTCCTAGAGAAAAATCAGAGTTTGTCCCAGTTCTAAGTATTGTAATGTCGACGCATATAACGTAGGCCACTTAAAGAGTTTACTTCTCAGCCAAGTATTGACAACAAATAGGAAAATATTAAAAAGATCACCTGATCGAGTACTCAGAAGTCAGAAATTACAAATCAAAGAGTATGTGCAAAGATGCGTCCATGTCTGCCATGCAGCCATGTCAGCGTATCTCGCCGTGTATATTCGTTCTGACACTTTTCCCACAGTAATATACTGGCTTGTGTCCATGAAATACAATTTACTCCTGCAGAAGCAACAGAAGGAGAGTCCAAGAACTCACGCGTTTCCGCTGACCGTGCGTAAAAACGGACATAACTGATAAGAAGAAAGCACACTTACCGTCTTTAGTTACGGGAGCGTCCAGTTCATGGTAAATCTGGCGCACCATCTCCGCCGTTTCTTCGTTGCTTTGGCTGTTTATGTCCCATAACACCAAGATCGCTCGTCTCCGAGCGAACTCCTTGGCGAACAAACGCCCGAGGCCGCTTCCAGCCCCGGTGATCACGCACACCTGTCCCGCCACGCTCTTTTCCTTCGGCCGCACAACCCACTTAGCCCCGGCTGTTACAAAAGCCCAAAGCACCTTCAAAATAACCACGAAGAACTCCGCAATGATTATCATCATCTTGACCACAAGATTCAATAAACTCTTAAGGAGCAGCGGAAGAAGAGCAGGGAAGGTTTCTTTTTCTTTTTTTTTTTGCAACCTGTTTGCAGCAAATAGGCAGGGCTACACCGAAAAAACTTGGATCACAACACAGACAGGAAATGCCAACAACGCACAAAAGTGGCGACAAAACGCAAGTATGACCACAACTTATTGAGTGGATAAAAGTGAAAAGAGAAATCAAGATGCTACTCAGTCAGAGTCCAGGTGCCACTGCAACACAGACTTGCAATGAATTATGAGCAGCTACTACTACAGACCGTGCCTCCTACTTCCTCTGCTGCTCCTCCACTCAACTCATCCTCACTGCATCTCACTCGCTATTTATTCAGTCCACCCATCAATGCTGGACCCAATAGGACTGAGGCTTGAGCGCCTGTCACAGTGAAGCGCCGAGTCCACACATTACATTAAGAGGTGATGTAACCTGAAACATTTTACTCAACACTAATCTGTTGCGATTTTCTTTTTTTTTTTTTTTCTTTCCCCAATTTAATATCCCCGGGGAAGATTTAGATCAGAGATTGTATCATACCCTTGAAAAGCCACCGGTTTTTCAGTTGGACTTTTTTTTTTTTTTTTATTTTATTGTCTTTAAGAAAGTTGCTCATAATAAGAAATGGCGCTCGTGGCGCACATTTACAGTCTGGTCTGTTTTAATTAGCGTCGATATGGATGGTGATTAGGCACTATAAATATAAATACATGATGCATTTAGGCCTAATGGAACCCAGTCCGGCTCAATGTCCATTCATGAATTCATCAAGCAGTCCTTCCTTGGTTTTGATTTTGACTTAATACTAGTTTATAATAAGAGACCGCTGTGATGAGGCCGTGGCGGAAGGTGACAGTGTATGGATAAGGTACGCAGACAGACGTTTTAAAGGGGTGGGCAAAACGGTAACCTACGGCAAAGAGAGCATGAGATTACATGGGCTGTATTGTTTTATGCTTAGGGACTAAATACAGATAGAAACAGGTTCCGTGTGAATACCAGGCGCCCCTGGGTGCTTCAGTGTGGACGCCGTAGTGCGTTCTCCGATTGTATCACGTTTTCGATGTTTTGTAACGTTCTGCAGCAGCAAGTTGTGCAGCTCCTGATGGGCGTGTCGGTGATCCAAACCACTTACTTACTGGTCAGATCCTTTTACCAGAATGTCATTGTGGCTGTGAAGAAAAAAAAAATATTGTTTCGGAATAATATTTAAAAAGCGTACCAACAGCAAAGTAATACGAGTCTCCGCTCATACGATTATTTTTTTTTTTTTTACCTATGTAGGCTACTACTATTTTAATTTTGCAGAAGCTACATATTATGTGTCTGCAAATAAAGAAAGCCGTGAATGCCCAGGCTATTCAAATTCAGTCGTCACATTTAGGCAAATGTAGTACTTCGAATGGAAAATATTGCAGATTTACTTTAAAAGTAAAGCAAATCTTCAAAAGGAATTACTACTATTGTTGTTATTATTATTAACCCTTGCTTTTCATCACACTATGAATACGTATTTTACAACCTCAAGGTGACGAAGTGTTCTTTTTTTTTCCCCCCATTGAGGCCCAAGTGTATGTTGACTAGAAGAAACTTTTCCCTTTAGACGGTCCTTCTGTCCTGCAAAATGCAGTATTGGCTCCCTCTACCGGTTCAGCGAGCGCACAACAACCGCCTGTCGTATGAACGTTATAAAGATAAGGCTTCTCAAACAAAAAGTGTTTTCTTATCCTTATTTCGTCAGTACCGCCAAGGCCGTGTCAAAAAACATAGTCAGAAATGTCAGAATGATCAAAATAAAGAACAAAATCTAACAAAATGAAAATGTACTAAAAATAACAAATTTGATGCCCTTCAACCATCAGCACCATCAGCGCTATATTAGATCCCTATAGCCACACTTCCAGCCATATTTTTAAAAAGATGAAGAAATACTGTTAATAAATACGATGTTTACCGTTTCTTATAAAGAGACTTCTCGTCAGGCAGCTTCGTGGACAACCCATGGGGCCTAACGTCTTTAACGCGCACATGCGCAAAGAAAAAATTCTCTTTCTCGGTGGACGCAATGGCGGACGCAGAGTGAGTGTCTACCGCTGCATTACAATCTAAGCACATCCAGTGTTAAAATAGTCATCTTTGTTATTTTTTTAGTCTGGATGCGTTATTTAGTTAACCCGTACCGCTATCCTTGCTGTATTGTTGAAAGTTTTGATTCCTATTGTTGTTATGATCTCTTTATGGACACTGCCGGTAGTCCTACAGCTACAAGTAAAACATGGCTGTCTCTGAGGTCCTCATGCACACAAGAACTAGCACGTTCAAGTATTAAGTGAGAGACCTATGTAAGGATGCAACAAATACAGATGTTCGCTGCTTTTATGCCTCTGTTGGTTCTCACTGGACACGTAGAAAAGTGTTAAAATGAGAATGGCTATCGCTGTGGAAGCCGGCTAGTGACAGGTTAGCAACACGGCAGCTACAAGCGCTATGTTAAGATCTTACATTGTAATTCAAGTCATTCAGGGTTGTTAATTATTAAGACGATGTCAGTAATACACTAAATTATGTTTTGTACAGAAAAAAAGTTCCGGCGGTCCCTGAGAGCCTTTTGAAAAGGCGAAAGGCCTTCGCCACCATGAAGGCCATGCGCGTCAAGAAGATGCTGGCTGAGAAAAAGGTATGAGAAGCTTGCAAATTTGCCCGTGTTACCAGGAACTGATCATTTGTGAGGATGTTTGTCATCTCATTGCTCTGCATGTTTGTGAAAAATAGGCTGCCTACTATTACTAGTTACTACATGCCTCAGTTTATTGACCGTTTGTACTTACTGTGTTGTTAGGCCCGTAAAGTTACCAGGAAACTGATCTACAAGAGGGCTGAGAAGTACCACAAGGAGTACAGGCAGATGTACAGGCGTGAAATCCGCATGGGCCGTACTGCTCGCAAGGTGGGAAACTACTATGTGCCAGCTGAGCCCAAACTGGCCTTTGTCATCAGGATCAGAGGGTGAGTAGTCTTCTATCCAGCAAGGGAATTGTATTTTGTCACAACTGTGTTATTAACATTTACATGGATCGTAAGACACCGAAATAAGGTTTGGTTACCTTAGGTCTTCCACGTGGATTGTTGGAATAAGTGGCTGTTGGAATAAACTTTATTGCCCGGCCAAGTCTCTGGTATCACCCAGGAAAATATGAATACAAACATGTCTGTAGATATAAACAAAACATCCACTATATGTCACATCACTACAGAACTGTGTAGTGCACCGCTTCTGTGCTTCATATTTCACTCTGTCTTATTGACTTCTCTAAATGTAGGCATGTATTTTCAGTTCCATACTGCCTTGGTTGCTTAACAACTTATTTGAATGATCTGAGATTTCTTGCTTCAGTGACGGTATCTTGTGATTGCCTGTTTTGTAAGTAGTTGAAACAGTTAAGCGGTTGGTGTTAAATGGTAGATTGCTGTTTTCAAAAGCACTTCTATCTGAGTTATGCTCAACTTGAATGAATTAAGCGATCCAATTTATCCATGTCAATGTTATATTTGCTTGCTTTATAAATCTTATGTGGTTGATGATGCACATTCTTTCCCCGACTTATCGACTATGGTGAAACGTGTAAAATAAGCCAAATATTTTCTGAAACCACAATCATTACTGTTTGGAAATGTGCGTCCAGATGGTTAACTCTCATGCTAATCATAATCCTCATTTATTTTCCAGTATCAACGGTGTGAGCCCCAAGGTCCGCAAAGTTCTGCAGCTGCTCCGTCTCCGCCAGATCTTCAACGGTGTGTTCGTCAAGCTGAATAAGGCTTCGATCAACATGCTTAGGATTGCTGAGCCTTACATCGCTTGGGGGTAAGTCTGCTGTTGGATGTAGCCATGTAATTAATTAGACTGATTTGATCTTGTGTAGTAGTGGATCAGAAGTGTGATGAAAGTGCATATCCACATTGTGGTCCATTCTGAAATTTTGGACCGATACACTGAACTAACTCGTCAGTCAGTGTGCTGATGCGTAGGGTTGATACCGGAATGTGGTTAATGATGCTGAAGTTTTTTCCCCGTCATATCGACCATGGTGATTAGACTGAAACTAAGCCAGTTTTGTCTGAAACCACATTCCCTAATAGAAGTCCCTTAACAATATGCAGTGTCAACTCGAAGTCGATAACGGATTTTTAAAGGCAGATATAATAGATTTTAAGCAGAAAAAAGCTGATAGCTGAAAACCTCTACAGTCAGAATTTAACTGGATAACTGTTGAACTGAACATTAAGTTATATATATTTAAATAGAAAAATGAATAAATCCGGATCATTGAACATCAAAGTTAGTAATAAATCTGGAACTGAGTTGAAACAGAAAATTTAGGCAGTTGTATTGTTTTATATTTGAGCTATTTTTCTCTCAGAAATTAAAGTCGAGAAACCTATAATAGAAAGTAGCCATTGGCCAGAGCTGATAGGTTTCTAAAATGTCCTGTCAGTCTGTCTTGTATTAACATATGTTCATCACAGCGGGGTAGGTGCTTAAATGTGGCTAGTTTTATAAGGTAGAAATGTCCAATCAAAGTTTTATTGTTTAATGTTGTATGAAACACTAAAGAGCTCAATTAATTGACCATGTTTCCCATGCTGCCATTTAAATTCTGGTTGGGTTGCCTTGGAGCACTTTGAGCGATTACAGCAATACTGTTTGACTTACTATGCACCAATATGTAAAGAGGAGGACGGATATAAAACTAGATGCCGTGATCTGAGGGCGATCTGTACACAGCCACAGTCTTAATTCATAGACATCGTCTTCTTAGAAGTTATAAACCATTTTGCTCACATTTTAAACTAATTACCTTAAAACCCACTATTCCCTCAGATACCCCAACCTGAAGTCTGTGCGCGAGCTCATCTACAAACGTGGCCATGGCAGGATGAGGAAACAGCGTATTGCCCTCACAGACAACGCACTGGTGGAGAAGGCCCTCGGTATGTACATATTGGTTTTTCTTCAATATAGCACACCAACTTTTAAGTGTGTATTAACAATGCAATGTAGTATTCCTCAGGACGGAGTATTTGGGTATAATTATTTACAGCTCCTACAATGCAGTCTGCAGCAAAGCTTATGTCTCTTACTCCTAGGGAGCAGTGACTATGTGGTTAATGATGCCAATTTTTTTCCCCGTCTTATCGACACTGGTGAGAAAACTGAAAACTAAGCCAGTTTGGTCTGAAACCACATGACAGTCAAATAGTGACTTTACTTTTGGACTGTTGTCTACTCAAAGTACACTCCTCCTAAGAAAACTTTTTTTGGTTTTAACCCGTCTGGAACCTAATGGTGAACTTTGCATGAGAACTTTGTATCGACTGTGAAATATTATGCAGTATAATAAAATGGACAGCGTACAATCCTCGGTGTGGGTTTAAACATTTTGCAGATGGCAAGACCTTCTGATCCATCGCGTCTTGGCTTTTCTGTTCACTTTTCTTTTTCTTTTTTTTAGTGCATGAACTGTGATTTGTGTCAGCTTGTTAACAACATATTGCTTCTAATTCTCCAGGCAAATATGGCATCATCTGTGTTGAGGACCTCATCCATGAGATTTACACAGTTGGAAAGAACTTCAAGCCCGCCAACAACTTCCTGTGGCCCTTCAAGCTGTCGTCACCCCGTGGTGGTATGAACAAGAAGACCACACACTTTGTGGAGGGAGGAGACGCTGGCAACAGGGAGGATCAGATCAACAGAATGATCAGGAGGATGAACTGAAGTTATGGTGAGTTGTGGCTACGCTGGCCATAAGAGGAGACGTAACGTGCTAGATGTGGTTGATGATGCATATTCTTTTTTCCCCGTCTTATCGACCATGGTGAATGCAAGCTGAAAATAAGCCAACTATGTCTGAAACCACATCTAGCCACTGAATTCATGAGCTTATTTATTTTGTAAGACAAATTGGAGAAGTAATATGCAGGCAATGCATGTCTAAATTAGATGTAAATGCAGATTGCTCAATTGTTAGTGGAATTGTAATGATTGTACTTCCTGATAAACAGTCTATAACTTTTTTTTTTCCCCTCTTTCAGGTTTTCAAAGGACTCAAATTGTACAATAAAACATGAGAAAAAAACATCTTTGTCTTGTCTTTAATGTGTGGTGTGCCATTGAGTTCAAATGTTAAAGTGCTGTTTAGCTTCGGTACCTTTGACACCCTCTCTTAACCTAATTTAAACCTGACACTGACCTCTTAACGAAATACTCAAATTCCACACAGTGTATTGGTTTAACCCCGCATTTGACATCTTTGAAAATGAATAAACAGGACGAGTGCAAAGTACAGATATAATTAAACCCAGCATTTAAAGAATAATGCTGGGCCAAATAGTGTATATGATGCATAAAGGGGTTTCATCATCCACGAGCCATGATGTAGTTTTATGAGCATGGACTCCAATGGTCCAAGACCTGTTTCCATGGTGATGCAGCGAGTCGGTAGCATTTTACCATCGTGAGCCGCAGCCTAGCACTGGGAGGTTGAACTAATGAACTTCTATGATGATCAGGTGTTTTATGTTTGATCTGTAGTCAGCTTGTGCATAAAGTAGCTGTATGGCAACGCCAACATGATGACTTTTCAGGTTAAAAAATCGATTCCTACAGCCAGGACATTGATATCAGAGGGAAGCTCAAATTACAGCCAGCGCGGCCCGGATGTGCCTGAATATCCTACCTACAGGGACTTCGGGATGGGTGCAGGTGGAAGACAAGCAGCTGTAAGGCATAATATTCACCTGAGGAGAAAATATCCAGTGATTCAACCCTTGAGCAGTGAGTAAGCGCTGTTGGCAGTCAACGATAACCGTTTATTGGCTAAATATACCCACACGCTGCTAGCTAACGGTATGTCCAATAACGGAAAGGCATTTTTTTTCCTGTAGAGACGAGGGATGGGAAATCCTTGTTGAGCGGCATCATAGTTGGAGGGTAAGACATGTCAAACATTTTGCTTCGTGAATACCCAGAAATGTGTATATACAACACGATGGAACCAGTTTCATCCCTAAACCTTCCCGCATATAGTTAACCTACGCACTGGGAAAGGGTGTCATGGAAACCGCAGCCCTGTTTGTTTCTCTGCGTTAGCATGACCCCAGTACACCACAAATAAACCGTATGGCGACAACATCCGTTATATAGTGTGAATTTTGACAGCTCGGCTCAGGAAAACAGTCCTTTTTTTTTAATCTTCTGGTTAGGCAGTGGTCGATAGCAAACGCCTGGACATTCATTCGTACGTGCTACAATGACGGTAGCATGTACTGTTTTTGTGAGAAATTACTTGTGTGTGTGTGTGTGTGTTTTTTAACACAACAAACTTATGTCCGCACAGACGCAAGAAGAAAGAAAAGACAAAACCCTGCAATTATGTATATTCCAGCATTCTCGTTTTCAAGTACTCGGCAAACATCTTGACAGTGTGATTTAAGATTAATAGAGATTAATAGGTCGTCGCCTGAGTTAAAGCTCTATTTTTCCCACTTGGTTAAATAAGTTGGTTTTCTCATGGCTAAGACTTCTAAACCAACATTCAACTGCACATCCAGGTAGTTGCAACACTGTGTTTTACCCTGAAGTGACTTTTTTTTATTATTATTTGTACCTGACAGTCTTAACTCAGGTTGAAGTAAAACAGGAAACCCAATATTCATCACATCAGATTTAATTTGTATGACCTTTAAAACAAATAAATAAATGTTTAGCCAGAGGCAGTGAAATACTGTACTTGAATTCCAATTTTATATCAGAGTTTTCCGTACCACTGTAAGACTTCGGTGCAGCACCTAAGCTGGAAAAAATAACCACCCTTGAGAGGAAAGATACTATATTAGCCCGAAGAGAGAGTTTTTTTTTTTTGTGGAAATAAGCTCTTGAAAAATGTGAGTTATTCGCAGAACTGTGAATTGTGTGTTAACTTCATCAATGCACAGATTTGTTTGAACTGTTTGCTAAACATTGTAATAATGTAGTTCAAAAAGAACGCAAAGCGTCACCATTTTCAGTCAATGACAACAAAAAGCCATCACAGCACTTAAGCCCTCCACAAACCCAGGAAAAGCCATACGTATATGAATGATAGTGTCATTGTGTTGAGTGGTCAATATCTTTATGGAACCCTAGAGGGAAGGTACATTTACTGTATTTCTGTTTTTCCAATTTGTGGTGTGTTTAGGTCTCCCCATTTAGCCAAAGATGACAAATTGGAGGCGGAGAACAATGACCCAGAGAAGGACATCTGTGGGAAGCACTTTCTGTTTGATAAAAAATGTAAGAAATCAGACAATGCAGTGTGCTGTTCCTCATTCAACATCGCAGAGAGGATATTGATAAGAGGCACTCTATTGGGTCATAAATAAAATGCATCATATTGATCATCTTTTACACTCAGTACTGAAGCCAGAGAGTAGCCAGAAGCATGTTTGAAAAATAATCACAAAAACCTCACATTATGATGGGAGGAAAGGTTTTTAGAGCAATTTGGAACTAAATCCACAATATTTTGCTCACTGTTCTCGATGCACACTGAAAAATGAAGCTCATGCTGCATTTGTAATCCAGTACAACAACCAGTAGGTGTCGCTGTATCATCGAAAATGAACACTAATGTCAGTGCCTTGTGCAAGTGTGACATTGAAACCGTAAAAAAAAAAAAATGACATATTGCACCATTCGCTTTGAAATATAAATAAATGGATGAATATAATTTGTTTAGGTGAGAGATTAGAGAGGACCAGAACTGTGATTCCTCCATTGCCAAGAGACTACAATGTGCACAGACCTGGCAACCTGCATCCCTTCAGTCTCTCCAAGGAGCTTTCCCAGAGCCATGCAGTGCGGCCCTTCACCCTGGGGTAAGCTGCGGATTAATGCCACAACATCTAGTACTTGCAACTCTGTTCGCTGTTCACATTACTGAAGAGACAGCTGCGCACATTATAGTAATTATACTGTAATTTTCCCATACACGGCAAATTATAAGCGTTTGAAATGAGAAAACAGCAGGCAGATACAATTAATATTTTGACACGCACAATTTATATGTCACAAACAGATTTCAAACTGATTGCCTTTACAGCTTAAGACAAATATAAATAAAACTGGGTAATTCAAACAGCAAGGCGTCAGTCACATGGGATTTATTCTTATAGAGAAACATGTAGATTCATTGCATTGCATCTGCTGGTAGAAGGATCCTGTCTGCAGCTGTGCATGCTTTTGGGAAACATAGTGGGGTTAATCTTGAGACACAACCATTACAAGAGGTCAGACAATTTACCTTTGAGAGGGAAGCATGTGTCAGTATTGCACCGAATCATTTTACGTTCATTGTTGAGCCCACACTTGGTATTATAGCATGAGTTTGCAGCCCAATTATTGTATTTTTTTTCCTTCTCAACAACCCACTTCTTTCCTCCAGCTACCCTGAGAGATACGAACTGACCACAAGTCCAGCCGTCCTCTTACCCTCCACTTTAGTCCTCAATGGCAGAAACACCTTCTCAGTTGAGAACTACAAGATCAGCAGGTATTTTTGGGCCTTATAAAGTAAATCTGACCAAGCCAATCAATAGTTCTTTCAATTATTTCTCAGACTTCTGTTTCTTCTACTGTCCTTCTGTTCTGCAGGCCTAAGGTGAATTATCCAACCTACACCCTACAGACTGTTAAAGACAATCAAAAGAGTGAGTAATTTTGATGCTTTGACTTTTGACCGTGAACCAAAGACTTTTAAGTACATGGTTTGTTACTCAGGTATTTGTTGCGGTCTTAACACGTCAGGTCAGGGCAGCCTTTGCGGTGAGTGAAAAACAGAATCCAACCTTCAACCTGTACAGGTGTTTATGGCACTGATTTATAGCCAGCAAACATGTCATTTTTATGGATTTTCCTTCTTCAAACAAAATGCATGGATTCCGCTCCTTATTATTGTCTGTGTGTTGTGTTGTGTTGTGTGTGGCTCATAACAAAGTGGGACAAGGGGTCAGAGGGAGAAAGTAAGCATTCATTTTTTCAAGTGTAGTGAGGAGATCTCCTGACCACTGTCGCAGAATTTGCCCCAGTTTAAAACATAAAGTTTTGGGCTTCTTAGATCACTTGAGAACTGGAGCTTTCAGTGTATATTTTTAGTCATAGTGGTACCTATTTTGAGTAGTGTGGATCTCATTCTTCTACCTCTTCTTCCTTCCTTCTCTTCCGTGTTTCTTGTACAGCCCAGTCGTATCCAGACCCAATGGTAGGAGCCTCCCGTTCTTTCATCCACAGGATATCGGAGCTGTCGTCTCTGGAGGGCGAGACAGTCAGACAAGAAAAGCTCAAGAAAATGAGGAAACCTAGAAAACCTCCCTCCTGACAATCACCGCATTCCCAATCACAGCACTCCAGGGTCAAAACCTCCAGCTCTGTGCCAAGGCTGTCTGAACAAAGTAAAACATTATGGGTACCATGTCCATTTCATTGGCTTGTTCTAACTGCTTGTTTGTCATCAGTGATATTAGTTTGCTGTTTAACATGGCTGATCTTCACATTTTCTTGAGCTGTACTCTCCTGCAGTGGCGGTTTGACATTACAAACAGGTTTCCTGTAATAAATTGTGACATTTGCCAGAACAGTGTATGCAGATGATGAGTAATTTTAGTTTGTAGACGCACAGCACAGGTGTTTCGCAGTTAACATCTGCATGAAAATATATTCATTTTGCTTTCCTAATAACTTGAAATGGCTTGTATGTAATACTGCCATATTTCCTGATGTATCACCAATATGTTACAGATGCTGTCAGTTACTGCAGCACTTGTGTAGCTCTTATTACAACAGCGTTTCAAACATTGCCGTTATCTCCGAATTAAACTTTGTTGAAACTTTTTTGCTGCATAAATTAAAATATGAGTACCAAATACCAGTCTGGAATATATGGTATATATATATTAAATTGTTTAGCATAGCCATTATTGTGCCTTGTTAAAGGTCTTCCTGAAATTAAATAAATTTATTTTTATTAGCCTGACTGCTTTTTTATTTCTGTGAAATGTCATTTTTGTCAAAACGCTGAGGGCGAAACAGAGCATCGTCATTTTTGTGGCGCATAGTATGAACCAGTCCTATAATCAGAATGTCTGAAAGATTACAATGAAACGTAATCTGCATTCCATATCTGCAAAACAGACACAAAACTGTGCCCCCAGATCCCAGAATGTGGTACTTTCCCACATAATACATTGTTTTGTTGCTGTATGGGTGACAGCTCATGTCTCTGAATAGTCTTGTTCATTGCATTTGACAAAGAAAGTAGTCATTCCAAGTGTCTTATTGGTTTGAGTGCAATAAGGAATAGTCATCATTATTGGACGATGCAGCAGCCAGAGTCATCTGTGTCCTTTTAGAATTTATGATCGCTAATTTGATTTGCACTGATTCATCTTGTTATATTCAAACTTCCATGTCGTTTCTTGTGGGAACCAACCAGATACGGTGTCGCAAAAAGCTCCAAAATACATTTCATTTGGACAAAGAAATAACTAGCAGACATTTAACAGCCAATAGACATTCATGTAAGCGATAAACAAACCTCAGATGAGTCTCCTGTGTTTTACAGATAATAACTGGCACAAAGATGCCACAGCTGCAACAACAGACGTGACCCGGGGTAGTTAAACTGGCATACAGTACAAAAATAAGGAGGTCACATCCCCGATGTTGCTTTTATCATCCACACAAAATGAACATGCCATTTGGTGCCCCATTAAATAATATTAAACAGAGAAGAAAGAAAAATAGGGCCAACTGTTATTTTAGGGATAACATTCTGCAGTCGCTAAAATCTTTTAACATGGAGGCAGATGGGCCCAAGAGTAACAAACCATTGCTTCTTGCGTTTCTTTTAAGGCTTTCCAGCAAAGACCAGAGTTGCTTTTTTATTAATTATTGATATCAGACAAAGTGGAGACAGAAAAGCCTCCAAAGTGAAGGGGAGGAACATCAACAAAAAGTAGAAGCCAAACTTGAAAAGTGCATAAGATCAAGGATTTCAACTGTTTTATGTTGGTCACTATGCCGGTATGATGCAAAACAACCATCTGTGTTTCATTTCAAGGAGAGTATTCTTAAGCTTCTTATTAAATACAAATGCAATGTTGTCAAATACTGTGCTCTGTTTGTGTCCCTCCCTCCCTTTGGATAGTGAGGTGTGCATTTCAGGGACACACAGTGACCTAGAAACACAGAGCCATCCCCTTATTCATCCTAAGTGAAGGGGTTGTATTCACGCTCAAACGGGGCCGGGTCTCCCTCTTCTTGCAGGGTTTTTACTGTCCCTTTCAAGTGTAGTGAAACAAAATGACCTGGAACAAACAGTCGACAATCAGGTCTTTAATAAGAGCCGTACTGAGACCTGCCCACAAGTGGTTTATCATTTCACTGTAGCTCAGCTGAACTCTTTAACCGCAGGACAGCATCAGACTCCGAGCACAGGACGTTTTTTTTTTTTTTTTTTTAAGTCAGTTGGTGTAGACAGATTATTGAGCAGGACGTTGGAGTGCAGATTCCCAGAGAGACCAATATGGTAAAGAATAGCCAAACTGTGTTACTGTTTCACCTGACTTGATATTGTGCCAGTTTACTCTATCAGCAGGGATCAGAGAATGTAGCCTGTCTGCCAAATTATAGCCTCAAATAAAAAAAAAAAAATGCCTTAAATTGTTTGGGTCAGTATGAGAGGAAAAGAGCCAGATTGAGTCTGGGGACAAAGGTCGGAAATGTATTACAACATCATTTAATATACTATTTAATACTGATAGATGTGGAATTTATCAAGTGGGTTACAGCATACTCACAGCATTTTATCCTCCATTTGTTAAGAAACAAATTAACATAAAAGATCTCCGGCCAACCAGTAAATAGGGCTTCTTTCTAGAGGCTACAAGTCGAGGACTGATACATTTTACTTCCTTCGTTGGGTAACCATTTTGGGTTTAAAAGAAAAAGCTTGTTAAAAGATCCTAAAGATAGTTACACAGTGATCAAAAACACTGTGATGGAGCAAACAATCGACATGTATCAACAGGAACCCCCGGTCCATTACTAATCTGTGTCTATGTATTCAAGTGGGGCACTAAGAGGTCAAATCTTTGTCTTTACCATCATATAAACACAGCGGAGCCCCAAACCATGTCAAATCTCTGGCAATGGAGCTTACTGTGCCGCAAATATTCGCTGACCTCTCTGCTTGTGCTTTCTGTCAAGAACATGAAGATAATAAAACAGCAAGATAATTTTTTTATCATCGCAGAATGTTTGCTTACAAGTTTTTACAGCTGCCAGGTGAGGTTTCACTCCAAAGCCTCAAAGCTATTTGTTACTGCAAGGCATGACTTGACTGAGACTTGGCTTTTGCAAACAGTATGCATGCGTTAGAACCTACATGGAAAGACTTGGAAATTAAGAAAATTGAAAAAGAAAAACAATATGTAAGTAACGAAAAATTACGGAAAGCCCGTAAGCTTTAGTATTTGGGGATATGTATATTTCACCCTTGGCAGAGCAACGCACACACACGCAGTTTTACACACAGGTTTAGGGGCCTAACCTTTACATTGCTCTCTGACATTTCACAGTGTGATTTATGAAATCCACGGTGATAGATGCACCCTCTCTCCAAGTCATTATCATTACCTGAAGTTTCATCCCTCTCAGACACAGAGGTCAGTCCCACTTCCCGCCCACACATCTTGCCTCGGCTGCCTAGCGTTACTTCTAATGTCCGCACTGATTTACATACATATGGAGCTATATGTCAACATAGGTGACTGATGAGGGGACAATTATCAGTGATGATGTCAGGTTCGGGCAGGGGGAAAAAACCTTCATCAATATCACTGTCTCTGTTGTCATTACGTTGGCGCTCCTTCAAGCCTGCCGTCCTGCAGAGCTGCTGCCAGAGTGTTATCAGTCCGCTTTGCTGCTGTGCTCCTGTTATCGTCTATTAACTATCACACTGTAATGACCTCTAATGAATGGAGCATCATTACAGGGATGTGCTAGATGGCTCATCATAATATATCTGTTGTAAATGCGATGGAAAAAGAAACTGTGAAGAGCAAGATACTCACTTAGGGTCATGATGTATCTTCAGGTACATATCTACACAGTTTCTTTAAAATTGCGTGGGGAAATCTCCATATTTTGTGGCCTGTAAGCTCTCAGCCTCTGCCTTAAAACTGTGCTCCGATGACACAAGCCAAGTCAAACATCCACCATCTTAACTCTTTAAATAATGACTCACACACCTTGTCATAGCCGGGGTACGTCATTCAGAAAAAAAAAAAAATAGATAAAAACATGCTTAAATGCCAGTTCACAGAAGTCCACACCTACAGACAATGTCAACACAAAGTACTGAAACTCACTTACAGCAGTTCGTATTTGCGCAATCTCTTTCTTAAACAGACACACACACCCCAGACATACAGATGTACATGTGGAGAGAGGAAATAGGAGTCAGCTGAGCAGTAAATTATGAGGATAGACGACAAAGACTTCCATTCATGGACAGAAACCTTACTCATTAGGAATACGCAAACGTGGCCTTATTAGCCTAATGAACCCTTTAATTATATGTTTTTTTACCCATAAAACAGAAATACTTTGTGTGTGTATTCGTGGCTGTGTATTACTTATGTTGTGAAGATGTGCCTGAAACACAGATAGGGCACTATATTGATCAGAGGTGACGTCATGGCAGCACCTTTACAACAAGTGGAAAGAAATGAAAAGGTGAATTCTAGCCTTGGTCAACAAAGCATTCGAAATGACAGCAACCCAGGTCAGCCGTTACCATGGGGACAGCCACAGTTTGCATTCCCCATATAGGCGAGATGGAGCTAGGATTCACACTGCCGTCTCCTTGACACCCAGTACAAGAAGCAGGAGCACGCACACTTACCAGCCCGACTCTGTATCTTTCACTATATCTGCCTTGTATTAGTCGGATAAACTAAGTTGTGTGCTTTTATGATGCATTTAGCATGCGACATGGCAGATTGTGGCAGTGCATGATAAGTGTCACAGTCGAACATCTCTGCCCATTAACACAGCCTTAATCTCCCTTCCTTTTACACTAAGAATATTCCACGCAGCGCATGTCGAGACGGGACGGCTGATTGTCTTTGACATGTGCACAGTGAGGGCACGAGGTTCAGGTTTGGGAGCCTCTCAGATGTAAAACACACAGGCTTTGATGTGTACTTTCAACTTGCTGAAAACACAGCAAACTGATGCAGCTGTAAGTCTTGCGTCAATAGACAGATCGATTCAGTGCAGAGATCAAATTTCAGGTGTTCTCAAAGAAATGCCTCATGTGATGTAGATGCACTTTCCTTTCGTTCATAAAATGAAGTGGTAAATACTACTAAAGATCCTAAAATCCTATAATAATCAAGACATAATAATCAATAATCAGTACGCTAACCAATAAATTTTGCAGTAAGGATGATCTTTCACTTGAATACTGTATGTGGATTAAAATGCGCAGAACAAAGTGCAGTAGCGTGTCTTTTGAGGTCAGTATGGGTTCAACCCATCAAGCGTATATATACACTAATTCAGACACATGCTCCTCAAGCTGCCCAGTGATGCTGCTGCTGATGATTATGGTGAAGATGAAGACTATTACTGCCGCTTGACCTACCTACTCCATAGTGAGAGGAAGAATCAAAGGACCCAAACAGACCCCCCTCTGCTCTCCGCAAGCTGTTTTGCAAGGCTGCGGAGGCAAAGTATCCAAATTATTACAAATATCAGCTACTTCTGTAGCAGTAAGCACAGGGAGGCTAATGCTCTCTGCAGAGGCCTCCTTTGTTTCCCTGCGAACTAAGTTGACCCTCAGTGTACTTCCTTATACATCCCTTAAATAAATGCAACAGTGAAAAACAACATGATTGGTAGTTTTGCCTAAATTTCACACAGTAAGTCAGTTTTCATCAGTTACTTGAAAACTCTTTTGAGCATAAGCTTTTTGCTGCAAGCACGTCTTATATTCAGTCTTAGCAGAAAATCTAATAGCGCTGTTCATCAATCAACTGACAGTGATGAGCCCTATCCTAATGAGATAAAATAATTAGCCTTGGTAAGACATGTCACAGACATGCTTCTGAATTGTAGCAGTATATCCTACATGAAATGAGTCTGTCATCTATCATTTTTCTGCCTTCTGGCCTAAGAGTAATAAATTAAGGCCTCACCTTGGTCTGCAAATACTGTAAAGTACACTGGAACTGCAGTGTAAAAGCCCACTACTTGACACCCCTGTGACAGGAATGACACTGAAAATATTCACCTGCGGAATACGAGCTATCCCACTATCAGTCATGATCGTATATTAAAACAAAATAAAATACGAGATGAATAACTAAATTATTTAAATGTACGACCAAATACATGTAAGACGGAGCAGAGAAAGTCATGTAAAATTTGACAGATTACAAAAACTTGTGGAAAATTAGGAAAAGGCAGAGAGGTGAGAACCAAAGGGTGGCTTTACAATTCTCAGCGGGCCCCCTGGCACAATTGTCTGGAGACCTGCCAACGGCTCACATTCCTCCCTTTCTTTTGGGACTCAGAGGTCTGGGATGGCAGAGAGCTACTGGGCAAGACTGGCATCAGGGTCACGGCAATCTGCAGGGAGAGGACGAAAAAGGAAAAAAAAAAGGAATACGGGAACAGAGACAGGTGAGAAAGAAAGAGGCAAGGGAAATAGAACAGAAGCAAGTCAGAAAACACACACCATACCATTGGACCCCTCCCTTGTGCTCATTGTCTCCTCCCGTGAGGGATCGACTGGAGGGAGGTGCTCAGCTGGAAACAGGCAGAGAGACACAAGCTCTGAGGGAGAGGCACACATACTACATGAGAGACATGGGAGTCTGATCAGAGCTGGAATGGGGTGTTGTGCACTGTAGGTCGCTCTGCAAACCTGTTTCTGGAAGGGAAACAGAGGGGCTGGACACAGGAGACGGACACAGGAATTCCAGGTCACAAGGGCTCCTGTGGCAGAGCACAGTCTTGGCTGGGTTGGGCTGGGCTGGTATTCCAACCTCTCCCTCTCTCGGTCATGACAGAGGTAGAGTAGGATCAGAGTGGTAATAAACACATTAAGAAGAGCAAAGCACACAGAGGAGAAAGTAGTAAATCCCAAAGGGCAATCACAAGTGTTCTGCTTCAGTGGCCGTTTTTTTGGCCTGAACCTGACATGACATGATGGGATCTTCTGTGGAGTTTGCATGCTTGTTGCTGTTGCTTTCTTCTTTGGGAAAGAACCACTTGGTGTCAGGAGGGTGCTCAGGTAAATGCTGCCGGGGCAGAGACTTGAGCTGTGTGTCCACAGACTGGAGGATGGACAGAGTGTATGGCACATGCTTCTGCGACAAGGGCTGCGTCAGGACCAAGGACTGCTGCTTTGACTACTTCACAGAGTGTCCAGGTGAGGGATGAATGGTGCGAAAGAATCACGAGAGGAGGTACTGTTTACCCATATCAACTCTAAGATAGCAGTCTGCGATAACCTGTTGTGTGAGATAACCTAGGTCTTGCCAAAGAACGATTGTTTTTATCGGGGAGAGGTAAAAGACTGAAAACAAAAACAAATATCAGCACCTGGTTGCTACAAGGGTGCTTACCACACGCTTGTATCCCTGATGACACTGAGCTGACAACGGTGGATGTGTTCCAAAATTTCTCGTACATGTGAAATTTTTTTGTGCACATTCATCTTCAGTTATGTGCTGTGAGGAGAGTCCTGTCAAACTCCAGTGCTCGGCCAGCATTGTATTCTTCACCCTCTAACTTGTGCAGTGAAACAATGCCAACATTTATTTTCCTTCTGTAGTTTTTGTGCTGGCGACTACATCATAGAAAAGTAATAATCAGTTCACCAAATACCTTAGGGAGACGGTGCCTAACCTCATTTCGAAAGACTGGCCCACATAATAGAATTAGTACAAATATTTGAAGAATGTGATTCTCTCGATCAGTTGTAGCAATTACAGTTCCAGTCAAACAGGCCGAGCGTATAATAAGTGATATAGGCCAGTAGTCACTAAATCTGCATGCTTAATACATCAAAGCTTGATTATCAAGCACAAGGAGCAACGGAAAAGGAAATCACAGGACTTGCTGATTGAATAGGTTGTTCATTTGGCATGCTCTCAGACCACTTGCAGTAAAGCAGAAAACACTAATTCTACAAGTCACAATCAATGCTTCATTGATCTTAAGTTATTTCCTGGATATTCAGCAAGATTACAGTTGCACAGTAAAATTATAATTAATGCCGCCTATTAACAATGGTGTTAGAGGGAAGCTGTCACTGCAGTGCACGACGTGAGATCTTTTCAATTAAATAATCTGTTTGCCACCAGAGAGAATATGTTTTAGTAATGATTCTTACCCCAACATCTGCCAACATCTAGCTCAGGACTGTGCTGTGAGTGAGTGGAGCTTTTGGAGCGGCTGTGCCAAACCCTGCCAGCCCTCAGTGCGAGTCCGTGTTCGTCATACGGAGCAGCAGCCCAGTAACAGTGGAGAGCCCTGTCCCAGCCTGGAGCAGCGTGCCGGCTGCAGAGAATACAGAGACCACCAGGGCAACCACTGTGGACTCAATTCAGGTGTAAAAAGACAAACTTTCCGGTTTCTCTGTTTTTATGGCTTTGACCAAGTGTTTGCCTGTTCCTTACCTTTTAATTTGTTTTTAAATCAATTTGATTACTCTGTTTGTGAAGTGAAGACAACATTGATATTTTGCACTTCAAACTGAGTGAACCTGAACTAACTTTCAGAATCACTAAATTGGTTTCTCTCACAGGTCCTGCGTTTATCACCAGCATGGAGTTTGGCAAGGGAAGGCCCAAGCATGACAGCTATGGAAACCCCCTGCACCCCGGGTAGGTTTCATATCATGCTCTCATGAAGCCTTCCTAAGTACTCTGAAACTGTCATGACCTCGGGTATCTTTAAATTCAAAAGTTGAAAGGTTCATGAATGTTGCCAGGGGTTGCCAACATTTTACTGTTATGTTGTGTAATCCAAACCTTTTCGGGGGAACAAAGAAGTCCGAGCTTTTGCTCCATCTGCATGAACTACCACGAGGTGTTTGCTCACCTGGATGTCTGTCCACAGACCGTTAAATACAGAAACGCTGACGGCCTGCCCACAACCCTTTGAAATGAAATACTCTGACTTTAATAATGACTGTCACATCAAAAGCACATGCACACAAAGGTCTGGATGGCAGTGGGTGAGGTATTATCTGCTATTGTGTTATTATTTCCATTATTTCTATTACATAAGTGGGTGTGTACATGAGGCACTGTATTATTAGGCGACACCGTCTTCTCATGGTGAAGAAAAGTCAGATTAAGACGGTTCTGTGAGGGAGATGTAGGGTGTGCAGGATGTACAGCAATGCATCATGGTCTATGAGATCATCATATGTTATGATATATCTCTAAACCTGTCATTAGATCACATTTCCAGCTAATCCAAGACGGTGGTATAGCTTTAAGAAGGAGGAGAATTTTCAGTCGTTCAGTTTTGTGATAGACTGAAGGATTAAGTGCTCAAAATCTACACGTTTGGGGTTTTCTCTAGTGAGGAAGGGTATGAAAAATTGTAATCTGAAAAGTAACTAGTAACTGAAGACGTCAGACAAAGGCGGCGGAATAAGTATTGAAAGGAGTTTGTGAGATTTACACACAAGCGATACAGTGATAAACCAGTCCAATTCTGAATGTCCCTCCCGATGTCCAGTGCTTAAATACCATTAGCACAGTAATCTATCATTGCTCTGAATTTGGATATGATCCATGTGTGATGATCTTGTTGGGTACTGGATTCTAAACAATTGTTCTTACTCTGCTGCATTAAAGCTGAGTCACATTAACCAGGTTTTAACAGGCGACAAACATCGCGTTCTGAAGAGCACAGTCTGCTGAGTTATCTGCACGTTTTTGCTATGTCTGACGCCCGCTGGAGGACAGCAAGATGACAAAAAAACAAACAAAAAAGTTGACCCAATCCTGACTTTTGTCCTACACTCAAGATGTCCAAATTCTGTGACAAGATGAAGTGGAGTACAAGGAGCATAAAATTTGCACTTAAGGCCAGTACTTCTGTAAATATGCTTAGTTACGTTCCATCACTGTTAGGCCCATTCACTGTGTGCTGCAGTTCTCTTTCTTGATTCATTAGTTTAAATATCCCAGGAATGACGTGACCCTGGTGAACCTGTCCCTGCTTCCCTCAGGTTCTGTGTGGAATTTACGCTGGAGTCCCGGACACCCCACTGTACAGTGGAGAACCGGCCACACACACACTGGATGCGCTACATAACAGAGGGCTTCAAAGTGTGTGTGGCGTGTGAACCTCCTGCCATGCGGAACAACAGTGGCAGCTGCCAAGGAGACGGTCAAGAATCAGACAAGTATGAAGTTAGGGACCTTTCCCTGTGTTTTCTTTCAGCAGCGTTGTCTGTTATGCCTTAAAATAATGTGCTAAACAGCATCTTACATTGGTGGTAAATCAATAAAACACAATAAACCAGCGAGGACATATCGTATTCTGAGAAAGCATGCAGGGTGTTGTGAAAACCATAAACAATCGGGGCTGTGACTGTGTTGCAGAGAAGCTGTGCTCCACTGGCAGGCGGTGGGGAACCCTCAGTGCAGCGGGACATGGAAGAAGATCCAGAAAACACAGCAGTGCAACTGTCCACCACAACACAGCTTTGTTTTCATCTGATAGGCACAGAGAACCACATACAGTAACTGTGGTGTAATCTGGTGTCCATAACATTTTACATTTTTTAAGCTCTTCTCAGCAGTGACACTAAAAGAATGTGCTCATGTCAGATCAGATCAGATCAGATCCCCATGTTTTACGATAAGAGACAGTGGTGCAGTGCAACGCTCTGCAAAGTACAA
>JAPQRN010000014.1:14465471-14477626 GCA_037367275.1 Coranthus polyacanthus | reverse complement strand
CTTTGTGGGGGGATGAAACAAAGATCAGCTGGTTTGCATCTCCTGGGGTGCAGTCTGCACGGCAACGACTTGATGAAGAAAAGTGTGCTGTGCAGACATGGCGGAGGTAGCATCAACATCAGGCAGAGGTCATCACGGAAGAGTGGAAGGACGTCCCAGCAAACACCTGTGGAACTCTTGTGAACTCGGTGCCCAAAAGGGTCAAGCCTGTTCTGAAAAACAATGCTTCTCAACACCAGATATTGACACTATTGGAGCCGTTTTCAGAAATCTCACTTGAACAGCAGTTTTGTTTGTGCAACATGAATCACATAATGTCTGCTCTTTAATGAACTTCAGGGCAAATAAGGACAAATACGTCGCATAATGTGCATTCAGTTACTATGGCATCACGCGGGTATACTGTACATTGCAAGTTGTTTCCTTCTGTCACGCTAATAGTGTAGTAACACTAACCCTGCAACCACAACAATATTAGGATCTTTGAACTATATAAGGGATGTTTGGCGCCTAAAGGCAAAAACTTTTCTTACCCTCGATGGTCGAAAGCGTTTCCTTGAACTCGTCAAGATTGCCTTCCTTGAATCGCCGACAAAGACTTACAAACAAAAAGTCCAGCATCCAACCTGTGGCAACAACTGTAACTTGTGAAAAATCTACACTCTCTTCTGTATTACTTGCGTCTACAGCGGTTGTACAGCTCATTTCTGGATCCATGTTTGCATTTGTGGTTTGTTTCTTCTGAGGCGTTGGAGTTCTTCTTCGTCTTCTTTGTTTTTGCGCGCGTCTGTTTCCTCTTCTTCTCTGGTGTTTTAACAGCCGTTGGCAAACCAACTTGCACGCGCGTTACCGCCACCTACCGGACTGGAGTGTGGTGCGGAAAAAAAAAAAACATACAAAATTTGCCTCCTTTACTGCTGTAACTCTTAGGTGTTTTATTAGAAGATTGCATACTTTCCATGATGTCTTTCCTAGCAGGTTCCCCAATACAATATTGTTTTTCATCTGGAAATTAAACTTCATACTGTTGCAAACTATCAGACTACATTCGACAGTTTCCAGTGTATTACAGTGTGTGCAGAAGTGTTTGCTTACACCTGTATGTCTTATTTCTCAGATGGGACAGTCTTCCTCTGGGCTCCTGTCCTGTATTCCACCCATGACTGGATGTTTCTTGCCTCTTATTTTTAATGATTTTTTTAAGATAATATACTGTATCTACCTTCTCGTTTCCTCCATGAACAGGAGGCCCAGTTGAAGGAGCTCAGCTAATCCGCCGTGGTCCGAGAAGCAAGCAAGTCAGCTTGAACAAGATATCTGGATACTGTGGTGTTGGTGATTTTCTTCTACCTGTTCAGACAGTATTCTGAGTAATTCAGCTGTACATATGATGATGTGATATTCTCTTTTCCATTGCTACCTCACAATGAGGGATGATGAGCAGTACCGGTGCAACCAGTCTCTGGCTATTTTGAATCAACGCTACATATGAATATCTTGTCTTGGTCAAAATAGTTTTTACTATTCTATCAGTTTTGGTTGTTCTTGTAATTTTTGCTGCAAATTGGGGTGTGATGATGAAATCTCCGAGGAAGTATAGCTGATAATGGAACAGTGGGGCTTAGTTTTAGATAACATATTATCCTACCATTTGCACCTTAGCGTTCACTACCCACCTGAAACAGTAAACACTGAACTTATCGTGCTCCGAACACTCCTGTAAAATGGCCTTAACGCAGTATGCCAACATAAGCTTTACCCTTCTAATTTACAGAGTAATTTATCCCATTTCAACATGCATTGCAGACAGTAGTGATGTTTAAAATGCTCCACTACAAATATGAAGAGGCTGAGCCTGTCCAACAAGCTTTTTAAAGCTGGATTCTGCTCCAGGCGTATAAACCATGCACCGCTAATCTAGGACTTCTCTCATATAAGCCCAATAAATATTTAGTGGAGATGTTGTGTTTGATTCCCAATCTTGCCCTGACACACTTTACGGTCCATTAAGAATCTTTGTGTTTGTTTTTCACTTCATCAGGTCAAACATCAAACAGAACTCAGAGTAATCTTAACCTGTTTGAATGCTTGTTCATGATTTAAAGCATTTAGAGAAGCATACGACTTGTGATTTTGTAACAAACAGTTTAAATCTCCATTTTTTTTCTCCTTTACTCCACTCGTTCTACTGCTGCTAGCATTTCATTCTATAAATACTCCAGATTTCGACCCCTGACGCAGAGTGCATAATGTGGCTTTCCTATATTTTGCCCAACCTAATCAAAAATATTATAGATCATTATATTAAATAACTGTGGACTGCACATACTAGCCCGAGGGGAAGAATTTCTACTGAATATATATTTGAAGTCTGTATCAAAGACTGTACAGTACCTGCTTTTACGTAAATATCCTCCAAAACAGGAAAAATGCAAAACACAACTTAAACTCATAAGTGTTTCACTAAGTTCCTACGTGACATACAGTATACTCTTTATATTGCATAAATGCTGAGATTGAAGTTCTCTGTGAAAGTGCAAAAGTTCCTGACATGCTAATGCCTCTGCTTTTGAGGTTTGGGAGTGGTGTTTATGTTGAGCAGCGCTGTTTAGTGTGAGTACACAACAGAAAGTGAAGATCCATTACACATATCTAATGGAATCTAATACATTTCCCTTCAGTAATAAAACATTTATCACTCTAGGCAGATTGCTGCGTTGTCTGCACTTTTCTATATGAAAAACAACTCTTACTCGTACCCTCCCAAAGCAAATGCAATATCCGTTTTATAGAGCAAAGTAGAAATTATTCATAAACGAATATATTTGTATTAATGGATTCCTAATAAGCATTTCAAGCTAGAAAGTACAGATGTGGCCTACAAACATCAGATCACTTGTGGAGAATACCAAATACACACACACGACTTATATACACATTTATTTGTTATTCTGCATATGCTATAGACGTAATGGGGAACAATGCTCTACAGAAATGTTGACATACATGTACCATAACAAAGTGTTCTGTGGTCACATAACTGTTCAGACTACTACATGCATACAAAGATGTTGCTTTGTACAGAAACAGTCTGTAGCTCAGAATGAGTCTAATGATAATGTTCTCCAAAGCTGAACAGAAAAATAAAATCAAAACAAAGAAATGTAAGAGGCAGAACACACGGAAATAAGAAGAAACAATGTAGCTTTATGCGTTTTAGGGACCAAGGTTTGGTAAGCACGCATGAGTGACACGGACAATACCCATTCTCTCAGGGAGAATAAAGACACAACCTTTCTACTCCGCACAGTATCACAGATGATAATGCCATTGTGAGACAGTAAGACAGAGCGCAGTCCTTTTGCTGTCAGCTCACAGAATTAATTTCAGTATCCACACAAACATCATCCCAAGGGACTATAGCTGATCAATCCATATCCCTTGTTTCTCTACCCTACCTGTCAAAATGAAGGATTACTTGAGGCTCACATGGGGACATGATAACTACAAACAAGGGATGAAGGAAGAACGTTCAACTGAAAATACAGGTACGGAAAAATAGCTTCAACAGGAAGGTTGTCTTTTAGCCTTCTTTAGAAAACGTGGAGTAAAAGACAGATGAAAACCCCAAACAACCACCACCTCTGACGCCGCATTTTACTTTGGAGACTACCAAAGAATCTGAGTTTCCGATGAGGGACTGAAAAACTCAAAGAGCTCTCACGTGAATCTCTGGGTCAAATTATGTTGATCTGGGTTTACAGTATGTACACAGAGAAAAGGAAATATGGACCACAAGTGACGTGATGCAACCATTTGGGAGGACTCCTTTTCTTTCCTATTCTTTTAACTCTCGTAGTGTTTCCTTCTCCTTGCCTTCCTTGTACCCATTTGTCACTGTTCTTGAGGGCATGCCGTGGGGTTTGAGCCTCTGAAGCTGTAGGGATCAGAGCGCTCAGTGGTGTCAGCATGGGAAATAATCAGATGGATCAGTTCAGTGACAGTAGAGATCTTTTCTTGCCTGTGGTTTATCAGATTTATCTCACTCCCTTCTGTCTGCTACTGTCTATTTTTCCGTTCTTTAACTCTTACCGGACAAAACTCTGTCCCTTCGTTTGTGCTCCTTCCTGCCTCACTGAAGACTGATGGGGGTGGATACTGAATGTGGTACACAGATTGCCCAGGAGGAGGGAGAAATGTTGCCGCTCCTTATTCTGGGAGCCAAGACATCAATGTGGATTTGACAACATCACCGTTCAAAAAGTACAGAAGTAACTAGTTGACATTAGCTGTTAAAGAAAAAACAGAGAATCTATCCAATCGGAACATCAGAGAGTTATAGAAAACCTGAGAACTCAATAGCATTACTTGTATCTATTACATAAAGACCTGATTTCTCCTATAAAATTAGAATTTTCTGTACAGTGCTATATGAACAAAGCAAAATGACTTGCTACCTTCTCATAAACAGCAGTGTTATGAAAAGGCACGCATCATTTCAACCACCATATGGCAGGAAATTGTGGTCGTGCTCCATTTTGGTTTAGAAAAAATAGAATCATTCTCAACGGTAATTCACAAAAAACATAAAATCCTTTGTGTGTGGCCATTAAAATTAGATTATATCTCCCACAGACATGAGTCAGATTTATTATGTAAATCTAACAGCAATATAAAAGGCCCTAGTGGTCAATTTGGATCCCTATTCCCATAGATAATCAAATTTGAGGTCCATTGATATTTGGCATTACGGTGCTTGACAGCATATGCCAGTCATACAATATGAAAAAGTAAAATTCAAATTCTCATTTGCATTGTTTGTGAGATTCTGGTAGTTGTAATACTGTTCGCCTCATATTAAAGATATAACATTTGAAAAATACAAGTAATTTCTGCCTGTACACTTACAAATCCCATAGACAGAAAATAAAGTGCCACAATTCTTGGCCTGCATAGATTGCAGTATGCGGTATTGCACATTCCACACCTCTCTGTGAGAACAAAAAAAAAAAACATGATAATAATAAGAATAAGAACCAAAAAAAACCAAAAAAACCAAAAAAAAACAAAACAATCAAACAAACAAGAAGAATTCACCCACTTACTTCCTGTCAGTACCATTCTGGTTTGTGTGGCTGTCACAAACACACAACTGGGACACTCAGCCAAGTGTCATGCTGAAACAATAAACAAACATTCCAGCAATAAATTGGAATAAAAGGCAACATACAACAGATATTTTCAGTCAGTGTAAAACGAAAGCGAGAAAGAAGACAAAAAAAAAAAAAAAAAAGAAAAAAAAAAAAAAAAGAGAGAGAAAAAAAAAAGAAAAAAAGAGAAAAACTCCTTTGGGTTTAAGTTTGACTGAAAATAGTTTTGTTCACAAGAAAACACAATAAATTACAGTCCAAGACACTACAGATATACAAAAAAGATGCCTTAACTTTATCAGCAGGATCAGATAAACTTGCAGTAGTATGGAACAAATGTCAACAACGACATCAGGGCGCTGAGGATATGACAATGAACACAATGCGGGTAAACGAACTATAAGGAAAACAAAATACATAACTACTGTCATAATACATGTTGTTACAATATATGTTACTATGCAGCTGAGATAGACAAAAGCTTGACAGTGTGCTTGATTTGGTCCACTGATGTCACAAGGAATATTGTCATTTTTTGTGGTAATCTATCACTTTTCAATCTGCCAAAATAGATAATTAGAAGCCTATAAGAGTATTAATCCAGAGTATTAATGACCAGATCTACTGTGCTGAGTTAATTAATTCATATTAATTATTCTGTTTTATGGAATCTCACTTACCTACTGTAGAATTTGTTTTCCTACAACCAATCTAGACCTACGTATTTCATATTTTACACTTAAAACTACTTTTGGATGAATATATCTGATGTTGAAGAGTAAATAAGATTTATTGTTGTCTTCTGAATGGGATCGAAAGGCTGAACAAGGAATAAACCATGAAATGTTAAACCTTATCCCGGCCTCTGAAACCACATTTAAAAGCTGTAGTACGTGATAGTTCCTGCACTTACTGGTTACATAGATATTTGGCAACTACAGGTGTATGCGGTTTAAAGGAATCGAGGTGTTTTTGTCCTTCTTGTTCACGGCCATCGACTCAAAGACTAAATATTGGACGCACAACTGAAAGTTAAACAGTTGTTATTAAAACCCAAAGCAATAATGTTAACATTACAATTCCGTACACCACTTGTCACACAAAAAACATTACAAGGTCGTCATGGGAACATTGCATTTCCACAAAAGGTAATGATATGTTTTTTTTTATAGGTCGCTACGATGCAACACCCAGTCTGAGGGCGCTCAATTCAACCCCCACCCCTCCTTTTTCACATTGCAAATATTAGTACCTTCAGTGACAGTCTTCCTTTGCCATCCTGTGCATTGTCATTGCCTTAGATGTCCTGGTATTTACAGTGGAGCGCTTTCAGCAAACTAAGCACCGTAAAATATCTGTCTTTTTTTAAATGCATGCTTTTTACAGATAAGTCCCTCTATGCATTTCCTTCTTTTGCTAGAAAACAAAAAAACCTCATTATATACATTTGGACGACCCAAAGTCTATAGTAGTTGATGAATTCCCTCTGGCCTCCCCGTTAGAGCCCACAGTTTGTCCCAAGGTTTTTTCTCAAATCTGCATGAAGCACCACAGTTTCTTTTTCAGCAAAACACAACAACACAAGTAAAAGGGACTTGTCATGCCATGCAAAAATATCTTTCACTACAACTGCATCCTTCTCTTGCTTCCCGCTCTCCCCTCACACCAGGCTGAGGTTGCAGTGGGTTTATTGTCCCTCCACGCTCCCCTTACAGTCACATGCTGGTTTCACAGGTCGGAGAGAGGCTCCCATCCCCTGGTATCAGATGGATATCAGATGTAAACATGTGGTTCTCTACTTTGTGTCCACTTTGGTTGCTGTCAGCCTTGACCTCCTCGCCTGCCCCAACCACACCTTGGGTGCAATTCTGTGCCGCTATCTTGGGTGATAACGGCCCGACTGCAGCGCCTGCCACCTCCATTAGATGCTTCTCCTCGTGGTTGTCTGTCGACGGATCTTCATCGCCCGGCGGGGTGTCCACCACCAGCCTTTTTGGGGACAAAGGGCAGGACTCTTCCTCTGTGGATGGGACCAGCTTCTCTGAACTGGGGATGAGTGGTGACGTCTCTCCCTCTGGGGACTCGTCTTCCAGAATGCTGGAGCTGATGTCTCCAGGAGAGGTAGTGCTGGGAGGTGTAAGTGGGCCTTCAGCTGAGGTTCTGTTGAAGTTAACCTTCAACCCCTTTATTTGAAGAGGGTTATTTTCTCTTGGAGAGCTGTGGATATTCTCCACTGCACTGTTAAAGCTCTCCCCTTCTTCTATATGGAGCTCTGACTCATCTCCTGGGTTGACAGATTCATAGAGGTTTTCTTTGAGGATGTTAGGAGAGCTCCGATCATCACTGGCACTCAGTTGGCTTAGATCCAGAGAAGGTGGGGCCCTGGGGTGTCTGAGATAGCATGGCCCATCGTCTTCCTCGGCTGAGTTACAGCCCTGTTTTTTAAAGTCCGCTGAACAGCCAGCCATATTATGAGCTGAAGGTTGAACCTCCTTCATCTCCAGCTCCACCTCCTCTTTTAAAGTGGATTCAGGGCTGTGAGATTTCTTAGGCGAGCCAGGGCCGGTCATAGTTGTGCTCACAGTGCTCATGGAGCTTGTAGTGTTGAGATTGGTGAAGGACTGTGACTTAGTCATCTGGTTGTACATTTCCTCTAGTTTCTGAGCATTAAGGTGCTGTGGGGTCCTGCTCATCTGCTGGGGACTTCCGGTGGTGGTAATAGTTATATGATGAGGCGAGCTTTGCAACAGAGACTCTGGGTTTCTTTTGTCCGGAGACCTTAGGTTGGTTTCCGAGGTGGCGTGCCTGGTTGAACCGCCCCAGCGGCTTGGTGACAGGTGGTTGTCAATAGAAGTTTTATCGTCTGCCTTATCCACCACCACATCCATCAGTTCCATGCTGCGGGCAAAGGCATCTTTTAGATTCATTGACACAATACTGCCATTCCTCTTGGCTCTCTCCAGTGCCTCCCTCCTCTTGATGGCCTTCTCCTGCCTCTTCTGCTCTTTATAGAACTCAGAGAAGTTGTTGACAATAATGGGGATAGGAAGGGCAATTACCAGCACCCCGGCAATACAGCAGAGCCCACCAACAATTTTTCCAAGTAAAGTCTGTGGGTAAATGTCACCGTAACCCACTGTTGTCATGGTAATCGTGGCCCACCAGAATGACGCAGGGATACTGGTGAACTTGGTGGCATCTTCATCTTTCTCAGCAAAGAAGACCAAGCTGGAAAATATCATGATGCCCATGGCAAGAAATAAAATAAGGAGGCCCAGTTCATTGTAGCTCCTTCTCAAAGTAAAACCTAGAGACTGGAGACCTGTGGAGTGTCTGGCCAACTTGAGGATCCTCAATATTCTCATGATCCTGAATATCTGTACCACACGGCGCACATTTTGGAACTGTAGCACGCTTTTGTTGGATTCAGTTAGGAAGATGGTGACATAATAGGGCAGGATGGCGAGCAAGTCTATGACATTTAGTGGGCCTTTGAAGAACTTCCACTTGTTAGGAGAGGAGAGGAAGCGAAGGAGGTATTCCATGGTGAACCAGGCAATACACACCGCCTCCACGTGGGCCAGCTGGGGGTTGTCATTGGCATGGCCAAACTCATCTAAGACCTGAAGCTCTGGTAAGGTGTTCAGAGACAGAGCGATGGTGGAGAGGACGATGAACAGGATCGATATGATGGCCAGAATCTGGAGAGAGAGGAAAAGAGATTAAAATATTAGAGGGGAAACCACTGGAAGAAATGTTCAGGTGAAAAAAATATGACATTTTAAAAACAGAAAGAGGCAATAAATTCAGTCTAAGCAAATGCTCTGAAGCATGAATGAATGAATGAGCTTTAAAAGGAAAAGATATACATCATTTATGGCTCTGTCAGTCTATGACTCTCGTTCAACATATTATGGTGTTCTTGTTTATGGCAAACATGGGATTGTGAATAATGACATTGTCTGGTTTAAGCCAGCAAACAATGCATAAATGAATCCTGACAGGGATGAGATAAAATAATGTGAATCAAAGTGAGTGCCTGTATTTGTTTTAAAGGCTACGTGGGTGTGTGTTTGAATGAAAATGACTCTTCCGTATCTATATAAAAAATTATAATTGTGTCACAGCAGCGGGGAAAAAAATGAGTAGTATGATGATCTAAATCATAAAAAATGGCACCCGATGAATTAAATGAATTTTGATGAAGCGACGACAGTCACCTAATTTGGAATTGACAGAGTGTGTCTCTGTGCGTAATCACATCAACAATACATTTAAGCTCCCCCTGTTGGCAACAGTATGAAATTCCTCTTTCTTAAAATATTGTTCATTGCTCTCAACAGCTGAGCGAAAGTTTTTTGAAAACTACTTTTTGTCATTGTGAGATGTCCAACGGACATAAAATGCACTGAAATAATTTTCTCTGCCTCTGTTCAGTAAGGAGATGAGTAAGAACATCCTGCATAATCCCATAAGGTCAGCACAGCATGAGACTGTGTTTCAACTGCAGCGCTAAACCGTGACCAGGATTTATTGACCTCACTAGATTAAAGCAGGCCTTAGATGTTCTGACTGAAGTTTGGTATTCATTAAACGACTGTGTCAGCAATATAAGGTGAGTGGACATTTGAATGTAACATTTTTGTTTGAATGTGAGTGTAGTCTAACAATTATTAAACAACTCTCTCATGGTATGTCCCCTTATTCTTGTACCTGTCAATATTTTACCTCTACCTTGCACAAGACAGATAACTAAAACTCCTTATGATGCTGCTGGGATTGCCAAGGTCTTATTTCCACAGCTCGACTCAGTGTCTCTGCACACACAAGCGAAAAAGTCCTCTCTCCTGCTATCTACAATACTGCAGTATAAACTTTCATTGAAAATCCAGTGCATGGAAAAATCTGCAATCTTTTGTGAGAAGTCCTCTATGACCTGCGCAATATAAAACCTATTAAAATCTAATGAACAAAGATTGAAGAGTCTCAGTCAATATAGGAAAACGAGGCACGCTGAATACTAATCACAAGCCACATTAGGTTTCAGAACACATCATCTCACATTAATTTACACAGTGCAGTCTGGAGACGCTCACTGTCTCTCCACTGAGACTCGGCTAATAATTTAGCAAATATCACATATACAGTATGTAAACATCATAGAGGGATGGAGCTCAAGGATTTGCAGTTAGAAGGTCAGCTATTTCCATAGTTTAGTTTCAGAACAAAGATTGGCTGTAGGCTGGTACTGAAGAGTGTAATTTCTTATATAAGATTACAAGAATAGATGCAAATAAAATTACAGTATGAATCTATATTTCTAGAGAGAATAAAGCCTGTTCTAGTAAGTTAGAAAGACAGAACAAAAATGATAGCGACAGAGAGGAATAGAGATGAAGGGTGTCATGGCTCAGCAAAGGAAGTGTTATCACTAAATGAATGCTGGTGCTGATTAGGTTAAACCTATTAGCAGCTAAGTGAGGAAACCTGGACCTGACCTGGCCCAGAGCTGAAAGCCTATGGAGTCACAGTAAGGACGCGGATTGCTTCCATTTCGCCAAACTTTTTGGCAAGCTCATTTGACGCTCATCCCATGCTGCCGGGTCACTCAATCAGAGGACCTTTGCTTGTGTTCTCATGTTGGACGCCTTGGCACCAAGTCAGCTCTCAACGTAAAAGAGTAGATTAGACCATGACATAATGGTTTTGCTCAGTTCAGGATTACCAGCGGTTTTTCAGATATATTGCATGCTCAAAGAATAAATATAACAATATTAAAGGCAAAAGGTATTAGGCAAAAGGTAACTTGTTCTTCAGAGGTCAGCCATTCTATGTTTAGATTCACATTAACTGCCTCAGAGGGGACAGTTAATCTTTGAGTGTTCTGCACTTTGAAGCGAGTGAGCCCTTTAAAACTGTACAATGAACAGCTGAATGAATGGACCCGGGGGCACGGACACAAACACACACTTAAGTTCACAGACACAGACAGAGAGCAAGTGTGATTAATGTTTTCACTGACCCACACCTATGCAGTCTCACCTTTACACACATTCATGCACCACTTGCTCATGAACACCAGTAAATGGCATTTGAGCATGAAGATGAGCAATCCTGAGGTGGCTTGTATTAACCTACTGTAATTCAGTGGGAGAAGTTAAGAAGATCAATTACTCTGACTCGGTCTTCGTTGACCCCTGATTTGTGTGGTGGTAATAAGTATAGCATCAAATGCTGTGAACTGAGGATTAAAAAACGGAAATGAGCGCAGCCACGCCACCTGACCTGGAAGTGAAAGGTAACATAGGCAGCGAATGAAACAGCATATTGGAAATATTCAAATCTGGGAATCTTGAACAAAAGTTCAATGTCACTAATACCCTGATGATTTTACTAAACTAATCAGTGCTATCTGCCAATCAAATTGTCTGAATACCTACGTGAAACAGGAATCTTAAGAGGAATGTTACCTGATATATAGGAAACTAGTCTCAGATTAATAACATTTTACTGTATGTAATCCCTTTCTTTCAACTTTCTTTCCAGCTCTGTCTGCTGCTGTGTTCTCAAGATGCCACGGTCAGGTCACGGCCTGGCCAGCTCCAAGACATGAGTGGCTTAGAAGGGAAGGCAACGTCTTTAGATGATTAGGTGATGTGTGACATGCTTTTGTTATCCGTGGCTATTCTGGCTGCGCCAGTATCCCTGCAACCAAGTCTGCCAGAGACACTTCTCTGCATGACTTTGCCGGAGAGCTGCTTTGTTTTCAGATTTACAATGAGACGAAAGACAGATGGAGCGGGAAAGAGAATTATTAAATGCCACGTAACTTTTATTTTTATACAGTACTCGGAGGATTTGTGTTGATACTTAGCTATTTACTCCTGGGCATATTTTAAAATACATCACAAAAATAACCTGACAAATGTCCTCACAACCATTTCACAAGGGACACTTTGAAAAATAGTGCCAGTGGAATATGTCTTAGCCAGCAACACGCACACA
>JAPQRN010000014.1:14432716-14465371 GCA_037367275.1 Coranthus polyacanthus | reverse complement strand
CACACACACACACACACACACACACACACGCACACACACACACACACACACACACACACACACACACACACACACACTCACAATTTTAGTACACAGCTCTTTTATAGTACTATTAAATCCTCTAGGACACCTGAGCAGGAAGTGTTAAGTTGATCCAGAGGAGGAAACTGAGTTAAGAGCTCTCTTGAGCCTCTGAATCTCTCTTGATTTCCATCTTTAGTCACCTGTCATCTCCACTGCTACTTTTAAAGTTACACAAGCACCTCTACCCATCCATTTTTGGTTCTCTTCCCACGGAAAGCAGTCAACAGGAACACTAACTCCTTTCTAAATGTCCTGTCGTCAGTGACAGCCCTGTGGTCGCTAACAGCTACACCTCACTTCTCGCCTCACCTACTCTACCCCTCTATAGCATCCCACCTTTCCTTAGTTTGAGATAGGAAAGATGCTGTGGGGAAGAAAAATAACCACACCAGTGGTCCATCTGCCAGCTTAGGGGAGGCTATCGATTGTGTACACATCACATTATGGACACTGAGCCGGACCCAGTGAGCCCCTATTGATCTCTTGCTCAGAGCTCTTATGGACCATGATCCACCTCCGAGGTCCACACTGACCCCCCTTTCCTTTTTTTATGCCATCAATTTATACTGGACAAATTGAGCCATTCCTCAGGTATGATAATTTTTTGCTGCGGAATCAATTCAGGCGATTATGGCTATGGTAATGTGGATTGATCCCAGGACTTGTGTGGTATTTTATCTACTGGGAACATATCGCTTCCAGCATGACCACCTATCAAAGTATGCACAAGTGTTCTTATACCTACACAGCTTTGTGGATATGCTTAAACAACATATTTTTAATAGTTTGTTTAATAAATCACTCTTAGATGTGCATGCGTTACTGGGGACTTTCCCATTATTATTCAATTATTCAGGGAAAGGTTTGACTCTTTATGTGCACAAATTTAGTTAGTGATCCATTATCAGCAATTAACGATGGCACTGAGCAAATATGGCATTATTAAGAAACCTGGCACAGGTACTTTGAAATAAATTCATAAGGCATGAATAGTTAGGACTTGAATACATACACCCTTAGAGAGACTCAACATTAATCAACAAAGTAGGAGAGACGTATTCCCTCCCGCTCTGTCAAAGTTCTGCCGGTTGAACGCCTTTTCTATTGCCAGTTTCCAAAGACTTCACAGGGAGAGATGGAGAAAAAACAGAGAGGGAATGTATTATTTGGTGGCCATCCACTGTTTTGTCCCGTAGCTCCTCCAAGGTTCAGAGAGGTTTGGAGGGATGCCACAGTTATTACAAATTCAGCCTCAATTCTAAAGCCATTATTCTGTGGACAAGGCAATTTAGTTCATAAAGCTTTGGAGAAAAATGACAAAACTGATCCAACCGAATTCCTTGTAACTAGGACAATATGTGTGCGAATACGTGCAAGCTTTTTTTTTTTCTAAAACCTTAGAAAAAATCAAATAAAAGAAACCACTCCTGTGTCCATCTGGCTAACTATCCCTGGCAACTCCAGGGGAGTTTAGTGAATAATAATGACGGCTTATTATTCAGAGGAAAAACTATTGAGCTGTTCATATACTTTTGACAGCTCCCAGTGTAGTCAATAATTGCAGTGGATATAACCCATTTGTCTTGGCATAACACAGCATTGCCATAGTGTGTCACTTACAATTTAATTTGTCATCAATCAGCTAGACTATATTATGTGTCCCTCTGTGCTTGGCAACCTTTGTCAGGAGTATAGACATGATGTGATTACAGTCACAGTTTCAGGGTCAGTTTCAGTGAGGTGCCTTACAATCAATATGAGACACAAACTTTGCATATAAATTATTTTTGTTGTTATTTTTTAAAAGTTTAAAGGCCTTGGGCGATAACACTCACTATCATAAAATTCTTACTAGAGGCACGGAACAGAAGGTGTACAGTGCCCATGTTGTTCACTGCAGGCTTGAATTCTGCTTGTGCACTGATACATGAGGAAAACCTTAATCAATACCAGTTCTCATCTGTTTGCAGGTTACTCACACCTTTTGCTTTCTGAAGTGCAGGAGTTCCTTTTAGCTTCAATATTCCACGAGTGGAAAGTGAACGAGGAAACCATAAATAATTCATGATATAGAAATTCAAATCATTTTTTCACAGTATTCAGGGGTATCTCTCCTCAACGAGAGGAATACACTCTGCAATTACTTCCAATTACTCTTGATCAAAATTGCATTTTTCCAAAGTTGAAGTAATTGCAACATACGGACTGATGCGCATTTCTGTAGAAAGGGTGTATTCTCTCCTGGCTATTGTGCTATGATTTGATCTCACTGTCAAACGTATTGTCTCCTCTGTCCTTGCATTCTTGTAATATTCATGCAGTGCATCTCACCCTTCCTCTCAAAGCTCTTCCACTCTGTCTCTTAACACCTTATGTTTATTTACACTGGAGTGATATCTGTTTTTGTGTTGTTTTCTTTGTTGTAGAGCTAGGGAGAAAAATGGGCTATTGTGAAATATTAATAAAGTGTGCTCTTGTGTCGACAAACATGCCTGCATGGAACAAGCGTCACAGCCATGTCTGTCAGCATGTGGCAGTCAGCTGAGAGGAGTTCGGGCTGAGCGAGGTCCGTCTTAGTCTTAATCTTAGTAGATTGACATATCATACATACAAAATAATATATTTGCAGACAAACTGTAGTGACATTTAATTTGGTGACACATTAGTGGCATCCCATTAAAGCTATTCCTAATTCGTTTTTAACAATAACAATGCGAGGGAAATGTGCCAGTGTATGAATCTCACTGAGTCCCGAGAATTGCAAAACAGTAAACAGAAAGCAGCAGCATACACCCAGTCTGACTTTATTCATGATGCTGCAGCAAACTAAATAGTTGGTGTTTTCAAGAGAAGAGAAGAAGAGATACTATAATGAAAACTTATGTTTAGTACAAATTGGACTACATTAAACACAAAAGGGAAGATGAAAAATCTTGCAAAATCTGCAGTTTGCCACACGTTTGCTTTCAACTTGCAGGAAAAGATACAGATTGGGTGTTCGCTGGATGTTGTATGGTCCAGCATAAGCAAAGCTTCTCAACCATCTGTTTACCTATTCCTCTACGCTCATCCTCATGGGATGTTAAAAGATCAGAGGAAAAAAACTGAGGTGGCGCAAAAGTTAATCCATCGCATTAAGTAAATCAATATTCACTGTTTTAATAAACTTGTATCTAGCCTTTTAAACAAGCAAAAGGAAGACTCATCTTGGTGAGTGACATCGAACGCTTACCAGCTTTTTAGGCCACGAAGCAGCACAGCACAACAGCACTCAGGTAAACTTTTAAACATTTATGAAGGTACTACCACACAATAAATTCAGTCATACTTGCATCAGCACTGTTTTAAATGCTGAACATAAAGCCACAGACTTGCGTGGATATTTCCGAACACACAACCTTGAGAGATATTCCGCAAGACTTCACCTCAATCAGTGTATTGATGAAATTATTTAAAGCTCTGATAGGATCCTTGAGCCATCCGCTTACTGAAATAGACACCTAATGCTCGCTCCATCCACTGTATATCCTGTAACATAGTCCTTAGTCTCAGATTTCTTCTTCCAGTGTAGTCTTCAGTACAGCTATGACTGTGGTTGAACAATACTTCATCAGTCTATTAAAAGATATCTCACAGTGTGGCGATGCTATTTCCGTGGCCGAGTCAGCAGTTTTGCGAATTAAGTGTTGGATGTAAAAGTGTTTCCCACTGAGACCTAGCCTCCCAGGAAGGGCAGTGAGCAAAGTCATGCACACCGCTCCACAAAACGTTTCATGCAAAGAACACGCTGAATTTGAAGAAGAAAGACTTGATTAGCCTTAGTGAATTGCAACACTTTCAAACGTCTAATCGCACCAATCTCTGCCACTCTCTTTATCTCCATCCTTCCATTGTAATCTGTCAGTCACTATTGCCCTTTTAGCCACCTTGCAGCCAATCAGGCCCAGTGACTTTCACAACACAAATGTCAGGAAAAACAGTGAAAAAGTGTTTGCAGTCACAAGCAAGACCTGCGGTATACTGGGGAGGAAGCTGTGATAATTCGGTTCTAATACACTGCCAAAATTACAAATATATTGGGGCAAAATCCTTCCCTGACTTGAAGTGAATTCATAACAAGTTTCAAACCTGTAGTAATGAACAAAAGATACTACTGCTGGTGGGAGAAAACCCAATAAAATTAATTTGTGTATCGGTAAAATATGTAAAAACCTGTCATAATGTGACAGCTGGAGCTGAAGGTTTGTTTGTTGCCACTGCCTTAAGTTGTGTCTTTCTGTTAACCATTATGTTAATGCGTAACCATTTCGGCACCGTCAAACCATGAGAATAAATTACTACATTACATTACTACATTTCCGATGTAGAAGGATTCAGCTCAGTGCCCTTCCTCAGTGTCCTTTTACTGCAGGGAAAGATGATGGTGGACATGGAAAAGTATGTGCATATGTTGTGTGTGCGCCGTGTGGTGTGTGCATGTGTTTCTGAATGTGGTGAGAACTGCCTCTGGCCCTTATGGCGTGACAACGTTATTAACCTATATGTCTCCGACATCTCCCCCGAGAGAAGAGAACAGCAGGCCGACCAGATATAGAGTCAGTACCCTCCACAGCACTTTCACACACACTGGTGCACATGCAAATGTTGGAGGGTCTCTATAGAGTATTCATATGTGCGATCAACATGCTATTGCTAATAAAGCGCTGCATGAGTAAGAGATAAATCTTTTAAAGGAGTAAAGGGCCAACAACATAATTACAGCAGATAAGTTTCTTATGCTTTGAGTCAATTTCAGCTGAGCAGCTCAGTGTTCCCGCAGGGGTGTGTCTTCATGTGTGACAGAGAAAGAGTGCCAGAGAGAGCAGTCAACAGAGCTGGGTGTAATTACTGCTAAGTGTGCTAGCATGCTGTGCTTGAATAGATCACTGTGTTAATCACACGGCCAAGGCACCATAATCAACACTTCCTCGAGCTACAGACCAGAGGAAGATGCAGAAACAAACACGCAGGCCGCCGGACTATGTAACAGTTAATATTAATGATGCGCTGAGTGCTGCAAATAACTCGCTGGGTGCTTGGCTGCTCCCAAGCTCGCCTGCATGTATGCAGATAACAACACGGGAAGGATCTCTTACATGCTCTCGGCTCACCCTCTACTCCTGAGTCTCCTGATAACATCGTTCATCTAAGGTTGGAGTCTGAGGAAGGATGGGAAGGTGGGGTAGCAGTGGTGAGACGTGAAGTGTCTGTGGTGCTTTCCAGAAATTTTCTCAGAATAAGAATTACTTTTCTGTCGCCTCTCCTGGGCACTCTTCCCAGATAAGCCAGGGAAAAACCTCACAGGAAAAACTCTTGCCTTCAACTCCTACTCGCATACAATATGCACACACGGCGACTGCAAACACACAGATCCACACATACAAACACACAAATACATACAGAACCCCCTCCCCTTGTTCTCTCATAATCTTTTCTTCTTCTTTTTTTCCCTTTCCAAAAAACACTGTCATATTCAGCTGCACTCAGCGGGCTCCTATAGCTCTTGGCACTACATTGTCACATGAAAAAGAGAATTCCCTCCGCTCGCCCTCCCTCTCCTCTCGTACCTCTATCTGTTATCCTCAATGACTACGCGTCACCTTGCTGTCTGAGTCAAACTCTGTAACCATGGTGATCTCTCCCAGCACTACTAACGCAACTCGAGCAGAAAGCAGCTTTGCGCCTTAAACACAGTTTTTTTCTGTGATGCAGAGCCTTTACCATTCAGCTGAGCGATCCACAGAAGCCCTTTGAGCTCCAGGATGACAGAGAGAGATTTCAGGGTAAAGAGAGGTTACTTGGCACATTGAAATTCAAAGCAAAAACTGTCAGCTCCAATGAATGCTTCGATGAATTCCAACAACACCAGGTATACTTACCATTACATTTACAGAAAACTTTAGTTTAAAGTGGCTTATAGTGCTACGCACTGGCGAGAACCTAAATACTTGGCATTATTACCCCAATGGTCACTTAGCTTCGAGACCATGGGGGTCTGGACTGTAGTGTGGACTCAGTGGGACCACAAGAGGGAGCTCCTCTTTCCCTTTGATTCTGAATCCAGCTGGTGAGAATGTCTTTTTGTGACTTTGTGATTTACTTTTTCTCCTTTTTTTTTCTTCCAAAAGGGTCGGTTGGAGGTACAGGGAAAACTCCACTTTTGATGCGCAAAGGAGGAGCTGAGATAATCCCTTGGCTATTTCCTCTATCCTATCTACTCTCTGTGTACACACTTTGTTTCTCTCTCTGCCTCCTTTCTTTTTGTTTCAGTTGGGACTGCAGGAAGGCTATTGGCCACTGAGGAGTCAGCTAATCCTAATCAAGTAGAAAGAAGAAGAAAGCACAACCCTGAACCCTATAGGACTCTTCTTCATTTATATTCCCCATGACATCAGCATTCAGCATCCACCCCACTACAGTCATTACAAAGTGTGGTCTGTTACAGTGTGTGGCAGTTTTGACTATTGGCTTCAGGTGTGTGCATTGTGTCAACCTCAGTTGTACCTTTAACAAAGTCTCTTTCAAGTTCTGTTCTGGTGGTACAAAACTCCTCATTGTGGCAGATTTGTTGTTATTCAGCTACATTTCCAAGGACAGACCTGTGCCTCCTGTTTATTGCACTCACACATCTTCCATGCAAAACAAAAGTTCACACACATGCACACGCATTCATATACTTTTTTGGATTCTCTATTTTTTTGTGTCTTTTTCTGTCTCTCCTCGGGGAAACTGTGGTAGGAAAGAATATGAACAAAACTCTGTTTACCATAAGGAACTGACAACATGGTTTCCTTTTTAATGAGATTCACCCTGATGATGTTTGCATGAATATATTCATGAGTGAGACCAATGCAGGAGGAGAAACAAGGCAGACACAAGAACAGCCAAGTAAGTGAATACGTTAATGAATAGTCAAACAACAGACAGCAAAACCAACAAACAAACAGCAGTCCAAGAAAATTAAGACACAAAAAAATAGATGAAGTATTTCTTGAAAAATAATTTTTTAATCATTTGATAAAACTCGTCATGCCAATGCTTCTATACGACTGCATTCAGTCTCCCATCTTGCACTTAATACACACCATCTCTATCCTATTTTATATCAATTTCAGTTTTGTCCTCTTCATTCCAATTAGCAAGCAACACCTTGACATTGCCATCTGCTCCTGCGAAAAGAAGAGGCTTAGCAAATATGGTGTCAACAACCTTCTGACGCTTGTCTCTGTAACCATAGAAACTTGTGAATGGAAATCCCTGGTTTTCATGTTTGAAAGGCTGCTGTCATCACAGAAAAAAAAAACATCACAAGCAATTTTGAGTGAGCAAAGCCTCAGACATCTAAGTTTTGCCACTGAAAGTTTAATAAACACACTGTCACGGGCATACATGTGCACACAAAGGCACAGAAGCAGAACCAGGGGTTTTAATAAAGCCATGGATCAACTGAGTGATTTCAGCAATTATCTTAGCTGGGGTTACCCCGTACACAGAATAACACATGCTGCTCTCTCCCTCGCAATGCACCGTGATGTTTACTTTAGTAATGACTCATGTTGGATCATACTCAGTGGTCGTCAGCAACAAAAGAACAGCCAACAGACCACAATAGAAATGTGACTTTGGAAAAAAAGTGGTATGAATGACTGGGCAATTGAGCTGAGTGCTGTTTCATGGTGGAGGCAAGCAGGGAGCGCTGATAAGGGAGCTGTAATAACGGACAGAATTTCACTGCCTTTGTTCCACAGAAAATGAGAGTGATGATCACCAGGCTCGGGAGCGGCAAAGGGTGACTGTTTCCATGGTTTTAGAATGAGGTATGCCTGTGTGTGTGCACATCTGAGTGGGTGGTAGTATTGTGTGTAGGTCTGGGTGAAGGCTTATCGATAGGGTACCTGTCTTCGAGTAGGCCACACTGGGACACCCCCACTATTCAAAGGAGATTTACTATAATTAATCCAAATGTTCATCCAAATAAAATTGCGCAAAATATGATTCATTTTGTCACACATTTTGTGTTTGTGTCTCATTTAACATTTGTGCGTCATGTGACCATTATGGCTTAGACAAATCAGTTTAGCTGCGTCGGAGCAGGTATGGGATTAACAAATCTGTGTGTATAAGACGATAAGCTCCCACAACATTTCCACAAACACCAAGAGTGTTTCAGTGCAGGCGGGGACAGAGAAGTAGGAGAGGAGGGATGAAAATGAAAAGCTAGGTGTGCTATCAGATTATTAGTCTATTACATCTCATGTGAGGGAGAGTGACTAACGGCTTGCAACCGCTTTATATCCTCACTAAAGATAGACCTCAAATCCTATTACAATTATCCTGAATCATCCTCAGATTGAATGATACAACTATAGCAACACCCAAAACCGCAGGTCCCTGCAGGAGGGTGAGGAGAGCCTCCGGTGTTGCACCAACATAAGGATGAAGAATCCTCAACACTCAAGACGTTTTCTTTGCACAACGTGGGTTAAGTACACTGCTGCGCAGTTATTACACCCCAGTGTGTGGGCTGAGGGTGGAAGATGAGAGAATTGAAGGGTTGAACATACACAAGCAGACACAGCAAGAGACAAAAATTACAGCCGAGCATTCGCTGATAATAATATAGTCATTGTGCCCCAGGGCTGATTTGCTTGCAGATTCTCGAATCAGAACACATAAAAAATTCACATGTGGGGGCATGAAATGGTTTAGTAAGTAGAGATCCTGCCCTTCAAACAGAAGACCCATTTTAAGCCCACATGGCAAGATTGTACCCTGCTGAGCGCGCATGATAAAAAATCTCAACCAGCTCTGTGGCTGACCGCACTACAGTAGCTATTGCATCTCTCTGTGGAATACAACAATAATTAAGATAAAATGCTAAAAAGTCTTCAAACCTATAAAATGAGCATAAGAGAACAGTAATATATACATACAAACTAACATTCAGAATACCAATTAGTTGACTAATACAAAATCAAGTTCTCAAATGTCCCACAGCAAAACTATTTTGTCTTTACTACTGTGCTACTATTCTCCTATGAGACTAATGTTTCCGGGCATGGTATCTGACAAATAAAGTATTAAAGGAAAGGTGAGATGAGATGAGTAAATCTCTGGTTGTTATGAGAGCTTGAGAAATATTACTCTGTAAGAGTGAATGTAACTCTGCTGGTAGTGTCAGTTTGATTTAACTCTGTCATCAAAAAGTTGGTGTTATAAGAAAGAGTCAAATGATTTTTTTCTGTGAAGTCACTGTGACAGTGAAATCTGTCATTTTTACTCCCTTACCTTTAGCATCAATCTAACCTGCCAGTGACACCAGGAGTGTTACTTGGGTAAGCACATCCCTCACCGACCACCACTGTCTTTGGACTTTCATTCTTTCACTTTGCATCAGTAAGTCATTTCCTGTGAGAAATATGTTGGCTCAGTTTGACTAGATTCACTTCACTATGTATAGGTTATTTACTACGGCTAACTACCTCACTCTGACTCCCACAGGGGATATCGTCTAAAGTTGAGGGCTACAGAGAGATGATGGAGAGGCTCCCAGAGGGGGGAACTAAGCAGGTTACATTTGCTTAATTATAGCACTTCAATTCAGTTTTGAGGCACCTACTGTATCCTGTATGAGTTTTATATTTTAGCTATTTTACGGTTCTAAAAAAAATATTACAGTTTTAAATTTAATTTGTCTTTTGATCTAAGTATATACAACATTGTGGTGCATGCCTTGATAAATATGTTTTAAATGAAATGAGTATGACAACAAATATTATTATATTATTATATATTATTATTATTATATTTATATTTTACAGTTTTATTCACACCGTAGAGTGCTAATACAGAAATAAATCTCCTTTAGAGTCACTATGGAAACACCAAGAAATCTGATGCGTAACACCGTGTACACATACTAGTGTTGAATGTGTTAACAACTAAATGAGTGTTAATTAAATGAGAGTTAATTATCAACTACATAAAGAGTCAGTACTTATTCTGCATAAGTATTAAATGTTAACTTTCCAAAAAGTGTTACATTAGCACTCTGTGGTCTGGACTAATAATGCAGACACTTTTAAAATGTTGAGATAAATTCACACAGTGTTAATTTGGGTATGTTGATTTTTTACTGTGGGTTTTGCTGCTCTTATCAGTTTTCTTTTTTTCATTGTAAATTTATCAGCAAGGACTTGCAGAGTTACGTTGTCTCACCATATTGCAGCCCAGCAGCTGGCAAAGCGGAGTACAGCACGAGAATGAGACAGAGAGTAACAGCACTTGTGTCTTAAGGTGTTGTTGATGGGTGGCATATTGCACTCATACCAAATCCAATAAAAAGTGCACAAACAAACCTTTACACTGGAATTCTTGGATGTGTAATCTTATTACAGTGGCAGCTCCTGTGCTACATTAGTGCCCCTTGAAGTGGATCAGCAAAGTTAACTAAGATGATATTAACTCAGGAAGCAACATTTATTCTACAGTCCCATCATTTACTGAGGAATACACTGAGCGGAAAGGGCAAAGATGGATGGATAAGACAGAATACTGCCTGTAGCTGTTCTGAGAAAATGGGAACAGCATATGAGCTCCACTCACGTCTAATGCTGCCAATCAGCTCCTGAGAGCCTAATGCAATCAGGAATCACCATGACCCCACTGCCAGAGCAAAACGGCCTGAAAGTACAGTATGTCAGGCCAGGGTGTCTACAACTTTTAGAGTAATAGCATTGCAGAGGAGAGACTCTTTGTTCAAACAAAGTGGTAAAACTCTCTAAAACACCCTCTCTTGATGAACTCAGTGAATCTGTATGTCTTTCACTGATTTTAGCATAGACGTCTGATCCAAGGACGTTATCAAATAAGCGATCAGACAACACGCTTTCCATGGTTTAAAAGCCTGTGATGTCATGATCAGTGGATATCTATTGTCACTGTCAGATCAAATACATTTTGTTGATGTAACAAAGCACTGCCAGGGTTTTAAGTGTCCATTAATCATTCTTATTACACCGGCTAATAAAATGAAAACCTTGTAAGGAACTATTACATTTTTAAAAGCCCAATAATTCCTATGTAGCATGGAGAGAAAACATCATAAAATGGGATAATGTGGAATTGAGGGTAAATTATATCACGATTAGGTAGGAGCTTTTTTGTAAGCGTTGTAAAACAGAGACATTCTGAGTGACCTAAGCTTCCCTTTCGAATCTGCAAAGCATCTGTGAAAGCAGTCCATCTTGAATGCTCATATACGTCAGCTGGAAAAAAGAAGAGATCAGAACCAGGGAGAAGCAGAATGAGAGCATGATATAAAAGCAGGTGAGCCTCTGCAGAGATGTCTTCTGTGTCTTGGCTTCTTTGTTGTTGAAGTAACTCAGAAAATGAATATACATGCCCAGAGTATATACTGCTTTATGGTATAAAGAAGTTGAGGTTGCTGTGAAACCAGTTACTCATTCTTTTGGGAGGCAGAACTCTTTGTGCTCCTATTCAAGTTTAATGGTTAAGTTAAGTGAACTCTGGTATGTATAATTTATAAGTGAGGTTTTAGTTCTGACTAAGCATGTGAAAAAGTTGAGGACTATTACTAAAAGTTTTCAGACTCTGGCTTGCAGTAATTGGCCTCCTTTTTGAAGTTTTATTTTTTACTTATTTGCCCTGGCTCTGCAAATCTGAGTGAGAAAGCAGTTGAACAACACTTCAGACTGTGATGCTGCTAGGCGGCCTTAGCTGGAGAAACTCAAGGTCAAAATAATTGGCCAAGTCTATTCTGGTGTCACTGATTCTTTTCTCCGCTACAGCACCTCAACTGTAGTAGCAGGTAAACAGTTTATAATAGGTATCCGCCTAAAAGCAGGGGAGCTCTTCCTCTTTATAATTTAAGCCAGGATACAGGAACATAAGTCCCCTCTGTCGTGCCCTGCCGGTGATGCACATCGAGCTAACACCACAAAGTGATTCTCCGCTGAGCAAACAAACATAACCACTCTCAACAACACTTAGCTTAACTCGATTGATACGCTTGGGGCGAGTCTTAGGAAACAGCAGAGTCTGTCTTTTCTAGACACACACACACACAAAAAAACTGAATAATGTACCACACAATGAGTGTAAACTTATGCCCCTGGCTTACAAGGTTGAATACATTCACATTTCATTACCAGAAATAGCTTAGCTCCGAAATTACTGTGGTCGTTATATTGCAAGAAATATTTTTACAGGATATTTGTCACTGGATCTGTAATCATTTAAGTTCAACTGAACTGGAAGATATAAAATAATGTACAGTACTGTATATATTTTTCCTGGAGGGCTGAATGGCATGGGATGGTGTGTGACTGGCTGTAAATCACATGGCTCTTAAGTGACTAGCCCATTAGCAACCGGTGCTAATGAGCACTTACTTCCTGTGCTGACCTCCATTCATTCTCCAGTTAGAAAAAGAAATTTATGCTCCTAGAACTGCCCAGTGAGCCACACCATACTCAGAAAAATACCACAATCAATGTCATATATTGATCCTTTTTCACAAGCGTACAGCTTTCACTCTGTAAATCCCATCTGAAATTTTCATCAGAATTAAGCGACTGTGCACTCCAGGGATTAATAGTCCAACAAGTCAGTTGTTTTTCTTTCACAAATCATACCTTGATTCCTCTCTAGGCCGCCTTCTTTATAAAGAACTAACTGATTTGTACCTCTATTTTTTCTATTTTGCTTTTCAGTCTGCAAAAAGAGGCAGAACTTGTTTGACTGTGATTCGACACCACTGTAACACAAATAACATCAACTTCACTTGTAGTATGTAAAGATGATATTCCTGTCGGGGCTACTGGATGCCTGTGTGCTGGTGTATATGGGCCTACGTGTGTGTGCGTACGTATCTTTGGTTTAAAAGATTTCCTGTGCGTTTGAATGATGACGTCACTGCTGGCATCAGTGATTCCTGTTTGACAAACAGGAACAGAGGATCCAAAAGGCTGCCAACGCTTCAGTCTAAAATAGGCTTGGGGACAGCAGACCACGCTCTGATGTCACTGGGGGTCTGAGAACAGTTGCCACATGAACAACAGTGGCTTTAACCTTGGCACCCAGATTACATAGCATACCATCACCACTTCCCTCTCGAACTATCCGCTCAATTTCCATCCTCATTCAGCTCTCTCTCCGCTACAACCTTAATGAAAAAACACACATCAACCCTCTGTCTTTTCCCTCCGCCTTAGTACACACCAATAAACTGTCCACAGTTTACAAACTTTAAAGCAATGTTCTTAGAAAGTTGAACTTCTTAATCTTAACTAGCAAGAGGACACAGCAGGTTCTTGCAGACATCCTCAAACCCGCCAGGGGGATCACATTTCAACAAAACTCTCAGAAAATGTTGTGGTTAGTATGAATAATATTCTTCATCAGTGCTGGCTGAAACTGTGTGCCATGCAAAATGTGAAATGTTCCCACAGGTCAGCTCCTAAACAAGATGACAACCAAGGGAATTTACACAACTACGACTATAATTATAGATTGAAAAGGTCCTGTGTCTATTTATGAGCCCTTTCACACTATGTGCGTGAGTTCTGTAGTAGCAATTTTGCAGGTTTTGGTATCACAGGCCCGATGAGGTAAAAATGATTTCTCAGTTTCTCATCATTTTCTATAGTAAGTCACAACTCCCGGGCAGCTCCATATGGGGCTGAGAGCTGATAGTGGTGACTCCCATCTATTTCTCATCCATCCTTCACCTCTATGTCTCCTCCTCCCCACTTACCTCTCTATTCATCTCCAGATTTCATTTTAACTCCTTATGAGAAACCGCAGTGTCACAGATGAACATCTAACTAACACATCGTCATCTGCGTGTGACTGAGTAAATGAACAATCAACGGAGAGTGACAAAACCTCTGTCCAGAATAAGAAAAAAGAAAAGTGGCTGAATAATCTTGCCTAACAAGCAAGCCTCCTAATGGATGAACGTGTGTCAAAGTCAAGTTTAATGGCACGAACAAGGCAGATATTAATGATAAGAAGTGGCGCCACCAATATGTTCCGTTGCACAGAAGCATGTGGTTTTACTGTGGGCTGCTGATAAACAAGCAATATTCTTTTCTCTCATGTCTGTGTGATGATGTGTGAGGCTATGCTGGGAAATGAGGCAAGCCAGAAAACATGTAACATGTGCATTCCTTTGGGGCAAAGGGGGCTGCAGCATTCGAGACACTCAAATGCCTATAGACTGCACTGCATGTGGGCACAAAAACACACAAATAAGCACACAAACGCACATCATAAATGTGCTGAAACATGCATTTCTCCTGCTCTATTCTTTCTAATTAAGTAAATTGTGCCTTTTGCTCCTTCTTTTAATAATCTTAAAATTAACCCTCACGGACCTTTAGGCGACCAGACACTGATTTTTAGATACAAATGACCAATTAAAATGGAATGCACAGCAAAGATTGCATTCCGTACTCAACAATCAATCTCTCTCAATTATTAATTTGAGAAGAAATAGATGCAACTGTCTCTCTGTGTCCCTCCCAAGTGTGCCATTACTTTGGTCTTAATGGATACATGGACATATAATGCTGATCCATCTGTAAGGAAATGCTACAAATAACCTTTGCTGGCTTTATCTTTATTTGGAGCTGCCTGTTCTGGGTCAGCATTTTGGACAGGTAGGCTATTTACGGGAGTGTAAATGTTCAAAGACTTTTCACGGTTCCCAATGGGAGGCTGTGGAAGCTGCTCAGGTGAATGCTGGCAGATGGGTCATACGCAGTCTGACCGTTAGTTGTTTGTTTACTGTAAAACTGCAACACGGGCACATTTGAAAAGCTCTTTTGAATTTGATGGGATAATAAGCATATGGAATTTATATGCAGCATTTATTTAATTCTTTGGGGAGTGAGTGACAGAGCACTGACTTATGAAAGAAAATAATCCGCAAAGAGGGTAAATCATTTCTGACCTCTGGAAGGCTTCTTCAAGTTAAAAAGATTAAGAATGAAAGATGGTGGAATATGGAAAGGAGAGTACAAAGGAGAGTTTAACAGAGGGAAAAAAAGAAGAGAAAAGAAGACACGAGAAGAAAGGGTAGAGGTCACGTGCGCTACTATATGAGAAAATAATCTATAAATATCCATGGCCACTCCCTCTTTCATGACTAATAAGATACAAACACACACATATTGCCCCATGCACTCAGACAAAAATAGGCACTAGTCCTGAAGAACATTTCTTCAGTCTCTTTTCTCATACTCATTTGTTATAAAACTCAGGAGTGCAGCTGTATCACTGAGTACATGCTTATAGCTACAGCAGCTGTGTTTGCATATGTGCATACACTCACATACATGACTTTATGTGTGTATATAGTGGTTGGGAGGAGTGGGGAGTCACACATTACCACAAAATACTGTAGATGGGAGAATATGTGGGAGGACCACAGAATCTCCCCAAGAGTCTGTGCCGCATCCACGCCATATTTGGTGCTTCAGAGTTTCGCTGTCAGTCAAGCCAAGTTTCAAGTACAGTGTGTACATCCAGCAGACCTTGGATAAAAAGCCTTTCCAAATAATTTCTATTGTTTGTTTTACCCTGTTTGGACTACCCGAAGGTTGGCATTTATGGTATCAGCAGTATTCTGATGTGCCGTTCACACAAAAGTATAATAAAGTTACTTTAAAATACTTTCCAGAGATTGCTTAAACTTTCGGAGACTCGGGGTGGTGCTAGATGTGACAAATCAAGCCATTTGGCAACCGAAATATAACAAAGTCAGCTCAAACAAACCATAACAACCCTTGTGTGACATTAAACTACAGTTTCAGCTGTAAATAAGAGGCTTGTTTAAGCTTGCTGGCCCTCCTAAAAGAGCCACTGACCTCCCAGCTGCTTAAAAAGTACGCTCCAGGCGACTTGTAGCCTGGCTTATGATCACCGAGCAGAAACAAGGACAGTCCCCGGTATCTGCTTTATGATCTAAACACCCCAAGACACACATTCAAACTCGCACACCCTCATGTCGTTGTCTCTCACTGTTTTCTCTTCAGAGCAATAGCTGAGTGTAGGAGCACAAGTTAGTATCTGTGTGTATACTGCAGCTCTTCCTGCCTGCCGCTCTCTCCACTGATCTGCAGCGGCATTGGTGGGACCGCCTACGCACCTTCCTCATCATCAGTTGCATCCTGACACTTCTGAAGTAGTAAGTCCTGTGTGTGAGCACCATTACAGATGCCAACATTTTGCCACCGTAAGCCTTCACAGTGGATGTTTGGAGGGTTGAGAGTAGCTTGACATCGGGGAACTGCTCCATATTTAGCTACTTGCATAGTCACAGGCCATTGCTGATTCTCAGGATGTATTGAAGAGCGTGTGCTGTGAGGGAACTATCACTTCACATGTGGATATACCTGTACAGAGTGAAACCTCTAACAGGAAGTGCAGACTGATCTAATGCAACAACAATCAGAGACATCCTGAGATTGTTTCCACCAGCTAAGATTCAGTTCCTGTGGGTTATAAAAGGCTGTTAGATGGAGAGCATGAAATTAAAGGTGAACCTAGAGGCCCATACTTGCAAGAGGAGGACAGATTCTGACACAGACATATTACCTCTCCAGTGGTGCATGGAGTACTTACACTGAGGAAACCTGCTTTGACTTCCTTCAAGCCTCAATATAGATGAAAACAAAGAACCACCTGGATGACTTCTGACACTGCCCAGTCCCAGTTTTCACACTCACGGACAATTTGAGGCACATTCTGGCTTGGATGTAAACTTTTCAATGCTATTATGCAGTCTTTCTGTGTCCTTCCCTAAAGGACTTGCATATAGTTCATGACGAAGTTTTGAAATGTTCATAAATCGCCTTGTTGTTGTTGATGTATCACACAATGCAGAGTTTGAATTTTGAAACATCTGCGTAGGAATGACATATGTTCATGGCTTTTCTGTCTTTTGGTAGTTTGTTAATATATATGTAGTAACGTGTGCTGTCACAATGTGTCCCGTTTAGGGCTGCGCGATATGGTCAAAACATTTTATTTGGATTTTTTTTCAGTATTATGGACAATGCATGATTTCTAATATATATATATATATATATTATGTCTACGTGAGGTCAAGACAAAACATGATTCAAAACAGCTTTTTAAAAGGTCTTTAAAAGGATTATATGCTATATATGTGTAATACTAATAAACAACAACAATAATATAACAACAGAATTTGCAAGGGTGTAGCTTTGGTGTCTGAATGTTAAAATAACTGCATCTGAAAACTAGAATTACAAAAAAGAAAAAAGACGGCTTACCACTCGCAGGAACTGTGGTTACATTGATTGCATTATATGTAAAATTAAAGAATGTGTGTGTAAATGGTTCTTATATTATTTTTAATGGTAGTTGTGCCTATTGTAGTTGTGCTTCATCTTGAATTTCAGTAATAATGATGGTGATCATTATTTTGGTGTCATCTCTGGCACTTGGTCCCAAGACACGGTGATGCGCTTAATGGCACCGAAGGTCACCGGAGGAAACACTAATCTCGATCTTGTGATTGAGGCATTGTTCATCATTTAAAATTGCAGTCAATTCCACATATTGCCCAGCCTAGTTCCATTCCTCCTTTTCATAGCATCCTCATGAAGTCGCACACTCAAGAACCACAGCTGTGCACATAGATGACAACAATGAGGTCTGTGCGGGTTTAGTGATCAGCCCCAGGGTTGGATTGGGAGAGATTGGGATTGAGCCTTCGCCTCCTGTCTTCTGTTCCTCCTTCTTCTCCTTTGAAGAGGCCACCTTTAACCCAGCAGCAAGAGGAGGATCTATTGTTTTTCTCCCTCTTCCCCCACACCTGTCACTGTTCTGCTTACAAAAAGGCCTCTGTGATGAGGAGATTGCTGCCTTTCATTTGTCTAGCCCACTGCACTGCTTACTGCGAAGCTGTAATTAGTGTCAAGAACAAATTTGTTGGTGCTAATAAGGCTGCAAGCTGTGGTGCTAGCAAGCACAACATGGCTACGCACAGAGCAGAGGGAGCAGATGCAGTTACCGCTGGCTGATAGATGGAGTAAGCTGGGAAACACCTATTTCAGAAAGCACCTTACACTACGGAGGGTTTTAATGGGAATACCTCCTTTCACACGTCATGTTTTCACTCAAAGTACTATATTGATGTAACCCCTGCAATCACCAACATTTTCATCAGTTTTTTTTTTCCTCAATTACGTTTTATTTTGTAATTTAACTACAGTGACTCTGTCACATGTAACTACTTGCTTACAAAGGTTTTATCATAACAAACATATAGTGCTAATGTAGCCAGAATTAAAAAGGCAAGCCTTTTATTCAAAAACAAAACAAAACAAATACAACACAACAAAACAGAAGTGACGCTTATGACGCTATGGGATAGGATATATGGTTGATTTACTTACCATAAGATTATACGGTGACGTAGACAGGAAAGCCTTGATGAAAAGATTTATGTACACTGAGATTCTCTCTAATCCATACAATGATCCACAATGGGATTGTTGTACACTGGCTGGCTGGAACCAGACAATGTTAATGGAAACCCTAACAGGAGAACGTTTTGCAGTCTGGGGAAGGAAAACATAATTTTATTTCCTATAAGATATAATAGCTAAATCAATCATTCCCATTTGCTGTGAGAGGAAAAATACAGGCCTGATCTATCTCAATTTAGAACCATAAGCTCATATACTCAAGACACTCTTTCCACACCCTCTAAATAGTTTTTTTTCCCCCATGAAAATAGATCTACAAATATTTCCAGGAGAAGCGATACCAATGTCACACCTTGGCTCTTTCACAGAGGTGCGTTATCAAAGGGGGTATTACTCCAGCGTATTCAGAAAGAGATAATCCATATACTGTGAGCTCTCAGCAGATATATGCCTTAGGAAAAGCCATTTCATACACCTATCACAATTTTATTGCTTATGAAAGAAAAGGTAAAACGCTCGCAGTATTAGGTAAACCCCTGTGTGCTCGATTGAGCAAAAGCAACAGTGGTTGAGCAGCTTAATTCACCTTATGTCAAGGGAAATAAACATAATTCATAAATGAGAGAATCAACTGCGATGAGTGAAGAGATTCTTTAAAAGCTTGTTGGTTGAAATAACTCAATTACTATAATTCACAAGCCTCATTAAAGTAAATAACAGGCTATTCATGCAATTTCTCAATGTTCTCAAAGTCTATATGCCCACTGACTATTAGGGTTGATTGTCTATTCTTTTTGCTTCATTTCATCCCACCCACTTCTCCCTCGTGTCCTCCCTCCCTCCCTATCTGATGTCCCTGTCAGCACTGTCCACCTGAAATAAAGTTATCCAGTTTATCAGATAGTGGCGCGAGTGTCAGTGCTGATTAAAGCTCTGCTGAACAATCTATATTCTCTGCAAACGCAAATTGAACCATAGATTACAGTCAGCCCCGCCGCGTGAGAGGAAGGGGGCTCCTAAAAATATGAAAGACTACCGCTGTTTGTTAAATTACACCGTGCATTGGAAAATAATGAAGATAGGAGTTTCCCGCTTCGACGCGCAGTGTGGCTAATCATCTCGTATTCATCATTACATGCACAATTTTAGTTTCCTCCTGCTGATTAAAGTCTGAGATGATCTTTGCTAGGTGAGGAAATGGACTCTGCCTCTTGGCCTGTGCCATGTGGTTAATTGGAAGGCAGAGAGCCGCTCGGTGTTTCTTGGTTACAGAAAAAAAAGAGAAAGAAAGGAGAGGCCTTGTTCTTTTTTACTTGGTGCGTGTATTGTAAAATTGAAGAATTTAACTCACGTCCCTCAGGCTCCGTCCATAGCTGTAGATGTTCAAACATATGACCCAAATAATCTTGCAGTGAGGCTATATACCCCGATGTCCCATTACAAAAAAGAAAAAAAAAAAAATAGCTCCATATGTGTCTATCGTAACAGACGCTACAAATCCAAAGAAAGAAATCACATTTTACTTCTAGCTGTTCTGGTTTCGGTTGATTCTTCTATTATTTTCTAACTATTGTGTACTGTATACTGTACTGTGTACTGTTTTTACTCTGCTATTTTGAGAATGAGGTCCTCACCTCGATATATATACAGCCAAAATAAAGGTTGAACGAAAAACTGACTTTAATATACAGCAATATAATGCTTGGGATGGTCGTTGCACATCTTATTGACTTTTCAATTTGGCAAATTCTAACACTTCGATGCATATTACCTCAAACTGAATTGTATAACACAGCACTGAGATATTCATTTATTGTCCAATTCTACTGGCATAACGTATTATGCACAATTATTTATGTAAGTCTAATGGTCCATATTAGGCTGTCTTATTGGTCAGCAGACTGTAAGCAGTCAAGGATGAGTAATTTTCTAGGACATAAAGACAGATTCTCAGCAATGTTGGCAGCACTGGCGAGTTACCCCTTACAACCCAGATGGTGGGTGTGGATAGAAAAAAAATAAAATAAACACAAGAAAAGATTTAGACAAGGTGGCTGGAAGGGCGAAAAAGATTATGTAGAGGTCTATTAGTGGTATATAACAACTGTTAGGCAGCAATGCAGTCCTGATTTCTCCTTTTCACTCTTTATTCCCCTTGTCTATTTATTTCTCTGACCTGTGCCCTGCTGCAGCCTCTCCAACATCTGCCCACAGGGGAGCTAAGCAGATTAATTGAAAGATTTGGATTTCTTTTCATTTAGCTTGGCTGACTACGAGACTTTCTCCTTTCTCCCCCTCCTCTACCCCTCTTGCTCACAATCGCTCACACAGCCCCCTCCACCTCCTCTGGCTACACGTATCACTGCTCAGACCGAGATGAAGAAAAACCTAAAATATTGTCGCAAGATTGTTTATAGCAACGTATCCCGCCGCAGATTTGGAAGACCTCCTCCTGCCTCGCGCTAGAAGTGGAGAATTATGTTTATCGTTCATGGAGGAGATAAAAACAAGCTGGCAGGAGAAATTACAGGCCTGCGTGTCGGGGTGTGCGAGATGAGGACACAATGAGCTAAATAAAAAATCAGTCAGCAGGGACATAAACTTATGATCAATCCTTCTGTCCTTTCAGTTCAATGAAATGCTAGTTTTCCCGAGTGGCACTGTGCTAATGACATGTTATACAATGGCAGTACTGATTTTATAATATACTGGTGATATTGCGGTTGCAAAACAATGTTACAATCCATGTTTTTATGGCTCTTGTGATTGGCATTTCAAACATGCACAGTGTCCAGTGATGTGACTCTTAGGAGTATTTCCTGCTTTCATTGCTGTAATATTCCCAGACAGCAAGGTGATGGGTTTTGAGGACATGCATGAATTGCAGCAATGGTAGATGGAAAAACTGGGGAATAGGGGAATAAAGAGAGGCGAGGAAATCAAAGGAGAGAAAGATGTAGGTACGGCTTGTAATCTGGAGTTTTGAAGGTGAACCTTCAAGGTAGTTATTACAGGCTCTGGGCACTTGGCTGAACTCTATTCTTCCAGCAAACACGTGATGCAAAATGTTTTGCACACATACACACAGACACACACACACACACACACACACTCAAGCGCATGTAGACCTATGAGCGTATGTGCACATACACAGAAAAAACAAAATCTTACCTATGCGCAACAACATTTCACTTGCCATGAAAAGGTCAAGTTGCTTGCTACCATTTCAGCTCAACATCCATTCAGCATTGGGGGGGGGGGGATTATAAAATTTGCTGATGAACTGAAGAACAGTTTTAAAGAATGTCAAATGTTATGGCTTATAAAAATGACATTTTGCCTAAAAATCCTAATTTCATACGATATTAACAGCAGTGGACGTCTTGAAATGTCAGCTGAGACGAATCCAGCTCAGCAACCTTAAATTGCCTTAATTTGGTATGTTCTTCACAATGGCTAACGGCTGAGCAAATAATTGCATTACCCAAGTAGAATCAGCATCCGTGTGCAACTACACGCTCACACAAAACTGAGGTGATATTATGCAAAAGGCTCATATGTACACACGCAATACATAAACTACATCCTGCACAAAATTTAATTCTGCATGGCACTCATGTACAGAGCCACACACAAACACATACACACACATGCCCATGGGTGCCATAATGAGGCTGTCTGATTTAGTGTATTGATCAGCCGTTGTAAGCTGCAGAGGGTCCTTGGAGAGCGTGGCATCACATAAAAGACAACATTACAGCTTATCAGCAGGGGCCAAACACAAGGTGACCTTCCCTTTACTGCCTCATAGTGCAGCCAGTTACAATTAGTGGCATGGGTGCAGAGATAAGTCTGTGTTCCAGTATTTCTCTGTGTGTATAGGGTCTATGTGTGCATGCATGGAAAAGGCACCAGAAAAGAGACAGAAAAACAGCTATGAATTAAATCAAACTGTCAAAACATGTTTTTTGTTTTTTTTTGAAATGGGAAGGTTTTTGAATTCCTAATCAAGATTTTAATTTTGTCTCAGTAAATGTTAATCTATTCTTCACACACATGTCATGCATAAATAAGGGACCTAATTTTGAAATCAGTCCCTTGATTCATGTTTACACACGAACGGAGATGCAAAAGACACCCCTCACGTCCCCATTGTAGATATGCACGAAAAGACATTTTAATACTTTAATACTAGGGATGGGAATCACAGAGTAACTCAGGATATGATTTGCATTACTTTACACATCGCAAGGCAATCATCTATGATGCATCACAATGTCTTTGTAATTGAAGAAGGCAAAATATCCCTAAAAAGGTAAAAAGCAGGAATTATGTGTTTAATTTGACATAGAATCTTAGCTTAGTGTTTCTTAAACACACGCACTGACTGCAATATGTCTACATATGCCATTATTCCAAGAAGAAGTGAAGTCAAATTGGCAGGGGAATTCATTCATTTAGAGCAGAGCGCCTGCATGTTTTAATAAAAATATTGATATTTGGCACCAGTGTATTGATAACACATCGCAAGAGGAAGCAATACGATACGCTCCGCCCCTACAGTATTAAATACCGAAGATAAAATCTACATCCCGACTTGTCATATTACACCATCAACCTCTGCTATCCTGTAACACTTTTCTCAGAATTTGACAGATGCAGAGTCAGCACAGACAGTGGCAAATTGTTTCCATTTTCCAGGAATTGTTTGCTTGGATTACTTAACACTGGCAGGTGCAATAGGTGTGTAAATGGTAGATTATAGCTCTCTGTGTTAACAAGTCAGCAGCCTTGACACACACACACACACACACACACAAATACTGTAAACATACACTTTGAGCATCCAGCATCTCAGCACAGTGCCGCGCCTGCCCTGGCGTCATGCACAGGCTGCTCTGAACAGCTTGTCCATGCAACATCCTTGTACAACAAACAGCATAAAATAGGATCATTAGCCAGCTACTGCAGGAGGAATGGACATTTTTACTTTGCCCCCTCCTCTCTTGTACTTCCAAATGACCATATGGCTTATGCATAATTTTGAATTTATCACTCCTGCAAAGTAATCTTGTTTCCTCCCTGCACTGTGAGGTACAGAATGTGGAACAAGCTGCTTCGACATATTCAACCCGCAGCTTTTCGTCCAAAATGCAGCGGCTATGTTTCCTTCAAACAAATGCAATGTCAGGCAGTAGAGAACACAGACAAACAGGACCACAGAAATAAATAAATAGAAAACCCCTTGCACCATATCTTTGCACCTCTCTGGTGATAGACTGAGCCCATTTCCAGATGAAAGGAAATATGTGGAGGAGGAGCAGATCCCTCTCCTTGACCTGTGCTGTGACAGGGGTTTACATCCGTGTCACTTTATAATCCTTCGTTGTAATAACAGATCTGCAGGGTCACCAGGAGCCAACATTTTGTCAGGGGACTGCAGTGATAAATAACGCCTGCCGGTGAGAGGCTTGGGGGATTTTATGGATTGTAGTGTTTTTTTTGAAAGGACATATCGTTTTCTTATGTTTTAGTTTTAACATCACCCATTACTACATAATTATCACATCATACCGTGAGAAGCAGTACATGTTACGTTAAGGCCCTGTAAACCTTTTTATGACCAAAAGTATTGAGAGGTTGAAAGTGTTAATGAACCTAAGAATTAAGTCACATATAGACTATTAAATCCTTTATCTGGAAGCATAAAGCTCACTTAGAGACATTGAGAACGTGCAGCAAAGAAAACCTGTACACAGAGTAATCTGCTGTTACAAACATTATATTGAATTGCAAGCACATTATTATAAATGGAAAGCATGCAGCTGCTATAAATTAAACGACATAATTTAAATATATTAAGACTTATTACATGGAAGACATAAGTGCTCAGTTTTCCCATTTTTTCCACATAATTTTATTAAAATGTTATTATATAATGTAATTTCCCTGGAGGGGTTTATAAAACTTTCATCTAACAGACATTTCCATTATAGACATTTCTTCAACTTTCATCCATCTTGATTTTCCCAGCCAATTACATTATTTATTGGTTATAGAAGCAATAGTACAGCAGAGCCATAAAATGCGGGATAACTAAAATATTACACAGCTGATATGGTTATAGATAATAGGATTCACATCCATTACTAATGTCAAAACTCTGAAAATGTATCTAATTATTTGGCTGCCGACCTGTTTTAGCCAGACCAGTTGAGAGTATTTTGGGGGAATACGTTTTTGAGTGCTCTGCCCTCCAGAGTGAGAGAGTTAGTGAGGTAAACCTTGCCAAAAAATGAAGAATGCCGTGATCGATACTGCCACAGCTATTCCAGGAACAATGACAAAGTGGGCGTATTGAATTTTCCACATTTTGGTCCAAGACAGCTGATACTGTTAGAGGAAAAACCCGAAACATTTCCCATTAACATTTCAAGCTTTGATTCGGATGTGCTTTTACAATAGCAGCGCTACAACGAAACACGTGTGCTTCTGCAAGACTTTTTTCATAATGTAGTCAAAGATTTAATACTTCTGCATTCAAGCGGCAGAAATATCCCTGACCTAAAGTCTTGTAACATTTCATGACACTGACATCACCGCTTTCAATACCTGTAGCTACTTCCTTAAAATAACTCAAGCTGACTACTTCGGCAGTCATTTATGAACACACAGAGGGCTTGTGAGTGTGTGGGAGTATTTGTGTATGCGTATATGCGTATGTGCACGTGTGCGTGTTATTTTGTGGAGCTATAAGGCTGTCTCTCCTGCTATGATTTCCTTTCTCTTCCTCTGCTCCTTTTAACGAGGTGACCATGGTTACGCTCTTCTCCAGCTCCCCGTGCAAAAGGATGGATAAGGTGTCCATAGTAAAACAGTATAATCCATCGTACCTTATGAACTGGTGGCTACTGTCGGGTATTACAGCCTGTGAGGATGACCAAGTATCTGGAATATGGGCTACGACGGTCATATTTCTTTATATAGTCTGGTTTCTATTGCCTTTTCCGATATTATGCTGCTGGCAGGGTATCTGTATGAGGACTGTAGTACTAGGCTGTAAGGTTGGCTGCTTTCCCCTCCTCATACTAGCTATCATTTAAACACAATGAAATCAAAGTAAAATATGTCAATTCCAGTTTGAGGTGAGGTTTAGCCGAGCAGGGTCCTCCATTTGCAGGGTTACTCGAGTGTTTGCTCATAGTTTCAGAGGAGGAGAAAATATGGCAGCCTTCTATTTCCCCTGGCTCATTGAGTTTTATCTCGAACACATATCAAATCCTACTTTAGTCTATTGTGGATGGGAAATATGCAACTTCACTGTATCTTATGCCGGTCATATTTTAATTTGCTGAAATCTGCTAATGAAAAATGATTTTATCTAAGGTTGCACAATATAGAATTTCAGCATGGTCAACCCAATGTGTGCATACACAATAATCACATTTATATTGCAATATATATATATATATATATCAAAGAAAACAAATACTGCAGTGGCAGGTTTTACAGGCAGAACCAGTTTTGTCTCTTCAGACTCTGCTAATGCAGGTGGAGTTAAATATAGTATATAGTATAATTAATAATAATAAGTAATAATAAGTATAATTAAATAACTGCATGTTTTCTAAAACCGACAGTTTGTCGTTCTGCGCGTTGTACACGAAATCACACAAATACTTTCTGACATTATATCAGAAAATGAGACTTAAATGAACATAATCAGTGTTACAGTACAAGTCATGAAGTTGAAAGCTATTGGAAAATGCTGCAAGTGGAGCTTCAGCAAAGATTTGACTAAATAATTTTCACTGCACTGCGCCGTTACGGCTCATTACTCAGTCACATCCGGCTATAATTACATAATATCATCATTAGTCAAATCAGTGTGATTTTTGTAAAAGCCCCCCCCCCCCCAAAAAAAAAAAGCCACAATATCAAATTACATTAATCCAGATAATGAAATTTAAACTCATTTATGATGCTGATTGTTCTTTTACAGCTGCAGCTTAAACCACTACGGCCAGAGAAACGCACAGAAACGAGTGAACTGAACGTGAACTTACATAGAGTTTAACTACCTTATGTGAGCTCGTGGCTGCCCAGATTTTTATGACTGACACTGACTTGGTTTGTTGATTTTACAGAGTCATCTGATTCAGCGTTGATTCAGAAATAATGCAGCTTTAAGTGTCTGAGCACGGTGCCAAGACTCATAATCTTTCCAGGTTTTGTCAGTTTCAGAGTAGAAGACAGCTGGATGTAGACAGACAAACACAGCTCAAACCGCGGCCCTGCATGGTCATAACATTATACAGTAGTGATAACGGTCATAAATACAGATTTGCAGCATCACTGTTAGTTACTCCCCAGATAGCACTTGCCTGTATCTGTATCAGTATTTAACTCAAAAGGCACCGTAACACCATCCACAGCACACAAAAGGGTGTTATGGTTGATACTGGGACGTCTTCAGGATTTGCATACATTGTACCTTTCCTTTTGGCACTAGGCTGCTACGGTTTAAATCAAAAGTGATAGGTTATAAATATTACACACCCAACCAGCAGTATAAATATAACGAGTAGACATAGTTATGACTCTTCAAGCCAGCCTGATTTGCATAAAATGCTGCATAAAACTGTCTTGTTTTATGATGATAAGCTTGTCAAAAGCAGCTGGAAAATGAAAAGAAGATTAACATTAGTTCTTTCTGCAGAAAATACATTTCCAGTTCAAAACAGAACTTTGAAGCTGGGTGGATAAAAGCAGCGGAGGCATTTCTTTTTCAGGTTGTGGGTGTTTAATACAAAGAAAAAGCATGTTAGTGGCTTGGTGTGTTTGGCCCCAGGTCTTTGATGCGGTCGTGTAGATCATGTGTGTTTTTGTGCGTGCGCCAAGTATAAAGGCTCCATTAGTGCTTACTTAACAGCACAATCACATACATGCAGCCATTTGTTGCACTCGCCCAGTCGGTGACAGTAAGAGAGCGATAAGGAGAATACAGGAAGACAGATGGAAGTAGAGTAACTTGGAGGTGAAATCAACCCTCAGGCCAAAGAGTACTTGACAAGGTAGGAGGTCGCGGCAGGTTACGTAGTCAGGGACATGACTGCAGGGTGGTGATTAAGAAGAGACAGTCAGCTATATGGAAATGGTAGGATTAGCAGAAGTTGAACTGCTCTGGATAGTGTCTTTAGGTGAGATAAGAGTAACGTAGAGGTGAAAAGCAAGGGAGAGAAGTTGGAAGGGAGAGGCACGGTCTAGGAAACATGAGTGTAGATTTTACACCCAGGAGGAAACACGCCCACCCTGAAACTGTCCTTGTCAGGTCAGAATGAAAATGTTTTAATTCTGCTCCTCTGCCTAAAAACTTTATAAACTGTAAAAAGCACAACCCGACAGGACCTGACACAAACAAACCATAATCCGCTGTGACACTCAGCAAATTTCCTCCTCCATAACATGCGTTTACATTACAGCCTCTCGTGTATGTGATTAAATTACGAGTCGAATGCGGCTACTGTCACTCCAGCTTTGTTCTTGCTGAACTTCCACATGGTATCCCATGAGACTTTGATCTAACAGCCTGTGGGAGATTGGCTGAGTATGTTTTGCTTCATAGGAAAGCAAAATGGTTTTAAAGCTCCATAGAGACGCTAAGTTTCATTTGCTGATTTGATGATTAGAATAAATCTTCTCATCTGATAACTGCAACCTGAGTTTATCTGTCTGTACTAGTGGCATGTACAGTAAGCAATTCATCAGTCCGAAAGGGAAACCACGCCTCTCATCCTCCTCCGAGAATCCTTATACAGACAGAACTCTGGCTCCTCTTAGCAAACCTTTATTGAAATTGAAAAATTGATTAAGCTAAAATACATTCAATCGATTGGAAGGCAGTCAATAAGTTAAAAAGTTGCCTTCACTTCCCACGCTGCCACCTTCCATCAAACTCCGCTCCTGTGCTTTGACGTAAAGATGAGAGTCTTATACATGCACAAACAGACCAAAATTAATGAGGCAAGAATGTGAGCTTAATGCTTGCTTGGGATAAATCCATGTATAGATAAAGCAAAGCTGAGGAAATTCAATCTGCTGTCCTAACCTTTGAGGCAAAGGCTAACACACAGGCTTTCCTCTCCTCCCCTTTCCATTAGTGATCACTGGCCATCAGGCATTGGAGGGTTTAACCAATACATCCTCAATCTATCAAGTGCACTGTAGTTTTATATAGGGAGAGCGACCAACCAAAAAAGTACCTACAACGTAATCTGAATATCTTTAGACTGGCTTGCAGAGGCTTATACTGGGAACACCCCACTTCATCATCTCTCTAATGGTAATAATAGTGTTAGAGTTTCAAGTGTGTGAGTCGCCCGTGAGACTGAGCAAGACTAAAAGAGCAGAGCAAGTGGAAGAAGAGGAAAAGAGGAAAAAAAAAACAAAAAAAACATCTACCTTTTATATTCAACGCTGCATTTCAAGTACACTTTAGGTCAGTTGCATTGCGAGGTCTTATGTAAGCGCCATGTTGTCAGAAGTCAAAAAGTCCGACATCGATGTGCACTTGCAGGAGAACGAGCGGTTTTGGAGTACGGGAGCGAATAGTATAGTTTGTGTCTTTCTGTCAGTCATAAAATACTAATACTAAAATGCACACAATTCAAAGAAAAGATTGTATTGCGCTAGGGTTGCTGTAATTTGATGACAGGTATAACAGAAGAGACTGTATATGGACACTGGTGTCAGATTCATGATACACGTGTTCAGTTTCAGATCGAAAAAGACACAAACAAAGAAATCTAACCACGTTCTATTACAGGAAACGTAAATGTACCGAGGAGTGTCTTACAAAGTACACGGTGCATCATTTACATCTACTGTGACACTTGTTTCTCTTCAAACTGCATCTTCCCATTTCTGAAATGTGAAAATAGAGATCACATACCGTATAGCAAATGAATGAAAATAAATTAAGGCCATGCAGGTCAAACACAGCTATGGCATATAAGTCTATAAGAAGCTTAAGGTATTGTTGAATGTTTACATGGGAGAGCTTTCTTTTCTGGGCAGCTTTCCACAAACATCTGCCCACACCAGGCCAGGAAGAACAACTAAGCTGTTGCTTGATATAGTCACATGTGGACTAGGCGTGCACACACACAAATGCACAAACACAAGCGGAGGTACTTGCTTTTGCACAGCCACACGCCTGCACAATCCACCAGCACTCCCGTAAATTTTTTCGCCGCGTCTCACAATTTTATTTCTGACTTCATCTCTCGCTTTGCACACCACAAGGGACCCTCTGCATCGACCCACCGACAATCCAAGCACTGCTGTTAAACAATGGACATTTCATGGTTCCATAAACTACTGTGGAAACAAACGGCTATATCTTCCACTTCCACTGTTCGGAAATCAATGATCCCCTGGGTTCGTTTCACCAATCACCTTCTTTTTGCCCTCTTTACCACTGTGCTTCCTCATTGCTGAAAAAAGCCAGCACCACTAAGTGTATCTATGGATATGTATGCATGGCAACAGTTGCCTGGAGCTACCAAAGCTAAGAATAACTCATTTTTGGATCACGGGATAAAGAAAAAATCATTCACAAGAAACCTTTGCAGTTCCAGTTAATGAGTCTCTCCTCTCATGCTGACAGTTAATTTTAATGAAATGCAGTCCTTTAAATCTGCATAATGATCCCTTCACAATAAAGATGCAGAGAATCAATCACTCCTAATTACGATATCTAAAAGTAATTTCACCCCTTATCTTTATGTAAATATTGTTATTCATGCTGCACATGGCCTGGCTGAGGAACATTTAGGGCTCAGAATAGAATAAATAGAGGTCATAGAAAGGCTGTTTCCTTTAAAAACAGAAACATTTAACTTAAACTACATAACTTTAGAAATCCCCGTCAGTGAGGGGTTAAATTGAATATACACTCGCCCAACCCTCAACTTGAATGCACATACACACACACAAACGCAGCTGTCAAAAACTCACTGTGCTTGCATTCGGTAAATACGGTACACGACCATGGCAACGGCTAAATGCCACAGCACAAGTGGAGCACATTTTACCCACTGGGAACTCACACCACAAATCCAACTAAATGTCAAAAGAATATTCAAATAAAGTATCTCATAACCCCAGGGAAATAAAACAAACACCGGTGTCATTTCAAGCTGTCTTTAACAAATCTGGATTGCGAGAAAATCGATTTGGAAGGTCTGGTCATGAGGCAAAGAGAGACCTAACTTCAACTTGAGGCTGTGAGAGGCTGATGAAAATGTTGGAGATGCCGCTGATTATTCAAGACAACTACTGTAAACCAGTGTGTTATGAAAACCATAAATCCACACTGGCGTCGATGCTGATGACCTTTCACCATCTGTCTTTTTTCTCCCCCATTCTGTTGCCCCTTTCCCCGTCATACACTAGTTTTTCCTTGTCCATGCATGTTCATCCATTGTTGTGCTGACTCCCCGTATGTCTCCCTGCTGTGTGCTCAGTTGGGCGGCAGTCAAGGTCCCTTTGCACGCTTTATGTCCGAAAACCACCACTTTGAACAGACTATTTGGCCGCACAGCCGTATACCTGGCTCTCCCTGGGCATCTGGCTGCTATCATTAGCTTGTTCCTTTCTCAGAGAACTGACCCTCATATCACCCTGTTCCATCCCAACCCCTCCCTCCTCTCTGCTTTCCTATCACCCACACTCACCCACCTGGGAGCGACAATTAGGGAGGCATTAGACGAGCGCGCCAAACTGGCTCTCTCCCTGACCTCCCCCATGGGGAAGGCGGGCGAGACAGGAGAGAACTGAAATAGGGGAGCTGAAAAACTGACACACCTTTCCACAAAGTCTGTAACCTCTAAAAATGAACAGAGCGCTGAAACAAGGAAGAGATCCTTGTGATTGTCTAATTGTCAAACTCTATCCACAGTGGCGGGTGTATAGGAAAGTCAAGGAGAAGATAACTTAATAATAAATAATGAAATAACTTATATTCGTGAGTACGCCGGCTGCAGTAAACCTGACTGGTTTGAAAGAAGGATCTTGCTTCTCTACGCTGTGAAATGACCGAAAAACAAAACAAAAAGGTGAAAATGATGTGCACTGTATTTGTGGGGCCTTTCTTGGTGACTCACTTTAAGAGCTTTGTTCTTGTTGATTAATTGATTAATAATTAGAGCTGAAACAAATCATTTCAGCACTGTAAAATACCACAGGGATTTTACCTTGCTGACAGGAAGGGTATCTGACAGTGGAGAGGGTTCTTTCAAGATCAGGTGAGAAGTTACTTATTATTCCACCAGTGAATGTTACCCTGAGGCTCATTCCCCTTCCCTGCATGGCTTACCCCTCCATTATTTGGTCAGGATTTGGACAGCATCAAAAGATTACTACAGCAGATACCTTTTCTGTATCAGTCCTTTGCTGCTTTTTTTTCAGAGGAAGCTATGACCTACAGGGATTTCCCTCCACCACCAGTCTGAGTTCTCTTCAGTGTATTCTTAGTTTGAGATTGATTCTTCTCTAATACTCTGTTTCCATTTGCACCAGTCATGAAGGCATTCACATTTGCAGGACATAACTTCTGCATTTATTTATTTATATTACTGTAATTAGCTTCAGCTTACTCATGCACAACCTTAAATGACATGCATAAACCTTCACGAGTCTTACATGTGACTGAACTCCCCCATCCCGTTCCTCAGCTGTGATGCACATGTAGTCTTATACATAAACATGAGCACTTGCCTAGCAGTGTGCAGTCATACCCATACACACATCTCACATCCCACCATACAGATTTCACACCCTCTCTAGGCAAAGACTCTTTTTTTTCAGTGTTTTAGAAAACATTCAAATGCTCCCTGACTTTGTGTTGACTGTGCTACAATTTCAGAGCAGGTAAAAAAGACATAAATCAGCAATAAAGAGAAAACTAAAAGGAAGAAGAGTGAATGAGAATGAGAGGAGAGAGGAGGAGAGAGGAGGGGAGAGGAGAGGAGAGGAGAGGGGAGGA
>JAPQRN010000014.1:14414389-14425667 GCA_037367275.1 Coranthus polyacanthus | reverse complement strand
ATCTATCTATCCATCTATCCATCTATCCATCCATCCATCTAGTAGGAGAAGAAACCTGTCTGTCTGTTCACACACACTCGTGATCATAATCACTCAAATTCCTCAAGCATTATGACTATTATGTGTCATCCAAAATGAGGGAAAGACACATCATTCACCAAATGCTCGGCTGTTTCTGTCACACACAACAGGGATTAGACAAATGGAAGGAGGCGAGGACAGTATGGAAATGGGGGAGAGGAGAGGGGTGAAATGAAGACAGGAATGTAAGGAGAAAAGAAGGAGATGTGCACACCAACATAAAGCCCCCATTAATCACGGGGCTGTCCTCATGCACGCCTCATGTGACAAATGAAACAGAATAATGGTTTCTGTGAGGAGGAAAATAGGGGCCTCGTACTGTAACGATGCACCCCCACCCTTCCTCTACACCCGGATATCAAATTAATACCAGCTATATAGGAGCCTGCTTACAGTCTGCTTTCCTTTGCCACATACTTTGGGCATTTCTTAATGGATTAGACAATTGCACCCCATGTGAGAATTTATCAGAACTCATTTGCCAATTTTCTGCAACATTAATAAAAGAGAAAGACGTTTTTCAGCCTCCATTGATGACTACATCTGCACCCCAAACACTAGTCATTTTTTGAGTGTAATGACAATAACAAATCACTTAGCACATGCACCTGGATATTGCAAAGAGAGTTGTGACATAAAACTATTACAGCAAAGAGGTACAGGTTGTACTTCATTTCACTGCAATTCAATGAGTGGTGAGAGGTCTCAGGAGATACACAGTGGATCTCCGCTTTAATGATGTTATGCCCTTAGGCAAGAAACAAACAAAAATCCACACTGAAGTACGAATTGCTTTGAAATGTTTCAAGTCTAAATCTAAATCTAGCAAGGCGTAAGATTATGTAAAGACCATTTGATAACTTGCAATACCTCCAAACCTTGCCTCTGAAGTTAAAAAACTAAAGTTGGGTTCTTATTCAACAGATTTTTTTTTTTTTTTTTTTTTGCATAATCCTATCCTTTGCAGTAAAGCAAGTCAAGTCAAACCTAAGGTAAAACGACATGTGACCACCACTTGCACTCCTTTTTACACTGATAACTTAGGTTGCTGCGTATTGTAAGAATTCTCATGAAAAGCTCCAATATTTGGCAAAGTCCTCCTTCTACACCTGTATGTGCTAAACCAAGACATTCAGAAGAGACTGATGAAACCCCGTTCATTCACACTACACAAAGAATAACAAATTTGCCAGCTCTCCTCTGTACGTATCACTTCCAGCTGTTCGGTAAGACATCAAACCTCTGCGTTTGTTCATAATTGATACTCTGCAGCATCATGGGACCTGATGAGGAGGATACAGTACCGCTTCATTGTTTGGTTAAAATATGATTGCAGACTGTTTGGAGTAGTAGAAAGAGGAGTGGAAGAAACAGAGACAAACTGCAGATAGATGAGACTTTGTATTGGATGAGAAAGTGGGAGATATTACTCTAGCTTCACACACTGTTCATGGCTCCTGGTTTTGCCTTTCCTAGGGGCTTTAGTTGAAATGCCAGAATATTATGAGGTTTGATGAGGTGAGAAGAGATATGTGTGTGTGTGTGTGTGTGTGTGTCTTCACTTTGCTGTATGCACATGAAAGGGAAAAGACCAAAGGTAATAGGGCCATGTGCATTTATGCGTAGAGTACAGTTATATGATCTGCTTAAATATAGCACCACGGACCTTTCATATGCTTCTACATGGAGATGTGGGTGTTTTTTTTCTGTGTAGATCTCTGGGTAGGTCTGTGTGTGCTCCAGCTTCGCTCAGGTCATGCAATATAGAGTTATTGTTCTCTGAGAAGTAAATACAAGAGAAGGGAATAATCTGAGAGAGAGATTGCTTTTCGAACCGCCGAGTCCATCTCACTGAAAACAAGTTAATACTCCCGGTCCAGTGGAGAACAGACGAAAAAGCACAGCTCCCGTTTCACTTTCTTCTATGTTATTTAGACAGGCCCGCTGAGCCACATGCAAAAAAAAAAAAAAAGAGTAAACAACAACATCAAAACAACCCAATAATGTGCCACAGTGATTTTGCAAATGTCACTAAGTAAACAGTGTACACATCCGCATAGCTTCCGTGAGAGTGCTTCCTCACACTCCCACAGAAGTCCATTAGCTTGTCATTCGCTTTCTTTACAGTCATTCAGCTTTTGCACATGGCCCGTGGCAGTGTGGAGCAGCTTGCTCCACATGAATAACAATATCTGATTATTCAGACAGAAGCCAAGTGACTCAGCTGTCTCTACTGTATTCTAACATCTCATCTCATCTCTTCCTTCCTTTCTTTCCTTTCTTTCTCCTGCATATCTGTTCCACTTAGTCTCTTTCTTTTCTCCCTGTTTTCCTTCTCTTTTATTAACGTTGCAGGTTATGCTTCATGCCGTTCATTCCTCTACATTGTGTTTCTCTCCGTGCCTCTTTTTATGTGCTCACTCTCTTTCTTATGGAAGCTGAAAAGCTAACTTTGCCAATGGCCATGTTGGCTTGCTGTTGTGTGGGCGAGATCACAGAAGGATGATGGGGAGTCTGCCACATTCATAGGACAGGTAGAGCACAGTAAAGTCAGTCCTGCTGTCGAGACATAAAAATAAAGCCTGGGACGGAGCGCCCACTGGGACAGCCGTCTCTGTTTCCACCTTAGAATACACTAAACCTTCAACTGGATATATTTAGACCAAAAAGACTTGTTCCCTCTTGTTTTATTTCTGCCTTAAACTGTGAATGGCTCACCAAACACTTTGTCTCTGAGAAGGAGCAAGCTTGTAATTAGCTAGATAAAGTATTAAAAAAGGTGAGGCTTATCAGCTTTTTAAAAAAATCCATATTTAAAAAGAGTATTAAGCTTTGTAATTGAATCTTTTAAATGCAAACAAAGAACTGCCAGGCATGTCAACAAACCAACTTTAGAGTTAAAGGGTTCTCCTTTGCTTTGACAGAATGGAAATGTACTGTATGACATGCCCGCCCCATTCTCCTGATTAGCATGCATAAAAGCTGGATTCATTTAAATAAACTGACAGGACAGATAGTACACCAGTCCCGCAGTCATGGTTTCTAAGAGGTTGCGCTCTTTGATAAGGAAATAAGGCTCAGGGAACTCCGAAGAGCCATCCAAGTCAGCCCGTTTCAGATCTGGGCGAAGTGCACCTGAACAATAAAGGTGGGTCTCTCACCAGAGCAAAACCAACTTTACATCAAAAGACCTCTGTCCTGTCCTCTGCCTTTCATTTCCACCCTTTCTTCTTTCTTCCTTTTGTCTGAGATAACTTCTCGCTCTTTTCCCTTTTTCCACCATCAGCCAGTTTTTCCTTTCTTCATTGATGAAATATAACCTCCTCCCCTCGCTGCGAAATACTGTGAAATAGGAAACTTCTTTATTAGCATAAATGCAAGGACAGATAATCCCCCTACCTTTTCTTTGCACACTACCCTCTGTCCATTTCCCCTCAATGCTTGCTTTCCCATGAGCCCCCTTTAACATGCAGTGTCTTTCATTTCACCTCCTCTGAAGCGGGAGACCTGGCGACCTGAAACATAAAGCTTTAATTGTGGTGATGGAGCTGTGCCCTGTGATGATAGAGGCCACGGGAATCACTCTTGCAGCAGGGTCACTGTGTTATTAGCAAATGAGGAGATGCAGGGACACTGATAGCACTGTAACACAGATACAGTGATGCAGGTGTTAGAGGTTTTACAGTCGTACCATAACACACCTACTCGGAGAACATAATGAAGGGAGAGTCAGGATGTGTCTAATTAACGGAGGTATGATGACAGTTCTATCCTGTTCCACCAAATGTTGTGCTCCAAGTCTGTGTCTTGGGGCTCTGTTTGATAATTATCCTGCTAATGAGTGTAAGGAGGGAACCAGATCAAATCACTGCATATAATGGAGGTTAAGTGAATTTTAAAGCCCAAAATGTCCCTCCTTATTCTCCTGATTCTCTAATTACAACTGAGTATGATAAATACGAACCCATATTCTAATCTCGATTGTTGTTGGTCCCTCCAACACAAAAGGTGACAGCAGAGACAAACAAGAGGCTTTGGATCTTGCTGAAGGTATCAAATGTCATGCAGAAACAAGAGGTTGAAGAAGAAAAGGCTGGATGAAATTTGAAATACGATATTACAGGACATGCGTTGCATTCTGCTATGAAGGATAGCTGGACCTTCCGTGCAAAGCTTCTCTCTAAAGGAGACATATGATCTATGACTGTCACTCATGGATCAGAACCAGCTGGCTGAAATCAGGAGTCATGCAATTCCATCAATAATAGAAAGGAGAGAGAGAGTTGAGAGGAGCACACAATGTAGTTCTATTGCATTAAGCATAAGAGGGGCTCCCTCCTTTGTCTTTCACTTACTTTTCATAGAAAATGCACAATGAGCAGATGGAAAGAACGGACGGCAGGTGCTCTGGCTGTGTAGAATGGCTGGGGATTGATCGGAGTAATGGAGGAGAGACCATGGGCACTAACCGAGGCCTGGGCCAGTGGCCAGAAAGAACACAGCTGCACAGCTCCCACTGTCCTGGCCAGGGCTGTGTCGAGGCGCCTCCATCTTGTGCTCTCTGTGTGTCTAACACGCTTGATCTGCCAAGTGCTCCTTTTAATTAACTACTCCATACAGCTGCATAATTACTCCTCTAACCTCCCATAATCAGTGGCTCGCTGGTGCATTCCATATTTTTCTGCCCTTGTTCATTGTTCATTACCTGACTACTGCTCATCTCCGATGCAAAGCCAACGGCCAATTCAGGGTCACCTGTTTTTGATAACTAGGCTACGTGAGTGGTAAGACTGCTTCAGTAAGCGACACAAACTTGATATAAGAGCAGCTTCGAGAACTGAGACCGACACCGTGTTAACGATTTTACGAGATGTTATTGTCTGAGAGCTGTTTACATGCTGCACACTCTGTTCTACAGTCGCTTCTGTTTAGATGTTTTCACCCGCTTGTGCATGTTCTGTCTCTATAATCAGGCAGCTGTATCACAGTGAGAGAAAAGACATAATTGTATGCTTTCTTTTCCATTCAGTCCAATCCAGAGTGAAAGTATCCACTGTTGTCTTGGTTACATCTTCCTTCTTGTCTTCTCTGCCGCTATAAATAACGCTGAGGGGTCTGAACTCAGAGGAAGCCCCAGTGGTATGAGTCAACAGTTGGAACAAAGTATGAAGCATCAAGTAGCAAAAATGAATGGCAGAATGTAAGAAATTACACTTGACCGTCCTGGTACACACTATAAAGTGTATTGATCCAGATTAAAAGGTCAAGTGGGACTAGAGATTATTTAATCAACACAGTCTGTCACCGTATCAATAATGAGGATTAATAAACATAAACTTATACTGTTGCTCATTAGACATCAAATACACAAAGCGACGTGGCACAATGGCATGTGATTCCCATACTTGTGGTAGCATGACCTTCTCTTAAGCCTGTGCATGAGCAATACGACACTGGAACAGAGCCGATGTGAATTCCAGTGTGTTGCTGTTGATCCTGGCTGGCAGGTAGGATTTAGTGCAGAATTTTAACTGCATTTTGTATTTAGTCACTCTGCTTTTAGCGTAGGTGTTGATGGTTGAATGTGTTACAGCACCTGTTTTCTGTGAAACTACTGTGAAACTAATACGGACAGAGTCATCAGTTATACACTGCGTGTGCTTGTAGATAAAGCCCACACACAAATACACAAAGGCAGCCTATGATCCAACAAATTAGGCTTGGATATTATCTTTGAAGTCAATGTTATGTCATATTATATAACATCTTTCTAATTTGTATCCAATATTGATTTGTATACAATATGCCAAATTACATATGAGGAATTAGCACATAATTAGTATGTGCTAATGAACCGCATTGCACTGTTGTGTATTACATTAGACAAAACTATTTATGGACGAGCTTCAGTTACTTTACGTGAAGTGTATGTTTATCATCATAGTGAAGACTTTTTAATGAACTTTTTTAAGAATTAATTTTTAATGAAGTTATTTATTATGAAACTTGTGATATGTTTGGTGTTTTTTTATGTCACCTGGTCTTTCTTTACATCTGTGTTTGTTTTAATAATTATAATTTTAGTCACTCATTTTTATTGGGATAACAAACAGTGTAAAATAATACTACAATACGTCCATTCCAGTAGTATTAAGCAAAAACTAAATGACTTGAAATGATTCAATACTGAATAAACCAATCCAACAGCAGAATTGTTGTATATACTTTATAACTTAAATCAACTTAATTTAAATATTTGTATTGAGTTTTGATGCAACAGGAGATGATATTTTCTTCATATTGTGTTGCAGGATGTTCAGTCTTCTCAGTCCAACAAGGACAACATGTATTTAAGTTGTGTCTGCGTGTTTTACCGCTGATTACACTCCACCAGCACGAACACCAGTGAATATGAAAATGTGAGTTTATTGTTTACGTTGTCCCTTGGCTCACAAACATGTAGGAAATCATCTTACATGTTGTTCTCCCTGAGTGTGAACCATGCAAAGCAGCAGTAAACCACAGCGGTTGCTGCATCCTGCAGATAGGCTGCTCCCATCATTCCCTCTGAGAGTTGTAACTGCCTATCTGGGATGGGTGGGTGATGTCACTGATGCTTTCCGGTGCACTGCTCCTGTAATGGAGTCAATTTAGCTCCACGCTGAGCCATTTCTGTCCACCATCACCCCATGAAGGACACATTAGTCCCCCTGCCCCCCACCCCACCATCTCTCATTTCTTTCTCTCTTTCTTCTATCTCTCTTTCACTTCCTGCTGCTTCCTCTGATCTTCCTCTGTACACCTTTCTCATTCCATATCTCACATCTCCGCATTTACATTTTTGTTTTCTTTACCACAGTGCATCAGTTCGTTTTCCCCACAGTCTACCTCATCGCCACCTCACCTATCTAGTTTTGCAGTAAATGTGCTCCAATTACAAATGATACGACCCCGCATGATGATATAAGCATAATTATATTAGCAAAAAGTCTAATCAGCTGCACTGTGAGTAGCGAGAGAGCTGAGAGAAATGCGCACACATGCACTCGCACATAGACACAAACCCATGCACACATCCCCTGTAGCCTGAGAGTGTATTTTGGAATAAAGTAAACATCACTTTCACTGGGTTGTGCAGTTTCTTGGAAGCAGTTGTGTGGGAGTGCGTTGTGTTTAAACACCCCACTATGTGAGGCAAGCACTCCCGCTGCCTGCTTTGAAGCTATTTCAACTTTAACCCCAGACAAGTTTCACATTCTCTCTGAACATTTTAAACAGAAGTATAAACACAAGTTGCTATCCATCATAATCAAAGCCCATCACGGTCATTCCCTCTCCATCACCTTTCTATATCTTATATCTTGAGATGTATGTGGTATTTCCCTTCCCTCTGGTCCAACTCCATCCTCTCCATCTCTGCCTCTTGCATGACTGCACAAAGAAGGGATTAAGTTATCAGGATGATAAAGTGATATCCATACACTTCTGCATCTATGCTAAATTTGACTTGTCGCAGTGGAAACTGAACTTTAAATAGCCCACTCTGTGTTTATGCCAGATTAGTACCACGCACGCATGGCTCACTTGCTAATTTGCCTAAATTGTATTACGCAGCGGCATAAGATTATGTGCTGTGTGATGACTTGCACTCTTCCCGCACGGGCCAGTGGGTGTGAGTTCACGCAAAGCTCCAGGATTCACACGGGGTACCATTTTGAAAAAGAAAAAAAAAAGAGGAAAAAATCACCCACTTGTTTATGTTCAAATAAATTTAGAGGCAATCGCATGAAATATTAACTCACTCTGCAAACATAAAATAATATTTGGGATGATAGAGGTTACATGCAGTGTCCTCCACAGGGGAGAAGTGAAATGCAGGGCAGTTTTCTCTGTTGGATAGAGGAGCAGAGGATGGTGGGTGGGCGTGTGGGTGGAAGCAAACAGAGGCCAGAAAAAGAGACTGACATCAGGGGAAGGAAGAGAGAAAAACAGAAGAGATAAAGTAGAAGATGGCGGGAGATGAAAGGGAATGAGTGAAATAAAAAGAAAAATTCAAAGAATCTGAGCTTTGAAAATGAAAGTTATGTGTGATGGATCACTGCCCCACATTCCTGTTTACATAGTCTGCGATATGTGGACAGCTCAGTATCCCGGTCCCAAATCAAACCTGACGCTTTTACTTGGCTCTGCATGTACTTGTTACTACTATACATTAAACCCTATCACACTTTCAGCCTCGTCAGCTAAATGCAAATATGTCTCACATATATAAACAGGAAGACAAGGTACAGCCGAAGCTTTGAGCTCTAAAATAACAGGTGCGAGAGAAGAAGGGGAGACATGTAAGCTGCGAGATTATGCACAGTACTGTCCACTCGTGGCTTTCTGTTGTGCTTCAATACAAATAAAGAACGGAACATGTGCTTTGCAAAGAGTGGTACATTTCGAGGCGCGGAATGCACACACATGGTCATTAAACATTTACCTCCATCTGCAGTAACCAAGCGAGAGGGGGGGGAGTCACCATCTAACATCTCCAAATACAACATTATTTCATTTGACAGCAAAATTGATTAAACTCTTGGGTCGACCCAAACATCAAATAAATAGAGCTAGGAAATTATTTAGGAGCTATTGATTGTACCTCTGTAGTGTTTTGTTTTGTTTTGTTTTTTTTTTTCATATTCAGTCTTCTATGTGGCCTAGCAACAAACACACTGTGAAGCAGCCTGGCTGCATTTATAAGCAGGAGGAGAGCAGAGGAGACGAGCCTTGGAGCCATCAGTAAAATCTTGCAGATAGGAACCACCTCCCTGTTATGGTCACAGAGTCACAACCTGTGAAGCTGTGTCTACAATACTTCTTCATAATAGGCTTTTATCCCTCTAACTGCTGAAAGTCTGTTTCTTTCGCATACTGTAGCTCACCTCTTCCTCTGCGTGTGATATTTCCCTGTTCGTTCCCCGTCGTTCTTTTTTTTTTTCTTGAGCAAAAACTCCATGCATCTGTCTGTGAGCACTTTGTTGCAATTCAAGTAAATGTCCTAGCTATCAATATTTCATATCACAGTACATCTAACTCTTACTAACTCCTGCTTTGGAATAGTGCTTTTCTGATGCTACCAGATACAAATGAGTGCTTTGTCAGAGAGCAGAGCGGATATCTACAGCCGATAAGATTACTGATTACATTATCATACTATTCATGTTGGCAAAAAAGAAAGAGCCTCAGCAAAAGGTTGGCTCATGCTCAATTTTAAGGACAAAGAATTAAAGCAAAATGTGTTTGACATTCCCTGTTGAGATGGTATATAATGTACTCACATAGATGGAGTTTTACATTCACTGCAGAAGACTTGATGCAACGTGCTTTGCATGTTGCTGGCCATGCAATGTTCTACATGGCTGGCTACAGTTTGCTGCATTTGCACTCCTACACAATCACGCACCCATGCACACACATATGGGGTATACACACATGCATCCATGCACTGTGCTCTAATGTAATCTGCAGGCTGTGTATATTGCCTCTTTCAGTACAGGGCCCAGGCCGGCACTGCAGGCATGCAGGCAATCCCATATGAAAACAGGCACAAATATGGAAACACATACAGACACAAACACAATCACAAACATTATTCTCACAGAGAAACTGACATTTGATTTAGACGATGTGGCCCAAAAATGTTATCACAAAGGCTGATTTATGCTCCTGAGTGAAAGTTGAAGAAACCAGATGGTTAACTGTGGTTTTAAACTACTCTTTATTGTCAATACATGATCAACACTTGCCATACAGGGGGACATTTCACAAATCCGAGGCAGAACAAGTACTACAACAACTTATTCTGTATATAACATTAAACAGCTTTAAGGCTGAGTAAAATCCCTGTCATATTTACAGGGTGTTCAACTCCTTTCCTCCCCTCTTTGCTGTTTTTTTTAGAGCCTGGGCACAGAGAGAAGACAATCACAAAAGATTAGGCTGTGAACCCCGACAATCCACAGTATCCTTTAATGACTCTAACCCTCCCCCCATTTAGCCTCCGATTTGCCTTCCTTTTGATAAGCCAAACAGACAACTGTTTTAATGAGCCTGCTTTTGACCCTGTTTACTCTTAATCTGATATATGCCAGCAATGCTAATTGATTCACCCTCAACATGAACGCGTGTTTGCGATGTTATGCGTGTTGTGATGACGGGCAGGCGGGATATCACAGCTGACACTATGTAACAGGGACGTTAATTTCTGTTCTCAGACTCTGGTGTCGTCAGAGGGGATTAGGATAGCAGCAGATCAGGCTGGGGGTGTGCCTGCCTGTCAGTCAGACAGACAGACAGGAGGTTGGATTTATACCTCTCAACACCAGAGTTAATCCGAGCAAAGGCAGACTTGGGCTTTCAATTAGGAAACAGCAATTTGTGGAATTTTTTGGTGTTCAGCAAGACTTATTACACCACATTGATTAAGCCAGTGCACCTCTTAAACACGGACAAAATGGTAAACATTTTTAAATTAATATTTATTAGACTTTTAAACTATTAAACGTAAACAGCATTCCTCCGTCACAACTGTCCGCCGCCAAAGTGTGTGCTGTTTCTACAGACACATTCCTCTAACTCTGTGAGATCCATCAGCGGCATAAAACGCACACATAAGAGCAGAGCGAGGAGGGGAATCTCGAGTGGGGAAATGAAACAAAAACAAAAAACAACTAAATGTTTTAACTTTAAATAAACCGACACGTCAAAGAAAATACAGACTAATGTTAATCTATTCATTTATACATTTATACACGTAACCTGTACCCCCGGCATGAAAGGCACGGAAGTGATCTTTCAAGTGATCCAGACTGTTAAAGAACTGAAATGAAACTGGCACCATGCTTTCTTCCTGTGTTGCTTGAATAATACATTCCCCTATCAGCTGCGCATATGCATCTGTAGGTGTAAAACATGCTTAAAACTACTTTAAAGTTAAATTTGTGCAATATTTCGTTGAAGATATGCATACCCATGCATGCAAAAATGCACACAGTACCTACATAGAGCCAACGGGTGCCTTATTAAGTGCCTGCATTGTTACATTTCCACATAGTTACACATGATTAAAGGCCAGGTGAATCATGCATCAAAGGATGGATGATTTACTGCGTCCCCTGATTTAATGCTTCACATTATAATCCGCATTAGTCTT
>JAPQRN010000014.1:14394013-14414289 GCA_037367275.1 Coranthus polyacanthus | reverse complement strand
TGAATCATGCATCAAAGGATGGATGATTTACTGCGTCCCCTGATTTAATGCTTCACATTATAATCCGCATTAGTCTTTAACTTCATAATGCAGCTATATGTTGAAATGAGACCTCCTAATCTCTACTCATATACCCTGAGACTAACCAGAGATCATGAATCAGATTTTCTGGTTTTATTCTTCTGATTATGCTCATATCACCATATATGTTGATATTTTTAGAGGTGAGCTTTCCTACACATCTGCTACTACACATATGGAGTTTTTTTTTTTAATTCTAAGCTTTACAATATCTGTCTGTGGCATAAAATGACCTTTACTGCAATATTAATGCAGTTTTAAAGTGGTCTTAGGGTATTAGTGTGATACAATCTGGGAGTAGTGGGAGAGAGCTATCACTCAAAAAAGGTGAGAATAGCAACACTGGAAACGTGACAAAGGGCGGTGCTACTTTGCCTTGTATCAACAGTCATCCATCAACATTAGTATTGTTATTCACTTTCAGACACCTTATTCATTACCTTGGAACTGGGTGTGAAAACCAGGGATGCTTAAGAGTGCTAGGTGGCCTTTAGATACTGTCACACTACTTAAGGGGGATTTATTGCAAAACAAGTATACTTTAAAAATCTTTAGTTGGTCCAAAGCCAGAAACAGCCAGAGCCAGTGTATCTGTGGGTCCGGCTGATCCTTAGAGAAGCATGCATGACAAATTTAACAAAACAAGACAGAGTAGTCCTACAGTTTTTAATAGGTTTCTGTGAAAGAGCGGCCAGAAAGGAGGAGGGCTGCTGAATGGCATGGATTGGAGTCGGGAGGGTGGAATTACTGGAAGACACTAGGGTAAAATAAAGGGCGAAAAGAGGAGGAAAAGAAGCAGATTTCACACCATAGATGCGGATAATTAAAAAGGGTATAAAGAGAATCAACTTCACAGCGAGCCACTGAAGGTGATTCACAAACGGGCATGAAGACCTGAGCTGCTGTAAAAATAGCACCAAGTGCAGAATCATGAATATAGGATCCTCAAATAAATACACAATACCTGCTGCAGTTGGGGAGGTGACGCAGCAGAAACATGCGTGTTGTGTTGTGTTGTGTAGCCACTGGTGTTTTTGTGGTTGACACTTGCGCCGTACACAGTCCACAGCCCTGTGTTGTGAAGTCAAATAAGATAGGTGGGCCTTTCAGCACACCGGTCAATACCTGAGAGCCATCCTATCTGTTTCCTAGACATCAGCTAAATGCCAACACCCTAATGACCAGAATACTCCCTGAAACTGGAGTGATGGAGCAGAGATTCCTTTTGAGCAGGCAGTAACCTAAAAGATATGCTCTGTGATATTTCCGATAACTCGACAGTAGAGCACCTTATCGTTCTCTTTTAATGTTCAAAGCATATCGTGCGTGTTCACCTGAATATACACAGGAAGCAGCTAATCCATGGTGTGACCTTTCACGTGTGTCCGATGCTGATCCTTTGGCACACCGCTTGGCTGCTTGGCTTCATGACATTGACACAGATCACATGGTCTAACTGTCCTTCTGTCCCCGTGTGCCCTCTGTTCAGTTAGGTTCTTGATTCCTATCACAGTAAGCTGAGTATAATCACACTGAGGAACTAAAGTAGTCTATCAATGACTGTGTTCCACCTTGCACGGAAGGATTGACAGATGGACATTTACAGTCAACGGCCCATTTACTGAATAGCAAAAATAGGAACAAAAAATATACTGTAATCAGCAGTTATGTCTGTCTGATAACTAATCTGGGGATCTGTCAGAAATGTTGTGGTTTAACCAAATTTTTGTCCTAAAACTGTTTTTCCCAAAACTAGGTTTGCGACCCGTTTATTGTCTCACCAACTGAAAGAGTATGATATGTGAATAGTCTGAAATTAACATCCAATAAGCACCAAATGTAAAGGCTATCTGCCTCACTGGTAAGTAAATGTTTGTACCAAACATGGAATAAAAATCTATATTGAGAGTCTCTATGTCTTTGTGTCATTTAATGACATGCTGCTTGTATCCTCTCTTCATGGTGCATTCAAGTGTACCTCTGAAATCTACATCACATTGGACTGCAAAGCACGTGGGCAGGGACATGGTGCATTCGAGGTCACTTTGTAAACTTTGTAAATACATTGGCTTTTGTCTCTTTCTGTTCTTCCACTACAGCATTTTGGATAATTTGATTGACTAAATTCAACCATATCCCACTCATTTGTACATAGGCAGATTTTGAGAAGAACCGTTAGTTTAATAGGATGCATCCGCTATCCTTACATCGCAATCGACACAAACGATCAACGCAAATGACTTTGACCTTTGGCCACCAAGATCTAATTAGTTCATCCTTCTGCGCTAGTGAGCATTTGTGCCAAATCTGAAAAAAGAAAATCCCTCAAGGCAGTCCTGAGACACACTACATGACCAAAAGTTTGAGGACAACCCTGATCATGCACTTTTTATGTAGCCTTGGTGTGCAGCTGTTTTTTAGGTTTAATATGTTTAATTAGAGGGAAGTCTGAGCTGCAGCAGGTAAAGACAACACTGTGCCCCCAACAGCTTGGTTAACCCTTGTATTATGTTTCTCAAGTCAAATTCATCATAATCATCACCAAATTTTATTTAACTATTGTGTGTGTGTGTGTGTAAGCATCACATTTGTAGCATGTCAGTCTTGTTTTATTGTCTTTATTGGGGAACAGAGCTTGCATCTCTTCCTCTTTTGCCCCTGTACTTGTTGGGGGGATAGAGCCCAAGCTGGCGTTTGCAGACTCCTAACCAGACTGGCAGAAGCTGGTGTGCAGGGAAGGACTGGAATGTAACTCAGGTGCCTCTTCTCCAGGTGCCTCTTCATCTGTCGACTGGTCAGTCTCATAAAGGTCCAGATCAAAATCAGGGATCGATGTTGTCTTCCAGTTCTGACACATCCTCCTCTATCTCCGGTTCAGCTTCAGTTCTCCTCTTCATCTGATTCAAAAATTCGGTCCAGAGCCTCTCTGACAGTAAATTTCCTACTCATTGTGGTCACAGAGTAAAATGAGAGCAAGGCACAAATAAAGGTTTATACATGGGGCCTTTGAACAGGTATGATACAGTGTTTGGTCTGGAAAGTGTTGCTCCCGTGGAAGGATTGGGCACATAAGCAAGAGAAAGAGACAGGTTCCCATAAATGACACCTAATTCTTCAGCCTGAAATGTGTGGTTCACTTGGAGGAATATATGTGTGTGTGTGTTGTGGATGTGTGGGTGTGCATGGGGATGTTTTTCATCGAATGGATGAACAGAATCTGCTATTACCCATTCATTTCCTATGCCGGCCATTTTTGACTGTAAACACCACCAGGTGTTACAAAATTGATTACACCATTCAAAATTTAATGAAAGTGGTGGTCAGCATTTCTATATGTTCAAATATATATATATATATATATATATATATATCATAAGACCTTGAGGCAATCAGAGGAAAAATGTAATTTTTATGATTTTATGAAGTTGTAAATCGGTCAGATTTGACCCGAACACCACAATAAAAAAAACAGAAAAAGATTCTGAGAAAGATAATGTTTCAACATGGCAGTGCCTCTGTGCAGGAAAGAAATGATTTTCTCAGTGTGGCCTACACAGCTCCCTGACCGCAGCCCCATCCAACACCTTTGGGATGAACATGAACGCAGGCCGCACCACATCACCCTGACTTTGAAGCTGAATGGGAGCAAATCCTCGTAGCCAGGCTCCAAAATCTCCCTAAGCACAAGAACCAGAAATGATGGGACTTAAATAGCAGCAACAGCATTCCTGACTTTTGGTATATCACATTTTCACAAGTGAAGTTGACCTTTGACTTTTAGGATATAAAAACATCATCACATCATCATATCAAGCATTCGATGTGTGGAAGCTGAGCAGCAGAATTAAGCAATAATGGCTGTAGGCCCACTGGGCAGGGATATGCATTTTCATGAATTCAATCACTTATTTAGTCTTAAAAACCATCTTGTTTGGACACTTGGAAACAGTACAACAGGTCATGTTCGACTGGTGTCTCTGATTTTCTTTATTATCATATTATTAGTGTATAAAATGTTGAGTTAAGCCCAAAAACGTGTTCTGTGAAGCCACCAAAACCTAAACAGCTCATTCTTCCATCCAAGTCAATGTTTGTGTCACACTTTAAGACATTCTGTCAAACTTTTATATTGCATTTTAAAGGTAATGGGGACGGGCCATCGGACAAACCTTCTAATAGAGACAGAGAAAAATTCAATTTAAAAAATCTTATCAAAGTATTATGAGCAAACTCCACAATATTCTTGCAACAGTTCCTAAATACCTTTATGATTATTTTCAAGTTGTATTAACTGCAGCCTTTTTTTAATAATGAAATACTAAACTCGCACCTAATATGCATGAATTTTGGCCAGTAAAAAATAGTCTTGGTGGGTGGATTTTGTCACCAGTCCCCATGTCTGGTGGTCCTCATTTTTCCTCATTCATTATGAGAAATGTAACATTACACTCAGCAGATTGCTGTGATTAACTTCTATAATGATATACATTTCATATCTATTTTAAATCAATTGGTTTTTTTTTAACCACTAGTTTATAAATGATGTGTTTTTGTAAGACCGGGCCCCAAGAAGACACCAAATTTATAAAGCTGAAAAAGTTAAGATTAAAAACCAATCAAATCCAGTATGAGATTAAAAAGATGTCATGTTTATTTCGCCAAAAAAAAAGTAGTCAAAAGAAGTATTTTTTTGAGGAAGGGGAGCAGATGAAGGCAAACTGTGCAAATGATGGTAAAACTTTAACGAGCATTGAAGCATCTGAAGTAGGAAGAGTTACCATGGTCAGCACTGAGACACTCCTGTGGCTTAGCAAAGCGCGTGGGTGGCACGCACACACAACAAAGAGGTGAAGATATAATAATTTCTTCTGTCACTTCCTGGGGTGCGGGGAGACAGCAAACAGCTGGTGGCGCAGCCCACAGTGACGCCAACAGCATGATGACACAAGAGAAAAGCAAAGTGAGAAAGAGGGGAAGACGGTGTACGAAAATGGAGGCTGTCCAACAGAGGAGCTAAATTTGGAAAAAGACATAAAAAAGCATAAGACGAGAGAGGGGGAGGACGAGGTGGTGGCGCTGATGAGAAGGGCATGTGAGGAAATGTGTTTGCCCAATCACAACAGCTTCTGCTTTGACAAACAGTATCCACAAGGCAATAGCTAACAAGTGGCTTCAACCCTTTTCACCCGGCCTTTGGTCTGCGCTATCTGTCTCTTTTCTCTTATACACCCTCAGAGGCTCCTCCAGAGAGCCAAGGTTTTTAATTAATCTCTTCTATCCTACAAAACCAAAGTCCCTGTTATACTGCAAATGCTCTAGAGACCCTGCGATTGGCCTGGAGAGCCAGGCCGCAAGGAGGACATTTTTCTTCTTCTCCTCAGACAGTGGGGAAAAGATTATTAAATGTTGACGCAGTTACATTAAAGGTATTCTCATCATATCACAGCAGTTAACAAACTGAATTGGACTTTATGAGTGTGTCTGAATTCATTTAAATACTCTGCTGCACTGTAGGAGGCCATTTCAGTGCCAGTGAGAACTACTGAAGTATTTGCTGCAATCGGCAGACGCTCCATTTGATTTGATTTGCTGAAAAAGCATGCGATCTGATGGAAAGTTTGAGTCTACTGCTTCGGCGACAACACCCTGATCCGCTTCTGCTCAATAAAATGACACTGAGACCTGGACTGTGCTGGTGTTGTAGAGCAAAAGCCAGAAGCGCTTCCCTTAGATTTGCATTAGGGTTTTGTTGTGGGGGCTGAGGTACCAGCTGCTCTGCCTCTCACACAGCCTGTATAGAGATGAATTGCTCCCTGGGTGTCGATAAGTCACCATGGCACACCACAGTCACCATGGAAACTACGCAAACACAGCATTTCCGAGGAAACAAGTAAAATGAAGTTGATTACACATTCCTGTTTTGCTTTCAAGAGCTCCTTAGAGGAGCTTTCCAGGACTCTGTCTCCAAAGGATATTTCTTTTTCCTATGCACCCTCCATTCTATGTATGCATCACTGGATTTTGTTTCTCCATAAGTCATTGTTCAAGGGGCCTGGATGGTTAAGCCGCCTATTTCTTGTTGCACCGTCTGCCAGAGCAACTCTTTGCTGCTGTTTTGCTATACACAGGAAGTGGAGACACCTATAGGAGGAGTTCTGTGACCGGTGGTGCTGAATCGATAAAGTGCCAAATGTAAAAAACACCACAGTGAATATCAATGCACTCTCATGTCACTGCTCCCAAGATGGAGCGGCGAGAGGGACCACAATTCAGCTTCCACCTCAAGGAAATAAAGACAGAAATGTAAAGGAAAGCAGAGAGATGAAGGGTGCGGAAAGGTAAAGGTGTAAGAGGAAACAGAGGGTTGCAAGCAATAATTAAAAAACTAGTGTAAAGGGAGGCTATGACAGCAGCTGGTGCGGGAAACTAGGAAAGGAGAGGAGATGAAGGATATTAAAAGAGAGGTGGCGTGGAGCGAGTGAGGGAGACAACAGCTTGGACTGTGTTGTGGCGCCCAAGAAAAGCTGGCTCAGCAGAATTTGAAGGTTTTCAGATAAAGAAGTGTGTGCGTATATATATATATATATATATATATATATATATATATATAACGTGTGTGTCTGCATATCCTGCTTGTGTGGAGTACTTACCAGGGGTATAATGTGTGTATTATTGTGTGCTTGTATGTGCAGGGATGTGGAAGAGTGCCTGTGAGCTATGAGTACATAGTGTGTAAGTGTTTGTTTGTGCGTCTCTGTGTGTGTAAGGGGATCACTGAAGCACGTAATAGAGACCTGGTGTTCATAGCATTTAGAATGATGACTCTCTTCGAGCCTCTGTCCTCTCTCCATCTCCCCCTATTTCTGAGGCCTTCTGGGATAAGGAAACCACAAAAAGACAGGGTGAGCAAACCTCACCAGAGGCAACAGCGGAGGCAATGAGCAGGAGGACAAGGAGGAGACAGGGAAGGCAGGAGGAGGATGGAACACATTAGCCTCTTACCCGGAGTGTCACTCAAGCTGGCAGTGCCAACCAGCGCTGCCGCTCGCTGCTGGTTCACAGCCACTCCCAGCCTTCAGTGGGATTTATGCCTATCATTGATTGCTTAGACACTGGGGGCTTTTTCCCAATTTACATCTCCTTTTTTTTTGCTGAATGAACAGGCATGATGAGTTCTTTTAATATAAAAGCCTGTCATGAGAAACGGTAGACTAAAGAAAGTTAATAATGCTTACGAGTACAGGGTGATGTATGTAAAAGATATGTGAAATTGTTGACATAAAATTACTGCATATAAGTTTTTTTTAATAAATAATCAATCATTATATTTACTTTGAGACAAACATCAGACTAGAGGTGCATTCTAAGTCGGTCTGGGGCTCTCCAATGTTAAGCGCAAAATATTTCCAGGCTCCATCACTTTTAATGAATCTGCTCCAAAATTTGAGAGATTCATCACTGGCCCGTGCCGTAACCTCCAACCAAGTTTCATGGAAATCTCTGCAGTAGTTTTTGCATAATCCTGAGACAGATGGACGGACAGACAAACGAGAGTCAGCGTTGAAAATGTCAAAATATTCTGCTTTTCTCTGTTTTTATACAATTATGAATTCAGTACGTTTGGGTCTGAACTGTTTGTCAAACATGTGTAGGGGGTATTCTTGGGGATGGCAGTAGAATTACGAATGAGACTTCAGTGATAGGGTTTTTCACACCATCTGGCCACTCGTTAGCCTTGGTTTGTACCAGCCATGTTGTTTACACTAGACTTTTGCTGAATTGAGTTTTGTTTGTTCTACTGTAGTTCCGCTGAATACAGTTTTGGCTGTTGCTGTCTTCTTTCTGTATTCCTTAAAACTGTGGTACCTATGATGTTTTCCATTCGTGAATCACTATGTACTTGGTCAAGCACAGTAAGCGTTCAGACAGGCCACTGGGGTCTTCCGGGACACCATTGCCACTGCACTGCATCCACACTGCAATTCCTCTGCATCCGAGTTCCCGCTGGTAATCATGAAAATGGAAGAAAGCAGCAGTGGGTTATTTGTGCAGAGTAAAGCAAAAAGAGAGAAGAGGATGGATGCCTGTTTTTGCAATTACTCCACCCACTGATCAATGAGTATTTCTGAAATAATTAAAAATGTACAACAGCGTGATTTCAACACTGGCATAGATCAATTTTAAGGGTCAACAGCATCAATAGCCTCCCCTTGCTTTATCTTCAACTACTTCCTCTGCCTCACTTCAAATGCGTCAAATGCATGTACAAAGCTTTAGTTACGTCAATAAAGGGTTGCAGTGCCCTCACCCCCTCTTCATTTTAAATATGACCCCGGGATAACTCTCCTGACTATCTGAAACAATTTTCAGAGCTTTAACTTTAAAAGTGCTTTTGTATTATGTCACTTTAATGTGCCTCTTATGTACCATTCGCCACATACATTTCTATATTTTTTTTAACATAGCATAAGCAAATCCATTGCTACAAAGCATAATTTCCTATGCTTCAGATTGATTGCAGACTTTATAGGCAGATTACCTCGCTTTACCTTATCATACAACCCCACTAAACACGCAGTGCGACTGTTATGAAAGTTGATATTTGCTGCTTGGTAACATGACTATAAATTCAAACAGCACTAACAAAACTGGAGAGTGGAAAGAGTCATATCGACTGCTGACAACACTAGCGCAGTTTGTTGTCCATATGAGGAAAGTCATGTTTAGAGTGAGTAAATCTTAGAACAAACCAGTTGGTATTTGCTGTATATACAACAAATCCCTTTTTTATTAGGGGAAAAAAAACAAAAAACAGAATAGATACAAATTATTTAAACGATCAAAATAAAAAGTGTCAGGTAAGTGCAGTTACAGTTTGGGGATGAGACTGCCACCTGAGTGCACTTGAACTAAAATTAGCTGAGAAGTGCTTCTTGTGAGTTAGCATGTACTGGTGCCTTTTCAACCGAATAATTACAGTAATGACTTTACTTTGATATAATTATTAAGTGACTTATGGAAAGAAGACAGAGGTGGACAGCGAGACTTGATTCAAGTGCGTCCTGGAACATCCAGATGATAAATGCTGCTACCTCTGCTCAGGCAGGGACTATAAGAACTCATGCCACCAATAATCTAGGAGGTTCACTCTTATCTGATTATGATTGCGGGGTAAAGAGGATTTAGGTGCTGGTGCCTAAACGCTAGGCTGTACTGATTAGAGGCCTGGATGAAGGCTTATGTAACTAGGAGACTACAGGAGGGGAGAAGGTGTGCTCTCCCTAAATGACAAACTCAACTCCTGTAATACATCCCGATAATAGCTAAAGGCCAAATAAGATAATGTAGTACAATAATAACTCCTACAGTTATAATCAGCCTGCGGAGAGGCATCACTTTGAGAGAACTGGCTTGAAAAACATGAGCTTGATTATTATTACATGAGATCAACAAGCACTAAAATCTGATTTCCAAGTACCGCCAGGTCATGATCCAGTGGGTAGGCTTTCACAAAATAAGCAAAAAGTAACTCAAATCTATTTATCCAACAAGCTAAGAACATGACTTCCATAAAATGCCAGTGCCTATTGATTTAACCTTCTGAAGAGTGACCACAATACATGCAGAGATGAAAGGACGATAATGAAACATGGAATAGCAGACCTGCTGCTTGACTTTGACCCACGGAAAACATTTGACTTAATGCTCACTAAAGGTCTTTCACTCACTTTTCCTATCTCCACCTCTCTTCATCTTCTCATCAGAAACTACATCAATATGTACACAAGGCCAAATACTTCCCTCAGTGCTGTAAAAGCCTGGGAGGAAATGGATAGATGGAGAATGAGAGCCTGTCTGTAGTGGTTTGAAACAATGGCTACAAAGTGCCGTGGACTTGAATTGGATGTGATTTTTCCTTTGTCGCAGTTTATGCTATGCATTATTGTTGTCGCTTCTGCTGTCAAACGATCATTCAATAAAGAGGTTGACAAGAAAAAAACAACACTTTCAACCAATTTGTGCATTCACTCCTGCCCTGCATTAAAACAGATGAGCGTGACAACAGTGACATTAACAAAGATTGACATTTGAGGTGTCTGTTACAGTACATTGTTATGCTACAGCTTCCTCACATTGTGTCATCATCATCATCAACAGTGTCTGTGGAGGGCTGACTTTAGCTGCTTCCAGGCGTAGGAGGACCAAACAGCAGTAGTCTGTGCCGTGCAGGCCTTGCTTAGCATTCCCACTAGCTAGACTAGCTTATTAGATAAAGGAGAGAGTAATGGTGCACATCCACATTAAGAGCAAGCACAGAGCTAGACATGGCAGATATAGGGAGGGGGAGATAGAAAACCCCGACTTGAGATGTCTGGCAAGTAGAAACATTGATCTCTTTAAAATGCTCTGAATGCTTGGCTATTATTTTCCGGGGCTGCCCAGACTGAATGGACTCTGAGGTGAAGAAAAAGGTGACATGTTTTCTCCCTGGGAATGATCGGTGCAGTTTAGATTTCATTAATATTCTGAAAGCTTATTTGGAAGCTTCGCATGATCACAAGTCAAAAGAGGAAGATGCTGTTCTTGCAAATATACCACACATTTATTCAAACTGAACACTGCAAGCATCCATGCAACAACTAATAACACTAATTTATGACACCAGCAAATAGCCAGACTCATACATTAATGCTGAGGCTCTCACTAAATCACTAGTTTTATAGCTAATGGTTGGTGGGTTCCTGATATTTATTACACTGTTCTGCATATCATTACATTCATCCGAACATAGAAAACAATGTACATGACACATCTGATCACATTTCCTGCGGTCGTGACAGAGGAAATCTTCAACATCTACAGGTAGTTTATGCACCAAACTCAGTCTCTGCAGAAATGAGGATTGTTAATAGTAATAAATTAACACTGGAAAATATTAGAGCTAACGTGTGATTCGATCTGCATGCTGTAACAGACTCCTTAAAGTGATGCTGCAGCTTGAATATGGCTTACTTGTATTAGCTTGTCATAAGTGTATTTGCTGTACAACTGCAGCCATGACTCATTGTAAACAAAAGAGGGTCAGAGCAGCACAAATCCTTCTGGCTCAGTATCAAGGATGACACGTTCTATTGGATTAATGGAAATTATAGCCTACAGTAACAAAACAATGGAAATATCTATCTGAGATTTATTTCATAACATGATTGCCCCTGTAATACGATATGTCAGAGTGATCTATATTGGGATCAAACTGTGCAGTTTCCCGAAACATTTTTAAAATCTTTGCCATTACGTATGTTCACTGACATTTGCAACACACGGCTGTGGTATAAATTCAAACTAATTACGCTGCAGGTGCAAGCTGCAGGCTCCTGCAGGTGTAAATGCACAGCGACAGCTTGTAAGATCTTGTTTTGACATGAACTTCTCACTTCATCCCCTGGATGCTCACCAGCGACAAAGCAACACCAGAGAAAACCAAACACAAAATAACTCCTGCACTTCTGTTCCTCACAGGACATGCACTCGACCAAAAGTCGCACAGTTGTACAGAAAGGCCACTGCATTAGCCTGTGTCCGCTTTGTTTTGACCATTTCATTCATTATTCATTGGGAAAGGTTTACAAAGATCCAGCTCAGCATCCTGAGGCATAACGTACATGACCGAATCTCACTCTCTCTCAGGGCTTCCCTCGGCCACTGTGTTTTTCTCCACATCCCTTCCTTCAACTGTGGCTCTTTCTGAACATCTCTACTACTTTCTGCAAACTCTGCCAGGCCTCTATCCTTACTGTTCTGCAAGAGCTTGCCCATACTCTCAAAGCACGTGGCACTGCTGGTGGATGAAATCCTAGCTTGATTGACCCTGCTCAAAAAGGTCAGCTTTCTCATGCTTAACCTTTATTTAAGGGCAGAGAAGGCCATAGGTGCCATAAACTAGTACAATGGTCTCTAATATGTGATTTAGGCGGTGTGAGAAAGACAGCAAGAAAGGGAAAAATACTCAGAAGGAGAGAGAAGACCATGCCAGAAGACTCAGAGATTTCATTTGACAAAGAGCTCAGGTTGCGTTGTATGAAAGTGCACAGCTATGTACTAGCTTAGTAATGGCATTTTCTTGGTCAAGAGCTTTCAACCGTTCTTACTGAACGGTGCATGCCCCATAAAAGGCTTCCCTAACCTCGGGGAGCTGCCATCTGACAGTGGAGCAGCCCTCACAATCTATTTCCAAATGTACTTTCAGCTCTGGATAACCGTCGTGCTATCACAAGGCTGAACCATTAAAATCACATTCAAGTTCTCCTCTTGGAGCACTCACAGCAGAATGCAGTCAATGCAATTTGATTTTGGGTGGGATTTCCCTTTATGATTTCACAGGCTTCCCCCACACATTTAGCAAACAGACCAGCAATACTGAGATGTGTCTGGATAATGAGGGACTGAACTGAGGATGTAAATCTCTTTAAATACTGCACAGAGTATCAAATTACCCCACCGCTGTCACCTGAGTTTGCATTAAATTAGATATCGGCAGCCTCCTTATAAGTGAGTCATGTGATATACAGCTTCCCCTATGGAGGCTGAATACATTTATTTAGCTGGGTGGGAGGGTTCTTAGAAATCACAAATCACTAGTTGATTCTGGAGGGGGGAAAAAAAACAGGAAAAATAAAGGAAAGGAGAACCAACAGACATTTAATTACATACTTTAGATTTTGAATCATGTGTGTTCAGTGTAATTATATCTTTACCATTTTTAAATTTGAATACCCCAGAATAAATGTAAAATTGAATTCAGCATGGTCTCAATTTAAAGGGCTCACAACAATGAACCACACCGCACGTACAATAGCACAGCAGCTGCATTTATCACACAAGGGATGAAGCTGTGTCGGTCACACACAGGACCCTGTGTTTATGATCCTCTGACATGGAATATAATCCTTGTCAGCCCTGCCCTGTACTGCTCCATGATGAGATCAGGATACTGGAGACCCAACGTAAATTACCAATGATTGGATTTCATCAAGGTTGACCTACCTAATTGAGGACTGAGTCAGAGAGGGGGAGGAGTTAAAAGAGATGTCATCATTTTACCAGTCGCAGCCTTGACATTGCTACACAGTCATCCTGATTTCTCTAAGATTTATTATGAAGCCTGTATGTGACTGACACAGCAGCGGTGTGTGGGAAGGTGAAGTGCTGATGACAATCTCCATCAAAACCATTAAATGTGCTCAGAGTAAATATAGTAAACAGTTCGAAAAACTGCCGCTCATCAGTGCACCTGCGGCACACAGCAAACTTTTGATATCAACCTATCATTTCTCTGACTCACAGAGGGATCGAGAGAGACGCAAATCTGCTATCACACGAGAGCACTGCAGGAGAACAGAAGACTTATACTGTTCCCACCCAGAGATGTGCCGTGTCACAAGGCACTGACACATCTGCACCTCTATATATTAGCCTTGCAAAGAAAGCAACAGTCATAACTGACGAGCCCACCAATTATTTTGTCAAAGCAAACAGGCTCTAAATGTAGCTCGTGCAGTGATTTCACTACTAGCTTATCAGTGCTAAAAACTGTGGATTTCACCTCAACGTGACATTTGTACTTGCGATTCGAGGGTATGATTAATAAGTTCATCAACTAAGGTAGAAGGAGATGAGTGACACAGCTCTTGGGCAGATCAACAGTTTGACTGATTACGCAGAAAGTTTGAAGTTAACAACTTTTGTGGATTTTCTGTTTCAGATCATTTAAAAGTCAGCACTTTCTGAGAAAATGGACGACATCAGCCTTCGTGCAGTGACACCTATGGTCATTTGGGACGTGTTCCTGGGAGATACCCAGCTCTGTGGCAATACGCTGCTGAGTTATTCATCAATCTGCCAAGATCATGTCATGGATTCTGTCAAAGGGCTGATGTTGTCCGTTTTCTTGGGAAGTGCTGACTTGTAGGTTTCAGTTATCTGAGTTATAACTTGAAACTTTGAGCGTAACCACTCAAAGTCTAGAACCGCACGTGAATGTAACAAGAGCTGTACACTGTAACTCATCTCCTTTTACCTTTGCCATGAACTTCTCAATCACCCCTCATACATACACATGTTAACCTCCGCTGCTCATTTTCCCTTTAATATTACAATTCAAGCCACACAGAATAATTCCACAAACAACGAAAACTACTCCTGAATGCGGTTCACTAAACTGTGTTGCTATTTATAGAGATGGAAAACAGGCAGATGGCATTAGAAAACACCTGATTAGAGTACAGTACACGCCTGTTTCAGATTCAAATTGGTGAACTCGTGATTATTTTTTAGATGTGGGATTAAGGCTTTAATATGTGTTTCTGTACTGTGTTATGATCCAGGCACAGTGTTCAGCTGTGAATGCGAATAGGAAATGTGAGATGGGGGCGGTGTGATCACACTTCTAGTTTCAGTTCCCTACCTTGGCAGCCACCGAGGAGCTGGGCTTCTCCAGGAGATCCCATAGCTTCTTTCTCTTGTCTGGGCAGCAGGTGTTATCAAACTCTCCCTCTCCCTCCCTTTCCCTCATTGTCTCTGCCTCCCTCCTGAGCTCCTCATTCATCTGCTCTTTTTTCTGGTGGTACCGGGCCTGGCAGCAGGACTCCAGGTAAATCTCATCAATTCCCCAGTAGTCTAACTCCTGGCCGAATGAGAGAGCACACATTTCCTCCATCATGTGCAACTTGCCCGTGCGGTAAAAGTTCAGAATGGAGGTGAAAGCCCCCGGGTGCCGGTCAAAGAAGTACTCGTTTTCATTCAGACTGTAGTCATCGCAAACTTCCATCAGTGACTCATGGGTGTTGCAGTCTCGAAGCTTGCCAAGCCGGGTCCTGGGTAGCCGGTCCAGGGTCCGCCACAAGACCTCGTGGTTCAGACCCCCGACATTAAGGCGGACTCTGCGGGAGCGGGCTTTGGTGCGGATGATGTCGATGGGCTCAGGGGGTAAGGAGGGAGTGGTTCGAATATTGCTGGACTTGAGCCCTGCTGGTCCAAGCCTTTCAGCCATGTTGATGGAAAAGTGGAAAAGGCCAGATGGAAGGAGATTTATCAGGGGATGATGTTGTGATGAAACAAAAGAACCAAACAGAAAAAGTCTAACAAACTGTATTTGCTAGGTTGGATCCACTTTAGGCAAGTCCCTCCATGGCTGGGAAAAGAAAAAAAAAAAAAAGACAGTTGGTGAGATGATTAAATTAGTGATGACACATGAATTCAGAATCTAATCTGCAAAACTGAATAAGCATAATAAAGTATATAACATTAAAGAGTAACATTAAACATATTTGTTTTTGTATATTAAAAGAGCAGAATATAAATCGTCTCTTTTGAAGATGCAGTGCTAATACATCGTCACCTGTTACTTCATATTGCCAGTAAAAATAGTAACAGCTGCACAGTGCTATTGATCCCTTCCATTACATTTCTAAGAAGGTATCGGGCAGAATCAATGATTTTGTTTTAACAGTCAATATGGCTGCTTTGCTTTTCACTCTACTCCAGCACTGTTATGGCTGTAGTGAAGCAATGAACTCCTGCTGAAGCACTACTTTCTATGCAGCTCATCGGTCAGAATGGGGCTCGGTGGTAGGTCAGGAAACAAATGAAATGAAAGGAGCCTTGAAATTCATTCATGGATGGAGTGAGTGACGGCATTTTTTTTACACTACAATTTTCATTTTCTGTCATTTTCAGACGTTTTGCCTTTTGTCACGTTTAATAATTGTGGGTTAATCACACTTTCTGACACAACTCCCTGCATATCAAAGAAACCACTGCACCGAAAGTGTAATTCAACACAGTGTTGTTATTTTTACATGTGGTCTTAAAATCTCTCTTCTGCTCTTAGAAGAAAAAAAGTTGTGCCTATTACAACCTTATCAATCATTTAGGTAGATAACCCTTTACAATTGGGGATGGATGTCCTATTATCCATGTAGAGAAGTGAAATAAGAGACTGTTCCTACATGCAACAGTTTTTAATTGCAGTCGACACTGCCTGATTTTAGCCTAGAGGCTACCGCATGGACACAAAGCAGTCAATTTTACTACCCAAATAACAATGTGAGATGTGAGTAGGAAGGGATGTAAATCGGCATCACGTTGATGTCTATAGCTAATGGCTTGTTCTGCAGTCCTATAAATTCTAAACATTACTGCATACGGATTTTGTGTCCAGTAAGGTTTGATGCCTACATAATCCAACACCTTCAATGTAAATAAGCCTCTATAACCTATTCTAGGAACGCAGAAAATCTGTTTTCAAATCTTTCCAAAGTAGTATGATGAAAATCAAAGCAAACAGTTTGCCTCACCTTGCCGAGATAAACCACCTTTTGCATGCAAACTCCTCTTTTTCCTAAGGGAGTAGAGGATGAAAAGGGAGCCGGGATCCCCCTTTAGTCAAGCGGCCACCACTGAGAGCACTCCGGGGACGCCGCGAAAACGCGCGTCCCACATTTTGTTACAAAATTGCCGAAAAGAAAAGGGAAAAAGCGTGAATGTCTTGCTCTAAATGTGATCGCCGGTACAGAACTGGTGCTGTTTCGCCATCGGAACACTGTGAAAGAGTCCTGCCTTCATCCAAAAGCTCGCAGCGTGCGGAGAAGACGGGCTCACTGAATCACTGTATCTGCAGACGTCGTGCGCGTAAAAGGCAACGGGAAGGAACGGGATAAGCGAACTGCAGAGTGTCCCGCTGTATACTACACAAGGAGGAGCAGAGGGGCGCACAAGGGCTGCACCACATCCTAGAGGTGAAAACCTAAATGCATGTAGGCAGCAGATTAGTCACCTAAACACAACAAAATAAAACCAACTCGTTTGGTTTCGAACTCCGAGATTTCTTTTGCCAAGAACTACGGGAGATCTGTGTAGTACGTGAAGAGTTTTGAATTTAATTCTTTTTTTCTTTTCCTTTTTTTTTAAACTGTATTATATTTTTGCTGTGCAAACAGGCGCCCTGAAAACACACGCACAAGTCTCAGCCTGCATTTCATATCACTGAAATCATTCAGTAGCCTATCAGTAGCTCCATAAAGGCTGGGTTTAATGCGTTGGTGGCAGATGATAGGTGCACACTTTGCCATAGGCGAATTTTGGGAGATGATCACGAAGTGCTAATGCACAGTAAAGCGTGGGTATTTATTTTGCAGCTAAAAGTGATTTACAACATTTTTCTTTCAAGAGGATAAGCAGCAAATTGTTTTTTCCACAACCCCAATCTGTCACTATCACACTCACTAGCAGGACCGCCACCTATTACAAGTGAAAACACCCTGGAAGGTAAACTAACCAACCATTTGAGATGCTGCATTTGACCCACGGTAAGTAACCTAACCCCTCTGAGACAGCAAGATGGCCTGACCCTTTTTCTGACCACTTGACAGAGCAGTCTGCAGTAAGCCAGTGATAAAGTCAGTCTGGTACACCTTCTTCTTCTAAGTAATCAAACCCATCTTATCTATTAGCCATCAATATGTAATGATCTTCCCACTCCCTGGTCTTAAATGAATAAATAGATATATTAAATTATGTATTCCTTATTATCCTCCAGATCGTTACCTACACTGCAGGAGCGTTCTCTGCTCTCTCTAGCTCCCTCTCTGCTCTCTATCCCTCACTCTCACTTCATATGAATGGTGTTCAATACAGCAATGATATTTCCCCATAGAGCTTATGTGTCAGTTGAACATTTCCCCTTAGCCAAGCATTTTCCAGAAATTTGATTATGCACTGCATATGTGTAATTGATTTCCCTGCCATGTTCCTTCCTTCCAGTGACAAATGATCAATAACGCTGCATTGACTAAACAGAGCCTTTGTGTGTCAGTATTATGTCTTAATTCTGTAGGCACTGTTGTTTGAAGGTCAGAGGCTATGGTAATGTCCAGATGTCACATATGGAGTTGCAGCTTAAGTTCCAACGCACTTAGGGCAATCGCATATGGATCTGATTAATTATTTGAATGTGACTTCAGCACTCTGGCTGTCTAGCCCATAGGCTGCTTATATTTCTTTGCCATGCATATTTAATGTGAATATGGCAAGATGGTTACAGGAGTTATGTAAAAAAAAAAAAAAAGAAGAAGTGTATAAGGTGTACGAATTAATGTTTTAAGTTCTGCCAACAGAGAGAATATTTTATTTTTTTATGTTTTTTAACTCTTGTTGCCATTTCACAGAACTAGTGAAGTATCTTCCTGACTCCTAATTGACAGGCGTAAATTATTGTACTGATGACAACAAAACTGCTGATGACACAGTTGTTAATTACTTAGGGTACAGAGAAATGATTAAGGGCAATTGACTGTGTCCCCTCTCATTAATTATTGTCAAACTGGCAGCCAATCAGCTATCCGATGAGTCAGTAGCCCCAAATAATCAGGAGAGGAAGATTGTACACCGCAGTTTCTACAGCAGGAAGATGTGATGTTTGGAATAGATGCTTCCAGCTCTTTGCTAACACCACCTGCGTGCATGGGTTCTCCGGGGACTTGAATTCAGCCTGTATCCCATTGCATGTGGGCGGAATAACTCTAGTTATCAGCTATCTGTAATTACTAACTTTCCATATAGAAAAAGTCTAGATACACTGCAGGTTACAAAGAGTAAATTTTTTTCCTAGGGCTTTTTCATAGTGATGAGGTTCTTTAATTCTTGTGTACTACAGTATGTGGGCATGTGTGCTTGCGTGGGTTGTTGTCATAGCAACCCAAATTGTAGCATCATGCTGAAGAAACACTTTGGGCCATGGAGGCAGATAGACTTGCAAGCTAGCATGGTTGATCTTTATGACAGTGACCGTTAAAGCTGTTTGGTCAATTAACCTTTGGTGTCTGTGTTCATCAAAATATATTACACATCCTGACAATGATAATGTCATGCCATAAAGAAGACTGAATGCTACGTAGGATGTTTCATACAGTTTATTCTTTGGCAGAAGAAAGTACAACTTGTGAAGTAGGTGATGAGAATACCGCCATTTGTTGTCACAGCTGCCCTCTTGGTAAATGTATTCTCATCAATTTTAGACCAAAAAGAGATGACTGACTGCATCAGCTGCCCCATCCTTGATCCACTACTGCCGGCCGTATTTTCTCTTTTCAATTTGTCATAAAATGTGTCCACTCCATCATCCAAACAACACCATGGACACGTTTGCACCCCACAACTCTGGCCTCTGATGCTGTCAGTGCATAAGAGAGACACATCATCATCTGTTCATAATGTACTATAAGGCTTGTTCTAAAAAGATAGCTACAGTAAGCAACAATGTTTTGAGCTGCCCTTTTAACCACGATGTGTTAATAAATAATTTATCTGTAATAACAAAGACAGTGCACAAAAAAGGTGCTTCTAAGCATGTTTTTTTTTTTTTTTTTAGCAAATGACAAGCCCAAAATCCTGCCATTGCATGTCTCTGCAAATCACAGATACACATAAACTCAGCACAATTTGTCATTTGCTGGATCTGCGACCTTTTTGCCTTTCCTTAATAGGCAGGAGGTGACTGGGGCTGATGGCAAATCCCGGACTTTGCCACTAGAGACCGGAGTTTGTATCCCAGCTCCTGTAGGTTTTTGGGTTCATGCCAAGGGGCAAGGACTTCGGCTCCAAAATGAAGCCAATGTGGAGGTATCTTACAGTTGTAATACTGTAACTGAGGGTAGCTCCAAAAAGCACTGGGTCCCATAGACATACATTGAACTTCTCTCGAAAAATACTATAAAAACGTCTTTTTTTTCTCCAGGAGTCATTCCTGTCTCATTCATTTTATTTGGATCCGCTGATAAATGATCTGGTGGTCCGTCTTTAAATTATTGCTCGGTTAATAACATCTCAGGTTGAATAAAAGGCTTTGATGTCTGCCGTGTCGGGCGTTGATTGACAGCTCGGACTTTTAGAGCCTCTGTTTTTTTTAACCCTTGTGTCGTCTTTACTTTTGAGATCCTCTGGTCGACCTTGGGTTCAAAACGGGTCGTACTGAGGGTGTTAGGTTGTGTACTGTGACGTAGAGGTATTGATCTCTTTGATGTGCAGGCGCGAGGCGTATAGTGTGAGAAAATGTTTGATGTTTAAATGTTATGGAGTAACATCAGAGGGTAAAGAGTGAGAGCAAACAATAGATTAGAACAATGGAACATTATCTGTGT
>JAPQRN010000014.1:14301085-14368280 GCA_037367275.1 Coranthus polyacanthus | reverse complement strand
TCTCATCACCACAGTTATTGTAGTTTTGAAATTTCCATGAGTCATTCATTTTTAGTCAGTAGTTTTTAGTTTGTATTTCGGTTTTGCTTAGTTTTACAAGTACATATGCAGCTTTATTTTTAGTTTCATCTTTGAGGAATTGACACATTTTTTTTGTTTAGTCATTTCCTCTTAGTTTTTCAGGTGTTTTGAGGAATTTCTTGAGTTATAGAAGCTGAAAAAAGTAGGATGAAAGAATGCATGATGTCAAATATGATTTAGAAAACCATATTGTACGCAACGAACCATTAACAGCAGAACTTGGACGAAATCAAAAGTGAACCATGATCTATGATGAAGATAAGGTTAATTTGCCCACAATTCTATTTCATTTCATTTTCATTTTCTTTTACATTTTTTTTTCACCACTAGTATTAGTTTTGAGTCTCAGTTTATGATAACCCTGTTCACCACGCGGCAATTAAGCAGGTCATTAGAGGATTTCTGGATTATCGTTCTGCCATGGACATCATCTTTCCTCCACTAAAGTCTTTCTCTTGCTACAGATTTTCACCAGAATACCAGGAATTAGTTACATTTAAATACGTCATTGAAGTGAGACATTACAATCCAAGAGATAAAAGATGTAACCCTGAAGGAAAAGCTGGTTGTTATATCACACTCAGACAACGCAGCAGTAGGAATAATCATCTATTATTTGACGTCTCAGTATTAGTGAGCTCAGTGTGTCCTGTGCTTTGTGACTGGCTGCTTTACAACAATATTGTTTACTTTTCCAGGGCTACAATATTTGACCACACAGAGCTGGCAGAGTACCTCATTTCTTTGGTAAATAAGGCACATATGCACAAACACACCCACAACTGCTATACAGAGCACATAATGGACACGAATAGCAGTGACTGATTTCAATTATGCCATTTAACCCTCATTTTACCAAGTTTTTTTTAACATGCTGGACTGAGATAACCAAGAATAGATTGTAAGAAACAACCATCATAACACATTTCTTTAATATAAATTAACATTAACACTTAAAAGCTTATTTGCCATCATTTGATTCTGGTATCATTTGGCTTTTAGCCATTTCAAGTAAAACACATTTGGTAATATACATGATATAGTATTTTACAGTCGTATTTCTTATTTTTACAGTCAGAATAATCACCAACTGTCTTATAAACGCATATGCACCATGCTCTTGATCTGTCTCTGCTGCTCCTTGGATTCCGCTGAATGAATGCGTAATTGGCCATGTGTTGTCCCATTAAAACCATTACAAAATATCAGCAATTTCAATCATATATTAGCTTTGTAAATGTTAAAGGTGTAGCAACATCGGCTGTTAACCATCTGGCACCATATGGCGCACTCTATAGACCATTTATAGACCACAACTGCGGTTGCTAGGAAAAACAAAGCTCAGGTCCAAGTTCATCTCCTGTCAGCTCATTCTGTTAGCAAACACAGCAACAGGAAATAAACATGTACACATTCAAGGTGTTTATCTCTGACGCTATAAAAGGGTCTGCAGAGAGTGACATCTCCTGGCACCGAAAAAGCCTATAAATTCACTACCTGCTTTTCACCGCCTGGAATAACAAGCCCAAATTATCATACGGAAGAATCTTGGCCTCTTTGAAGTAAATGGTATTTTAATAGAGGCATGCAGTAGGTCATATTCTTTTGTGTAGTATTTAACCGTCATTAACTGCTTTTGAAAAAACGCTTCCAGACCCTTACCTCTGTATCTACAGCCTGTTTCATTAAAAAGGACATATTAATATCCAAGACACAAGTAACGGGTAGTAGTAGTTCAAAAAAGTATCTTAGGTTAATTAATCTATTGTACATAACAACAGTGTGTCCGTACCATTTAACATTTGTGAGGGACTTGTGAGGACTGTGTCTGTACAATAAAAGCCCCGCAGACACAATATTATCTGCAAAATCCACTCTATTAGATTCTCATTTGTTTCCAGTAATTACAGCATTGTGTGATAAAACTAATGTTGTAATGAATGAGAACATATTGAGGCTTTATTGCATCCTCTCCTCAGGGCGCAGATCTTAACAGCATCGACTGTAAGGGAAACTCTCCGTTGTTGTTGGCTACAAGCTGCGGAGCATGGAAAACTGTGACTCTGCTTCTGTCAAAAGGTGAGCTGCAGCGCTGTTCTCCACGGTCAGAATATGCTCATGGCATTTGTAAGAAGTCTGATAACGCAGGTTATGAACACTTGGGCGTATGTTCATGTCTTTTTAGGGGCAAATGTTAACGTGAAAGACAGACGTGGTTGTAACTTCCTTCACTTGGTCATTCTACAGCCAAAAGGTTTGAAAAATCTCCCAGAAGAAGTTCTGCAGGTAACCTGTTTAAAGATTATTAACACGCTTAATCGAATGCAGCTCAGACAAATTAATCTTAAAATGACATTAACAAATTGGAACTATTTGAACACATTTATTCAGTATGGTTTTATTATATTCAGCTGTGTTCAGTGCAGTGTATAAATGGCATCTCTCTGTATGGATACAATCTCTGAATGTGTATGTATTTTGTGCATGTAGGAGTATTATTCTATGGACACTTAATTCTAAGTCGTACTCATTAAGATGCTGTAACACCAGGATTTCCACCACAGGAATCAATGAAGTATTATAGTCTATGTATACTTTGTAGCTGTAGCCACATGTAATTTAACCATCTATGATCCCTCAGTGCAGGATACTTACATCTTTTCCATGTGTGCATGATTTATTTTACAGTATATTACTGTACATTATTATAAGTGTATGCATAATTACATGAATTAATTTGCAGTGTGTCTAACTTTAGCACAACAGTGTAAAGGCGTTGCTGAGCTGTGAGGATAATGAGGGCTGCACACCACTCCACTACGCTTGTAGATTGGGTATCCATGACTCAGTAAAGAACATGCTGGGCCTCTCGGGGCAACTTGGCCTCGAATGCAAGTCCAAGGACAAGAAGTCTGCCCTGCACTTTGCTGCTCAGTGAGTTCAATTGATCCCTGAAGGCATGACTTTCCATACCATCAAACTAAGCAATTCTCATTTGACCTGATTTTTATTTTTTTAAAGTTACTTAACTTTTGCACATTTGATGACTGTTGACTGTTGCTGTTGACTTTGACTAAATATCAGATTCAGATTCATATAGACTTTAGAATATAAATAGCTTTGATAAGACGTGGCTTCAATGGAATGATCTTACTTTTAACAAGCATTTTTGTGTCACTGTTTTACTTTTGAAACAGATTTTTACATAAATGTCCCATAAATATGTCCCATTTTGTGTTAGAAAACTACTTTATTAAAAGGAATGAAAGATATATAGCTTTATAAAAATACCTCCACTGTAATAAAAATGGATCTCTCTGCAGGCAACTGAAGTTCACAACCCTGACATTGTTCTTCAAGTTACTTTGAAACAAGTGCTTTGTGTTGATCAATGATACCACTATAAAACATTAATCAAAAATAGCTTTGGAGAAGACTTTGACTTATGATCTACCTAAAGCCAAGACTTTTATCTCTATAATTGAACAGTGGTCAGATGAAAAATGAATAGCATAACTATGTTTTAAAAATGTTACCTAACTGTTCATCTCATTCCAGTGAGAAATTTCTGTACTAAAAAAGCTTTCTGAAGATTAATTGCCCTGATGCGCCTATTACACATTGACCCGATGGGCTGGTCACAAGAATAGAATTCAATTAGTAAATCATATGTGAAGAAATGTTACTGATAGCGTTAAATGAATGGACATTCAACATTATTGTTATTGATTTTTCTATCATGTAAAACATTTCATTAGAGAGGGCAAATGAAGGCCATGCTACAGTATGATCTCATACTTGAACTCTTTTAGACACATTCTCTTTCCCCACCTGTCCCACAGCACACAAAGTGCCACTGACCTTCTTAAAAGGCTTGGAGACAAAGAAAGATCATAGTACAAGCCAACATGTCACTTCTGTTTATATCTTCCTCCAGCTTGGAGCACTATGAGTCATTAATGCTCGCCAACACTTTTTTTTATACCTATAAGCTGCAGGGTGACTTTTAGACCTGCTGCAAGAAAGCTCAACTTTAATCCCTGTACACACAATCTTAAGTGTCTCTGAGCAAGTTAGGTTATTTAATATCTATGAAGCCGAGGAGCACTGGGGTGTAACTGCCCCTGATCTCTTTGTACTGCAGGCTGTGGACAAAAGCATTTTCATTTTCGGAGAATAGCAGATCATAACCAGAATCCCTCCTTTGTTTTGGCACATCCCACTGTCAGATATGGCCGCATCAATACATGCCACCGATTACTGGAAACCATCAAAGACTCTCGTCTTCTGAATGAGGGTGATGAGCAGGGCCAGACTCCACTCCATCTTGCATCAGCAGGGGGACACACCAAGGTGGTGCAGCTGTTACTGCGTAAAGGAGCTCTCTTTCACTGGTACGCCTAAACCCAGTATACAGTATATGTACTGTTTTGTTATACTACGTAGTGTGTGTTTTTCTTTGCAATCTACTGTGACATATAGTTTTCACACTTTTAACTAATATCTGTTTGTTGAACTTGTCTGCAGTGATTACAAAGGCTGGACGTGTCTGCACCATGCTGCATCTGAAGGATACACACAAACTATGGACATTCTGCTGTCGGCCAATGTTAAATTACTGGACAAAACAGATGAGGATGGGGTATTAATTACTATTATTTCAAAACATCATCACATTTTCATGAAATTACGCATGACAGATTTGAAGCAAAGTTTATATTCAGTTCAAGAACAGTTACAAATAATGCAAGCTACCAGCTACCAGTAGCATTGAATAATGCAAACATCACTGTTAAATAAAGCTCACTGTCTCCTCTTATTGATATACCAGAATACAGCACTCCATGTGGCGGCAAGAGTGGGACATGCGGCTGCAGTCAAGCTCTTGCTATCTAGAGGAGCAGAGATGCTCTTAAATAAGAATGACACCTCATTCCTCCACGAAGCTCTGCAAAACGGGAGAAAAGATGTTGTCAATGCTACCGTTGACAGTGACAGGTAGGTTATTAATGCGAGTGTCGTTTCAAGTGTGTTTTCAGTAAGGAAAAATGTAAACGTCTGAGGCGTTGGTGTTCTGTCAGCTGCACCTGTTGATCGTGCTTGGCTTTGTTTGGGGTTTTCAAGTCATTTTAAATTAGCTCGTGCTCATGTATTCATCTGGGATATAAACATTTTCTAAATTCTGTACGCAGCAGCATTTACCTCTGTTTTTGTCGTATATATTTTTTTTACAGCTGCTACTGTTTGTGTTTTTGCTCCTGCAGACATGCTGAAGCTTTGAGACTGTTTGATCGAGGTTCTACCCAACGATGCCCCGTACTAGACATGATTGAATATCTGCCTGAGTGCTTCAAGGTTTGCAGTGGAGAAAAATGTGTCTAATAAATCTGTGTTTTGTCATCAAAGTGTGTATTCTATTTGATGTAAAGCTCTTACCTTTCTTTTACTGTGCTTTTCCACTCTGTAGCACCTGTTGGACAGCTGTGTGAGGGAATCTGATGATGATCCTAACAGTCCGGACTTCCATGTAATTCAGCTACAATTCAAAACAGGACATGAGCGCATATAGTTTTAAGTATGTGCCAGGCAAATAACAGTTCTTCGTGTATTCCAGATTGAATACGATTTCATGTGGCTCCAACCTCCAGTTGAAGTGAAGAAGTTAAAAGAAAAGAGCATGAAGTTTCAGCCACTTATATCACTCAATGTAAGACATTTTTCTTACATAAAATGTGCAATGTATCCACTGTTCGGTGGACGATAATCAGGCTACTGTAGTAAAGTTCAGATTGAGCCAAGCATTGCCGTACAGTGGGACCTTTTGGGCTCACTCACTAAAAATTAGCAGGTACATGCTCATCTGATCAGGGTTTAAAGCACATGGAAACATTGGTTCCATAAAGAGAGTGTCAATAATCTCGTCAACCCAGGCAGCAATGATAGTGCAAGTTATATGACTCTGTCAGAGATTACCTTACCTTAATTAAAAGTCACATGACGCTGTATTTTATCTGATCATAGGTGCAGCTGACGTCCATGACTATAAAATGCGATTGTGGAAAGCTTCTGTTTTCTTATTTAGTGCAAAAATCTTATTAAACAGCAGTTGATTGAAATATTACACCAGCAATCTCACGTCAAATGTAGAAAAGCATGTAGAAAAGTCTCGCATGACTATACATGTTCCTGCCTGCTGACGTCGTCCTGCATAATGCTTGCAGATCAATAAAATGCGCATAGTTTTAAATCTTTTAGGCTTCAACTGTCAGGCTGTTTTTTTTTTTGTTTTTTTTTTCCAGCTCGTGCTATCAACACCTTTTTTTTCCTTTTCCCCACTATTCCTGCAGGCAATGGTGAAATACAACCGTATTGAACTCCTCAACCACCCTGTGTGCAAAAAGTACCTAGCCATGAAGTGGTGTGTATTCAGTGTGATTTAACCCCTAACAGTGACATTTCTCATTCTGATGTGTTGTACCTTCTGATCGAATTGCGAGGTGGAATTTCTGAATGCACAGAATACCAGTGTTATTTATTTATTTGAATGTCAAGCTTTCTCCTTCTTGTTTTCCACAGGGTTGCTTATGGGAGCATAGCTCATGTGCTCAACATGTTTTTCTACCTGTTAGGCCTTCTGCCCCTCACTCATTTGATAGTGACTTTGAGGCCCTCTTTGAACATCACTGACTCGGAAGAGCACCACATCGAGATGGTGCACATATCCTTTGTTGAGGTACAACTGACAATGGGAATGCTTAAGCAGTTGATGGTTACATTATTTATGCTTTACTGCAACTGCATGCCAATATGTGTCCTCAAAATGCAAGGAAATGCCTTAAACTTTAAAATGAAACAAGAATTAGAACAGAACAACAATTTGTGTTACGATTTGTGTTCATTTATACCTTTCGCTGTGACCTAGTAAGTCAAAGGAAAATATCAAGCAAGTCTATTTTCCATCTAATCTCTTTTAATGACTTCAGTCATTATCATCTAATTATTGCCCAGATCCTTGCTCAATTATAAACCTGCATTAACTTCATTATTTATGAGCCGTGCCTGTAAATAAAACACCGGCGTCAAGGTTATTATGTAGGCACTTTTACTGTAATATTTTTAATTAATTTTATGTTTAGCCACATTAAGCCACTAAAGAGTTTTGTGAAAAATCAGAAATTGCACAAGCCTAGGCAGAATATATTTAATAAAAGCTCACATTACTAAACATTTGTATGAATGAATCTTCCTAACTAAAATAAATGTCAATTTTATTTTTCATTTTTCTAGCAAAGCCTGTTCAAGTCCTTCTGTATGGTGATGGTCATGGTCATGAATGTCTATTCCATAGGGAAGGAAGTGTTGCAGATATCACAACAGGTACCGAGCTGTAATGCAAGTGTCATTACCTCACATAAAACATGGGCACATAAATCTGTCCTGCACCAGGTCTGCATGGACATCACTAGCAATCAGGTGTGATGGATCAGTTCTCTCTGATTTTCGATTTGCAGGATCACTGAATGGCCACAGTTACAATGTCACCTTCGCACTTTAACTTGGTCATTTTTAGTGAACGTATGAATGTTCGGTCATTTTGATGAGACTGTCGGTCATTTAGCTTTGCAGAGTGAAACTTGATCAGAAAGCTGATTTTCTATTTTTATTGATTCTTTTTTCCCGTAAAGCGGTGGAATTATTTCAAGGATTATTCCAACGAGTGTGACTGGGTTTCAGCCATCATGTCCCTCCTGTTCATCATTCCCCTTATGCTCAATGCAGAAGGTTCTTTACACTGGCAAGCAGGGGCAATGGCAGTTCTGAACTCCTGGATTGGATTTCTCCTTTATCTGCAGAGGTAAACTTTGATGCTGTGTCACTTTTTCATACTGAAGAGTGCAGTCGTTCTTATCATCTCCTATTTCTCCAGGTTTGAAGGCGTTGGTATTTATGTTGTGATGTTTGGGGAGATCATGAAGACACTGGTCCGAATTATAATGGTGTTCTTGTACCTGATGTTAGCGTTTGGTTTGGCATTCTACGCTCTGATGCTCAACCAGGTAGGATCATTTGTTTTAATTATTTGTTTATTTAACTGGGACAGTGCCCGGCGACGAACATCTGTATTAAACTAATACAAGATGTAAACATGCCGGATTAGGGCGGAGATTGCTAATTTACATCCGTAGTCCCTAGGCAGGTAACAGAAAACAGAACATTACAAGTAACAACACACACATGGCAATAGATAAGGACAGTACATTATACAACAGGTTAAAAAGGATCACAAATCTGGTTCACTGTGAGCCATCGCTTCATAGATTCACTCAAGTAAAAATATACATTTCTCTTGAGAGCATGAATTCTTGAGCAAATTGCATCAGAATCAATTCATTTTCAATAATGTCATTAGCTTACTTTTGGTAACATAATCACACCAAATCTCTAGGGATCATTGGTCATAGGGAAGAATGATTATCCATAACAAACATCATGGATATTTTGTGTGTATGTTGTATGAAAGTTATGTTGCTCATGTAATTCAATGACCACATTTTATTATTAATTGTATTAAAAAGGCGATATTGTTTAACTTTGGTACTTTTGGATATCAATTAAGTCATTGATCGATGATTCATAGTAACGCTACCATTTCTTTTTTTTTCTTTTTTCTCCTTTTAGAGAGAGTTTGAAACCGTCCCACTGTCATTAATGCAAACCTTTGTGATGATGGTTGGTGAACTGAACTACCAGAATAACTTCCTGGACGCTTATTTGAACAAAAAGCTTCCCTTTAGTCTCCTGACATACGCCATTTTCATATCCTTTGTTCTGTTCATGCCCATACTGCTGGTCAACCTGATGGTAAGCGTGACGTGATCGCTTCTGTCACCACTCTGCTTATGTACATTAGAAATTAAACAAAATGCATTAGTGTTTGATTGGACCATTTCAGTATTTGGCACATTCATCGCTTTCTTACAGGCTTTTACTTGTATTTGTTGTTTTCAACTGCTGAACAAATTACAGTTTTGGGTCCCTGGCTGTGTTGTAGATTGGTTTAGCAGTTGGAGACATCGCTGAGGTCCAGAGAAACGCTGCCCTAAAAAGAATAGCCATGCAGGTATGTACACAATTACTATAGCTTATTTGTGCCTAAAGCTTTTTTAAATTTATAGCACATTGTCAAAGTGAAGTGGATAGACATTTTCTTTATTATCCTGCTTGCGCTGTCTGTCATGGTTGATTGGCAATCAATCAAAAAGTAGAATAAATCTAAAAAAACAAGCACAGTAAATGAGGCTATGGTGTGAGGCATAGGTAATATTAACTGGCATGAGACTGTTACAGACATCTGAAGTTTAAACAACAAACATAGGCTGTATAATTAAATATAAAATGTAATACTTGTATAAACTTTCTCTGTTAAGTCTTACTGCTGACTAAAAAATATGTTGAGTCCAGATTGACCTCCACACCGCTCTGGAAGATAAACTACCCTACTGGTTCATGAAACGAGTTGACAAACCCTCAGTCACCATCTACCCCAATCGCAAGTGCTCCAGGGTTAGTACTGGCAGTTTTAAGATCGTGGTAATGCTGAAGTTTTCCGTAATATTATTTGAGTCAAGTATTCTCCTTTTTTCTTTTCCTGACCACTTTCTTTTACAGCACATTATGAATCTAATTTTCTTGGGTGAAGACGAGAAAAACGTAGTCTGGAGTCGTCTGGAGGTGAAGTCAAAGAGCTGCACTAAGATAGAGGATGAGCTGAAAAAGCAGAAGTACAGGTAAAGCAAGGCTTCTTGTTTTTCGTCAGTATCGTCTTCAGTGAACCACAGCGACTAAAGGTGGTCTGTGAAGTCATGCTTTGTGCAGGGAGACTCCAATGGTAGTTTTTGATACATTAGCGGCCCCTAGTGTTTACAAAAAATAAGGACTCATGACCAGGTTTCAGAAAGCTGACTGACTATATTTCAAATATTCCACTGCCATAATAGGAACATAACAAACATCCTCAACAAAGCCAGATTATGCATAAATCTGACCAATGCTTTCCTGCAGGATGAAGGAGATGTCAAACAGCCTAGAGAAGCAGCACAACCTCCTGAAGCTCATTATTCAGAAGATGGAGATCACCACAGAGGCTGACGAGTACGACGGACCCGTCAACCTCAAAGGCAGGTTGTGGCCGAGCCTGAGCCAGGCTAAACCGAAAGGCACTGTGTCCCGGTGGGTTCCGCTGATGAAGGCCATAGAGTCCAGCAAAAAATGAAAAAGCTCTACATGAAACATCTAAATATAGCAAAAACATATATAATTGTGCAATGTGAATTCATGCTACACATTTATAGTCGACATATAGATTTATAATAACTAATAGTGTGACTATATTAAAACTGTACAAAGTAATTATATCAGGATTTGTGTAAAGAAAAAAATAATCACTATTTAAGAGTAAGTGCAATTAACCTAGTTGTCTTAATGATTGCGTCGTTACAGAATTTGAGGAATAGAACACATGAACACAAACAATAATGTCAGACAGTGAAATTAAACCCACGGTATTAGAGGCATTACACTTTTCCATGTAGTCACTGAAACAGTAACTTTTCTTGTCACGTATGCTACTATTAGAGTTACACCAGAGACGCGCTGATGAATGAATGTCAGTCATTTCGCGGTATTTACGATGTCTTCCCAAACTTCTTCTGTTTGCCGTTTCCTGTCATGTGCAATGTGCCTCGCGACGAGTGCTCTTTCGTCTTCGCAGTATAACATCTAACCTCTGCTTGTTTCAGTTCATTCTTTGAAGTAATAAAGTAACATTATCAAACATAACACAATACCAATGCTGTCTGTTCCTTTTGTCGATTTTCAGCTCTTAGGTTGAGAGGGCGTCTGAGGCACGGTCAGAATAAGAAGGTATGGGAATCAGAAGGCAGGGACAGAATAAGAAAAAAGTCCTCTGACATCATGAGTTTGCACCTGTTCTCCTGCTTCTCGAGCATTAGGCCATGATAGGGTCATGACCCCTGAAAGTCTGTGCTGATAGACAAATTCTAGCTCTCCCTTCAAGTAAGGTTTCAAGTGATATTTATTACTGTCGGCCCTGAATTTAATTATTCCCAGGGCAAACGCACTAGCCATGTAACCATCAATTACACTGATGTTTTAGACAATATTTTCTGCTTTTACTCGCGGCGCTACATCTGCAGAATGACTGATGCGCAGCCCTGTTTTATCCCAACGCGCTTCTTGTTGAGTGCGGATGAAGCAGCAGGTTGAAATATGTGTCAAGTCCCCCGTTCTTTTTTTTTTTTTTGTGTTATGTAAAAAAAAAAAAAAAAAAAAGACAGCTTAACAGATGAAGAGTAAATCCTACAGCAGAATCCCTTAGCTTGCACCTTCACGTGTGTCAGTCAGGCCATTCACCTTGCTGACGGATGCAGTGACAGGGGATGAGATGGCAGACTGCCGAAAGCTTTAACTGTCTTCCCAGCACTCGCGGAACTTCATATCTCAACTCCATGACACATCCAAAGATAAGCTATGAGCAGAGATCCCTCTAAGGTCCAGCTGATGGCAGGTCTTCCTGTGAAAATTGCATGAAATCTGGATTATGGTAAACATGGGAATGTGTCCTTGGATTAAGGAGCATTCAGTCTGAGCAGAGCTGAGTTTAAAGCACTCGTAACATGTCTTAGTATACGCTGAACAGAGCTGTCAAAATAAACAATGATGAGATATTGATTGGCCCTTGCGTCAGTTTTTAAATACTGGATACTTTAGAGTAGGCTAATTAAGCGAGAGAAGACACACTATCCTGGGAACTGTACAGTACAGCTTTCATCCCAATGCAGACTACAGTAATCTCCCCTTTTACTCTCTTACACTGGCATGGCCCACGACCAAAATCAGGCATGCATCTCAGCTGCAGTTAGGTAATCCTTGGCAGACTCATACTATTGTCATAAAGAAAATCTTAATTTCACACATAATAAGTGGAGTAATATCTTACAGAGACCTGGGATTATCTGGAAATAAACTTTCTTGTGTAGTTCCATTGAGTGTTAGCACAGTACAGTATCTGTGCAAAAGCTTCTTTTTTTTTTCCAATTCTGTAGCTTCACTGACCTGCAGCCCTTGTTCTTGTATCTCATCTGTTACCTATTGATCTCATTATATTGGAAAAAAGTTTGTCGGGTGTTTATGCCGTAGGTTTGGGGGATCTCAGAAATGTTTGGTGGACAGAAAAGAAGGACAAACATCAGAAAGCAGAGTGCGCTCTTCTTTTATACTATGGGAATAAAGATGGTGCCTCCTCGCCTCTGCCACACCCATGTCATGCCAACGCTCCAGATGTCATGGGAACCGATAACAGCTGTGGCTGGTGGACGCAGGCTGCGTGTGAAAAGCTGCTCCATCTGCAGAAACCCAATCCCTCTGTGAAACCAGCAAAGGATTAGACACTTTTGATAAGGTCCTCAAGACATTTCTATTACCAAAACACATCTGGGGAACAGACATACTGTACATAGGGAAAGTTTACTACAAATCCAAAGTGCACTTTCAAATGTGGCAACGCATTGTGTGTATCAGTGTCGGGAAAAATAAATGCAACATGGCAGAGGAATTATCACTTTGTTTGTTAGAATCAATGCCCAAATATCTCCAGAGTTCTTTTTGCAGCTGCATTACTGTATACAGAGTGCCTTCCACTAGACGTCCCAATAATTTACCATTCTTTATCAGGCTTAATGTGATTTTGTAAATGAGTAATTAAGTCATCCTTGAACGTTATACACAAGATGACAGAGTTGTGGTCCTACTGAGGTCATGGCAGCTTGGGAAAAAGGGGGAGGAGAAATGCTTAGAAAAAAAACTCCATACAGATGCCAAGGCTAGGACACTTAAATTAGAGGGGTAGCTAAGCAAGGAGACATTATTCAGTTTAAGAGAGCTGCATTTTTCAGACTTGACCTCATGCAGTTGGTTTCCTAGCTTTGTAAAGTGACATTTTGGGGACTTCCAAATGGGAATATTTATGTACCGCTAGTCTGTTTACTTGCAACTGTTTGTGTCCTCCTCAAGCTGAATCTAGATTTTAAGTCACTACTGTCCCCAAAGTGCCACTGCTGTCCGCTTTCAGGCAACGGTGGAACAGCCATGTCCACTGGTTCATCTGCAAGCGATGCCGAGGACTACGACACGTGTCACCGAAGGATTGCCAAGCCTCTGGAGAGGACCGCGCGAAAAAGTACCTGCTACAAGACCCACCTGTACTCCGACGAAGAGCTGGAGGACGATGGGAGGATCAAGCACGAGCGCAAACTCTCCAAAGCGCACCAGAAGGAAGCGCGCCAGTCGCAGAGGAACGCAGCCAATGCCAGGGAGAGGGCGCGCATGAGAGTGTTGAGCAAAGCGTTCTCCAGACTAAAAACTAGCCTGCCCTGGGTGCCAGCGGACACCAAACTGTCCAAATTGGACACGCTTCGACTTGCTTCTAGTTACATCTCTCACCTCAGACAGCTTCTGCAGGATGACCGATTCGAGAACAGCTTTGCGCACCCAGTCAATTTGGTACGAACAACAAACTTTGTTACTAAGAAACCATAATTCCGTCACTGCAAATATGTTCAGATTACACGCCAAGTGAAATATAGCATAATGGAATAAGTGACCTTATAGTAGACGTTTTGTTTTATAGGATTCATTCAAATGATGGAGAGGGAATAGTCTGTGTGATTGTGGGGGATCTGTTCATATGGATATTGTGTCTTCACTGATAAACCTGTTGTCTTGTGCCTCAACAGACCTGGCCATTTATGATGACAGGGCGATCAGAGGACAACCCAGACATCTCACCCACTGTAAGACTATGTGGAGCAACAGCATAGGACTCCCTTGTTTATTCGCCAGCTCAGTTCTCCTTCTTGAGCCTGGACATGAGAAGAAATACAACCTGGAATGAACCTCGTCGCTGCTCATCTTTGACAGATTGTCTGCTTCCCCTGTTCCTCTTTCCTTCTCCAGTGTAAACATTAACTTTGAATACAAACTCAACACAAACTTTAATGCACCACGATTGTATCTTTTATTAATCTTGTATTAAATCAACTGACAGGCATTTAGATTTGTATTTTGAACTGGGCAATAAAGAACATTTCAAGGATAAAAGGAAAGGTTTCATGAGCTTTCAAATATTTTGCTGCGTGCATGTTTGCTGTAATTAATATTATGGCATGTTTATAAACTGAATGTAACCTTTTTTTTATTCATGCTGAATCTTAAATTCTGTGTTTGGATTTAACCAACTTTAATCCTGTTACTTATTGTGTCCCTTTATTGACCAACGGACAGTGCATCACTTTTGTTTTTTCACTCAGATGTATATGTCACAGGATGACCAAGCTGTAGATGTACATTTATTTATTTTGTGTTTATAATACGTTTGCATTTCAGATAAAAAAAAAAACAAAAAATTTTTGCCAATAACTGCTGTGTTCTCTTCTTAAACAAAAGTCATAACCACTCTGGTATTAATTTGCTGCTTCTTTTTAAATCGTTTATTATAACCAAATGACTGTCACAGACTTGAAATCCACGTAAAGCAAGGCCATAAAACTGGATGGACATGAGACACGAGATGTCTGCAGCACATAAATCTGGAAGTAGCTGCAGTGGTAGCCAATAGCTGCAGCATTTATATGCAGGCGACAGAAGTACTAAATAAATAAACTGCATTTTTTCCCCGATAATACACACTACAAAGTGGATGGTTCAACACTCGGAAATCAAAACTAAGCCAGCAGGAGATTTTAAGCTTGCTTCCATGCGTGACAGAATGGAGATTTCCGTATTGTAGCCATAACAAAGAAAAAAAAAAGACATTGCTCAAAAGCTCACAGAGACACTACTTGTTACTCCACTGACATGTACGACGCCAAACATGCACTTCTCATGACTCAACATTCACACATAGCTGACAGTGTGGATGATGGTGATCTTTTGATCCAGGAGTCCTTTTGTTCAGCTAAAACCCAAAATGATGTGTGTACAGACGGATTGAGATCCAGGGCTAGGTTGTCCGATGGGACAGACTGAAGCAAAGTGCTTAAGAAGAAAAAAGAGCAGACAAGGGAAGAGGAAGAGTTTTCATCAAGTTTCTACACAGTTGCAGCTGTTGCCATGTTAGTGAGTTTCCCAGAAGTATGAACAGCTCTCCTGGGAGGTTCGAGCCACTCTGCTGGACCTGCCCAGATAATGAGCTGACTTCTCACAGTCAGTTTGCTTCCGTATACTTACCCAATTCATTTCAAAAGTGGCACCGGTGGAAAGCAAAGTGCCACATATAAAAATGAGGTGCCATTAATCCAAACACAACCTGTTCAAAATGAGAATATTTGGATCTGGTCGAGTAGTATAAAACTGATCAAAGTTGACTGGCGATTCAACTTGTTTAAATGTACATTTTGTACGTTTGTAGGCACATGTTGGCTTTAAAATCAAAGATACTACAGCTGCCGCAAATTGAACTTCAGCTCACGGAGTTTATGTTACATGAGTGTCATCTAGTGGTGAGGAATGTCAACACAGACCAGCAGCAAACCCCTAAATTACACATCCAGCTGAGCACAATATCTGCACCAGAGCACTTTTCTTTAACCATGTTTTCTAGACGTAGTATTTCTATTTGCAGAGTAGTTTGGCTATGGGTATAAATATATCTTTTTAATAGAACAATGCGTTGACTTTTTCTGTGTGGACAGCATTTACAAAGACAATTGTTCATCCCATGCGGCTCTCGTTTTCTCTTGATCGGGTGATGATTTTAATCTACAGCCAAAGCAATTGCAGCTGAAAACCACCCTGGACACACACAAACACACAAATATCTGTGGTACTGAAGTCAGGATTATTTGTTTCATGTGTCCAGCAGAGGTCAGTATAACCTCACAATGGTCAACGTGGTCAGATTAGTCACATCGGAGAGAGATTTCATTTAGAATTTGTGTGCGTATCACATCAGCAGATTGTGCTCTCCCCCCCCCCCCGTTCATCTCTCACATCTCTCTTCATTTTCAGATATTAACTCAACTCAAGCTGAATTGTTGCTTCAATGTAAAACTGCATTGTCAGCAGTCGCAACTTGGCACAATCCAGCTTTTTTTTTTTTTTTCTGCTTTTTTTCCCCTTTTGGTCTGACTAAAACATTTTTCGTTTGTAGACGAATTTCCATGAACAGGAAGGAACTATAGGTCCAAAGCCAACATCAGGGGTTTAGCGAGGCTGCCTTTGTAGCTGCCCCAAAAGCATTAACTTCAGGCCTTGCAGCCTGCAGGAATCCAGCCTGGACGCTTTGAGCTTTCCAAACCCACTTTCACAATGTTTGTTATTCATCCAGTCACTCAGTACCACTAATGAGAAAAGGGATATGTAAATCCCAAACTATTTCGATCACATTTGCCTAATGTATACACTTCCCAGTAGGGGTATTATTTGCTCCCTTGTTTCCATTTTTTTGTTTAGAAAAAATCATCCTTGCCAGGTATGAAAATGCTGACCTATGAACCTGCAACTGTCATCCTGAAACAGAAATTTGAGATAACAGCTGGCAAGGTTTTGCTTAGAATCGGTATAATAGTGATTGTTACTGTGGGATAGTAAGTGCAACGTGTAGGTGTTGCTTCTCGACAACCAGTCCTATTCACACTCACTGCAGTGAACCGTGTGTCGTCTAAATGGATCATCTCCAAGAACGTGACCATGAACTGAAGAAATTCGAGGCTGCGTGCAACAGATCCAAAACTGGAGTCGGAGTGATGGAAGCGTCAGGAGAAAGTGTTTTGTCTTCTACCAAATAATACAGACGTTTGAAAGTGTGTGCAAGTCTGTGTAAAACTTTTTTTTTTTTTACATTTTTTCTGTTGAAGAACAAGAAACGTTTCTGTAATTAAATTGGCCTTTTGCTGGTTTTTGCATCAATCTTCTACAGGATGTGGTTTCAGAATATTTAAAGGGGAAGATGACGGCATGCATACCGTAATGTCACTAAATAAATTAAAAAATGCTGTCTTTCCCGGACACTGGTTACATACATGTATGGATGTATGCCCTCTGGTGTGTAAGTGTAAATGAGAGAAAGAGGTAGAGACACAGAGACGGAGATTTGTCTTGTGTGCAAGACTTCCTGTTAGTCTGTGGAGATGACACACTCTTCTGTTAGATAGGTGATTGGGTTACAGTGCGGGACTGACAGCCTCCTCTCAGGAGAGAATGGAGGCTCTTTGTGGCAGGATGAGCCGGACTGTCTGAAAAAGAAGGTCGAGCCAAACGGAAAAAAAAGAAGAAGAAAAAGAGAGGGAAGAGGCATAAGTTGTTGAGGGGGGGGGGGGTGAGGAGGAAGAGTGGAGACTTGACAAAACAGTCACACAAGCCCCACGGCCCTCTCTCAGCCTCGTCCTCTATTGTTTCTCAAAGTAGGCAACAACACGGTAGGTGAATACCAGTTCTATACTTGTGGCTTTTGACTGGGACAGTGGCTGAGCTTTTTGGGAGGTGTCCTGGTTCCAGTGTCTCTGCCAATATAAGCCCAGAAGAAACAGATATTTGTTTTTTCTCTCAGGGCATGTGGATCTATCCCAGCCCTGTTTACAAGGACTGGGCGGTGCCCCCTGGCCTATTATCATTACATTTCTGTCTCTCTCACAAAGAGATTTACACCACCAGGCTCTGTCAATGGGCTTGTTTTACGTACACACTGACTGAATATTTGTCTATTGTCTCTAGTCGTATTGTCTCTGTATTGTTTGTTTTTCTGTTTTTCTGTTTTTTATGTAGTGTGTGCTCTGTGATATGCTCTTGCAGGCATGCAAACACACATATGATACCGTAAAACTAAGAGTAAAAACCATGTCTACCAACAAAGAAGTCAGAACAAGTTTTTAAAAATCCATTTAAATGTTCTTTGATTTAATTAAGATCCTGATAATACATAAAAGAGCCTACACAATATTAAAAAAATACCAAATATGTTTAATTGACTAGATTTATGTGGAGCTGTGACATTTATATGTAAGCTTAATGGGGTCAAAAGAATTTGTTTTGAGACTAGGTTTCAGAGTAAAAACCTATTAACTTGTCTGAATAGCTTTCACACAGTCTGAGCTGGTTCCAGTGCTCTTCCAGTCCCCCTCTGGTGGCATATTCTCCCCGAGTTCATCTTCTGACATTACAAAGAAGGCCACAAACTGACAATGGAGATAATATTTTCCCTTCACAATGGCTCCCAGTCTCTGCTCTGGGCGAAGGCTCAGTCACTGTAAGTAGCCTGGGTTTTCCCATCCCTGTCAGACAGTGGCCCAGCCCAGCGGAGAAATGAGTCCCCAGGTTGCTTAAAGGCCCAACCTGTCAGCAGTCCAGAGGGATTAGCCATTCACAGCCTCCATATTGTTCTCCAGGCCACAATAGGCTGCATGGGGCCCAGCCCTTTGTCATCAACTCTGCTGTGAACCTCTGCTGGGGCAACAAAAGTGTAACACACCTGCAACTATGGATTAGAACTTTTTTAGTCCTCCTTTTGGGTCTCTCTTGTCTTTTTTCTTTCTTCTCTGACACATTGCCCATGGCAGTGTTGGCCACATCAAAAGTATTTCAGACAAAAAACTGCCTTTCCTGGTCAACACCCAAAGCAACAGTGGACAAGGTATGCAGCACATAAAGTACTTTATTTCAATGTTATTTCATTATGGGGAGCTGAATACACACTTACAGGACAAAAAGTACTTTTGTTTAGGATACGTTTTATTTTTGAAGGATTTATATTGTTTTGCAGGGGTTTACCAAGTCAATCAATTTTTCGACAAGCCCAAATAAATGTCAGGAAGGATATCTTTACCAAACATCAGTCTCAGTTTGGCAGCCCAACATCACCTTTAACCTTGTGGAGAAAATTTTCTGTCAAGGGGCTCTGATAGCCACATTCAAACAACTAAACCCAAATCCAATCTGTTTTTAAGAGGCCTGAACTTTTCATGACCACATCAGAAATCAAAGTGATTTCACGGTTATCGTGTAGAACGTGATGTCCTAAAAATCTCAGTGGAAGGGAAAAATTTATTGACATGAGGTCCTTTTTTCTTGTTTATTGCCTCTGAAGATCACTTAGTCTGCACAGGTGCAACAAAGAAAAAGAAGGCCATTTAGTTTTTGAAAGAATGAATCAAATATCCACGTTTAGTCGATATAGATATTTGTTTGTTATTACTTTTTTCATAACATTCAGTCATTCATTTCCTGTTACCACATATCAAACTCTTTGGATGGCGGTAGTTACACCCGTTACTCATTTTAATGCTGTTGAACTTTTGTGCTGAGTTAAGGTGGAGTTTTGTAACAAAGGTGAACCCTCATGTCTAATTTACTCAACAGCATGAATAACTTAACACCACTACTCAAATGTTGCATTGACGGGAAAACACACATACACGTCTTATAGTTTTAAGTCAACACTGAATCTTTTAGAGGAGAATTTTGTTTTTGTTTTTTTTTTTTGGGGGGGGGGTTCCTTTTATTATAAGGTTGAAGATCATATATTTTTTTTTTTTGTCATAATGAAATTTAACCCCTCAAGGCAATTACGTTTTCTTGTTTTCCCCTGCAGTAAACACACCGAAGCATTATTTTTGTAACTTTCTTTCATTTTTCAAAGTTTAGACTAGAAAAAAAGTTAAGTTCATGGTTGGCTGTGTTGCAGACACAGGCATAACTAGCAGTTGAGGTACAAGTAAAAACCCTCAAATGATCTTTACAATTTGTTTTAGTTTGTTTTACGATGCATTCAGTTGCAAATTGCCGAAGTGGGGATTGTCATTAAGACACATGATGGTCTCTGTGGGCTAAACCTCAGGGTCACCATCATATACCAAGACACAGCTGACAGTCTGTGACACTCAGCCAGTTAACACAGTTTGATGGATCACCTGTGCGTGTAAGCATGCAAGTGTACACGCATTTGTGTGTGCATGCAGATTTGTGTGTGTGATCTTACAGACGTGTCCGTGCGTGTGCGTGTGTACACCCCTCTGGAGAGCTTCTATAGCCGGATGGTGTATCAGATGGCACGTTAATTACTCAGTCTTCAAAAGAGGGCTGTCCTGGGTAAAAGTGAGCAGAGAGCTGATGGCTGTGTGGTGGTCAGAGAGGCTGCCCATGGGGAAAAAGTGTGGAGATGAGGGACGCATGTGGAGGTCTATGCATACCCAGCGATCACACAATCACACACGCTGCACCCACTCACACAGGTGAGACTCATTTTAGACATCATCAAAGACTTAAAGGGCCCATGCAATGGTTGCTACTCCCTTGTGTGACATATTATTTGTGAAAGCCATTCATTGACCACTAAAGACACTAAAATCACCTTGAGCAAAAAGTCAAACAGGCATATTAAGGTATAATGCCACAATTTTTGAAGATTGTGGTGGTTTAACCTCAATTTTGCTTGGATGCACGTGTTTTGCTTGTTTATATGAGTGTGTGGTAGCTGTCCTTCTGTAGCACGCAAACAGCAGACAGGAGAGATGGACAGCGGCCTTTGACCTCACCTGACCCTGACCATCCCCCTGCCTTTCTGTCTGCTACCCCATAACACACACACGCACAGAGCTTAGAGTTCCCAAAGCCTTCTTAGACCCCCTTCTTCTGTCTGTCAGATCAAAGCTTGCCGGGGGTTGAGAGGGACCTGACCCTTGGGAGAGGTAGAGGATCCCGCTGTTTGGCTAGTCGGCGGTGTGGAAAGAGGCAAACAGGCAGCTCCAAGGACAGCTAGAGAGCCCCCCGGGCTCACGAAGCCTTAAATCCATAGAGGTTTCTCAAGGCCATGCATGACAGAGGCGGACGTTTGTTCATCAGAGGATGATATGCTCACACACACTTGAAAAGAAACATACTCTGAGTTTCTCTCACCGTCTCTTACTCTCTCATTGCATCACTAACGTGCACACATTTTCCTCATCTCTCTCTCTTTTTTCTGTCTCCATCCTGTCTATCTGCCTCCTCTATCGCTACATCACGTAAGCACAAACACCCTCTGTGTCTCTCTGAATCTGTCTTTTGCGCGTTCTCTTCTTGCATCACGTGGTTACCACGTAGCCATTTTTCATCCATCATCTTTCTCCCACTGCCTGGGCCTGTGACACTGATTAATTTGTGTTGTATAATAAAGACAAGAAATATCTGGGGCAGTGCTCCGCCGTTGTGTACACAACATGATACAGCGGAAGAAAACCTTGAATCATGAATGCTTCCAGATTAACTTAAAAAAAACCTCTCAAAAAGTCTTAAAATTACACGCTGTTTTCATTACAAAACTTTACCCTTTCTGATGATTATTAAAGGAGAGGGATAATCAAACACTGGAAACTTAAAAAAAACATTTCCATCTATTAAAACTGTATGGTGGAACTGGATGTTTGTGATTTGGACCCCTCAAACATTGGTATTTTTAATGAAAACAGAAACACAAAAAATTATAAGAAGTCATTAGGAACAGGATGATTGACAAATTGGAATGATAAAGGACCTCTGGGGTCTGCAGGTGCCCCAGTAAGTAGGATTAAGGTTAAAGAATAACTGCATCCCAAAAGACTGAACTGTGCGTGTCTTGGCCAATATTTAACCGCCTCGCGTTTTTCTAAACCTTTATACACAAGTGTGATATTTGACTGATATTTTGTCCGACATCAGTACCTGCTTCAGTTTCCTCCAAGAAAGTTAATTCAAACAGATTGAGTACATACCACGTGACTTAAATACATCCGACTGCTCAAATATCCTGGAAACCACCCTTCAGCTTTTTACAATTAACTGTATATTGAGCAGTGCACTCTTATATAACCTCATGGATTTGTCTTGCTCTGTGAACATTCCAACAACGTGCTGCCTGAGCCTGTGGCGTTGATTAATCTGTGTGATAACACGCCACAAACCGTGGTGGGTGTGTAATCACCATAATTATTTAATAATTATGTTGTATTCATAAAGAGCGGATGCTAATGATCTGTTTACTGACTTTATCTCCACTTGATTAGATCTAATCACTGTGATGCAGGGTTTTATAGCAATTATTTGTAGCTCTGTTGAATGTTTAATTAGCCCTTCCTGCTATACTGAAGCTCATGAATTGTGATGGCTCATTTACATCTATATTACAAAAAAAGAAAACTAAATAATATCTAATGTCAACAATCGTGGGCTAGGATTTTACAATCTCTCTCTGCTCTGTACCATAAAATACAGTTTTGCAGCATGAAATTTCCTTTGAAATCCCAGAGACACCTGATGCGTGTTGGAGCTACTTCATGCGTCTCGTTCTGGCCTCGTCCACGTTTTTATGAAGCACCCTGCAATTTCAGACCCGATGTTCCCCTCTCTGCTCCCTCTGCCTCTGGTGTGCAACAAAACAGCAGACTGCACGTAGCACCACTCATTGACATCCCCGCTCTTCTGTCTCTCTGTCTTCTCTCGTTTACAAGGTGACGAAGCTCGCCGCAGTGTCTCAGTGCAGCTGGCATCTCTAGTAAATGGGGGGGCTCCCATGTGATCTATCTGCACGGTGCTCATGAGGGCATTTAAAGCTCTATGTCTTTTCCACATGGTCTAGACCAGTTTAATTACCTTGCACTGCCTCAGCTGTGGCTGTCGACGCCCACCACTGAGTGTCACTATGTGGGAAACAGGATGAAGGAAGTCAGTGTAATCTGAAAACAAATCTTAAAAGCATAAATCTTTACTTTGTTACTCTACAAAGTTCTTTATTAATCTGCAATAAATAACCAACAGATTCTAATTATATAAAGTAATATTCTGTTATATGCTATTCTCTTCTTATGCACTCTCTTCTTTTCTTTTCTTTTTTTTAATGAAGCAACCAGTTGTCTTTCTTTATTGTTTATTGTTAAGTCCAAGATTTATCTATGAGCTTTAGGATCTTTGTGCAAACTCAACACTATGTGGTTCAACTTTTTTGCTGGTTTGTCTTCTGCAATATACATATATATATATATAATATATCTGATTGCTTAATGTGATGCATATTGTCAGCCAAAAATAAAAGAAACAGGTACAAACCTGGTTCTTATGAAACTACATTTATTAATGACCAATGTACAACCCTGTCATTGTGTATTTAAGACACATTTTTGTTTATCAGTGCCGAAATCTAATTCTTTTTTCGTTTATTTTGACTGACGGTATGCATCACATTAAGTTTATTAATTTGTTTATGTTATAACCGTGTCATCCTAAAGTAAATGAATAGACCTACATTTTTTACAGTATACATCCTCAGAAGCAACCAGATATATTTCAGACAGCGAAAAGGCAAAAACTAGTTGAACCACACAGTGTTGAGTTCATATGATACTGCAAGCTTGGCTGTGCCTGTGTCAGGTCTTCTCTGGCTTTGAGAAGGTGAGACACTCCGATAGTATCAGCCAGAATGACCTTTTCACTCCTCGCCTCCCTCTCCTATACCCGCCTCCACCGCTTCACCCCCACCCCTGCTGTCCCTCACCATTCCCTCCTGGCACCCTTGGCGCTGGGTGGCACCCAAGAGCCACTCGGCCAGCGGGTAGAATTACAGCAGCCAGAGCCTCAGCTCACATGTTTTAACAATTTCCTCTGTCCTCTGTGAAATTATGCAAATATTTTAGTCCAGTTTCCTTGAGTCTGGAACACCAATTAAGAGTGTCTGTTTGGTTTTCATGACAGCTGTTGAGGAGGCTTGCAGACAGGCAGGCCTTGCGCTTGAGGTGAAAGGCTCCCACCACGCAGGCCTGGACCAACATATAAGACACGCAGATACACAGGAGGCTGCATATAGGGAAGCTCTGCTGATGAGGTGAGATTGGTGCACGAAAGGAAAATAAATACTCGGATGAAGAATTGAAAAATTAGGTTCAGGAGATGAAAACATGATGACAAGGGAAGAACACAAAGAAGTATTGATGTCAACAAGGACAGACAGAGATGAAGATGTTGGAAATGATGGATGGAGTTGCGAAGGTATTGAGGGAAGAACTGGACTGAATGGGGAATAATTATTTCCTAAAGTTGACATAGTTTTTAGAGAAATAACAGACGCCCCTGACTCTGTGTTTATTTCAAGGAAACCTCCTGTGGATGTTTTTACCTGGGAGGTTTTCAACACACCAGCAGAAGAGAGGTTTATCTGCCTTGATGATGGTCCAACACTGTTCATCCAGCAGCAGGTAAGGCTATATCTGCTATTAGAGCCATGTAAAAACACTGATAATAGCAGCAGGTCAAAAATTGAACCTGGCCCACTGCTGGGAATACGGGCTTCTCCTGTGTTTCTAATCAGTCCCGCTCCAATTCCTATTCTCTCTGCCTTCTGCTTTCTCCAATTTTGCAAAGACCTACTACTGGTCATGTCATTCACCACCACAGGGAAAGTTGATGTAAGAAGGCAGTGACGTCCACTCCACCTCGCTGGAAGTCCATCTTTGCTTTAAAGACCTGCTGGCTCCAGAAATTCGCCTTCATGCTAAAGAATTTGATCCAGGGATTGTGCCGTCTGGATAAAAGTTCACTGCACTCTGCAAGGGGAATGGACTGAGGTCACGGCACTAAAGCATCTCCATCAGTTCAAAGGTGGGCATGAACGTGAGTCCTGAATAGAGATTCATCTTGGTCAGGAGAAAACCTCTTGAAAGGAGGGCATGTAATCGCGCAATGAAGCGTGACGGACCATATCGTTATTAAATGGTATTGTTAAAGGAAATAGGAGACCGAGGTCAAATTTGATGTAAGCTGCCTTATTGTGACATTTGAGACAAGTCCTTCACTGACGCTGATGATAGATATAAGGTTAACTGTGACGAGTGTATCCATAACTATAAATAATACAATGGAGGCACGCCATTAAAAAATTCATCTATATAATTTATGCTGATTTTATTGCAATGTAAGTATGAGAAATTCTTAACTATGGTATACAGAAGTACACTTTAATGTAATTTGCTCTCTTGATAAGAATTAGATAAGAGGCTCAATGCCATCATGAACTTGTAAAGCCGGCGCACAGTTAAAATGTCTTCTTGACAATGAGGTTGAGACTTCCAACGATCATCTGCTACTGGCCAAGAAACAGCCCCGAAATTCCACGTAAAATGCTACTTTTTTGTTTGTTATTTCTGTTTTTTTTAAGGATAAAAAAATGAACTAAATTGTCAATTGTGTTTAAAAGTACATGTTTCCCACTGTTTTAGAACTCCAATACTAAGCTTAGCTAACTGCTAGCTATAGCTTCATAATAAAAAGTCATATATGAGTGTGCGACTTTTCGTCTGACTCTAAAAAAAGAAAGGAAAAATGTCCCAAATAATCAAACTACTTATTTAAAGCGTTGGGGCTGCTATGAATATTTTGGAATAAATATGAAGAATGTGCCAATCACATTAAAAACGATGTCCTTTAAAGGCGACAAACGCCAACTTTATACAACTTTGCCATTCTATTCCATCTCCGCTGTTTGTTTTTTTATTCAGTATACTCATCACACGGCTGTCTCCCTAACCCCCACATCATTTTCTCCTCCTCTTCCCCCATTTTCTAAACTCTTCTCTCTGCAAAGTCTCCCAGAAGTCTTAGTGTGGCCGGGTTTTTCTGCTCCAGGTGGTCTGTGGCCAGCCACCTGTGTTGTCTTTGTGGCGCTGTCATCTGTCTCCGGGCAGGCTTTGTGGGGTTGCCAGTGTGAGGACAGGCCTGGGGAGCACTGATGATGGAGATAGTGCTTTCTGCTGCTGCTTCTCCCAGACTCTCACAGGACTCCAGTGTTGCCGGACACAAGGAGCAATATTTACACCCCCAACCAACCTCAAAAAGAAATCCTGGGAAAATGCTGGGTTTTTTTCTCGTTTTCAAGCCTTATCCATTGCAGTGCATGAGTTAAAATATCTACTTGTGGATGCATTAATAGGAGGAATATTTGCATCTTAAATAATTATAGTTTTCTTTGCAAAAATAGCACAAATATCCAAAAAATCCAATGTAGGATCTCTAAGTTAATGTTAGTCTAAAATCATGTAAAACAATTCACTGCATATACTGTGTAGTTAGAGAGTAAAGTAACACTGGATACAGTTTGCAACATCAAACAAATGCATTTTTCCTCATCTCCACTTGAGGGAAACATTATGCAGCTATAGCACCCATTTGTTTCTCTTCCAGACAGCTCGGAGTAAAGCCACATGTGATGAGAAGGGGCTACAAGTGTATCACAGGCTTTTCAAACATGCCATGGACCTTTATGTATTTCACCAAATTCTTATTCTTATATGACTCCAAGCATTACATAGACCACAGAAAATCTGTCAAGAGATGAAAAAATAAGCTCAAATAGGACTCAGAAGGTCAACACTGATACAAGAACATTAGTACCCGTTTTATTTCTGCCTCTCTTTGTCCTTTTGTTCATTCATTAATCTGTAAACTTTAACCGTAAGAATGGTCTAAATTTACATGATGCGAATCTACATAAAATATCCCCAAGGCTAACAGAATTAATCTGTGGTATTTCCTGGATTCAAAGTGAATAGAAAATAAATAAACAAAATAAATTGGCTGTGTGGAGGCCGTGGCTTAGGCACTTCTTTATTTACCATTACACCACTGGATATGCTCAACATCCCAGGACACCCCTCCTTTCCCCACCGTTACATATTCAGAGTTTTATTTACTTCTCATCCGGAGCGGAGTGTTGATAAATGACGGCGCTGCGCCCTGGGACTCTCCTGTTTAAGGAGCGGCGAGGCGATTTATGAGCGCGCTCTCGCAGGCTTCACTGTGATTAATCGACGCCGTCCTCCGCGGCCACAGGCGGGGCAGGGGCAGCCGGCCCTCCACTGTTTGGATAGGGAGATAACATCAAAGCAGCCTGCTGCTTGTGTTAAGAAAATACTGCATTCTGGGTCAGCGCAAATGAATCCAGGAGGAGCTTGAAACTGTTTTTAATGGCATCCCCATCTATATATTATCACTCTGCAGAGTTTGAGTGTAGAGGTCACAAATGACATTAGCAAACGCCTTTGTTGTGTAACCCCAGCAATTCCTTGAGGCTATGGTGGACCTTGATGATTTATTTGTTTATGTTAGCTACATTAATAAATGGGACGGATCACAAGGTGAATGTTTTGTCAGTGAGAGTTACCATTAATAACTGTTAGCTCTAAAGATATGAACTACTTTTACTTACTTATACATAGATGTGCGTTTTCTTCATTTACACTGGTGATGCGTGGTTAAAGGTTTGAAGTCAAGATTCAAATAATCTCAGCTGTCAAAGTTCAAACAAATTTGTCTCTAATGAGTGGTTAAAGGTGTTAGCCTCTGAGATATTTACCTGCCCCGGTGTTCTCCTCCACACCTGCACCATTGATCACAGGTCACACTGATGGGCTGGATGCTCCAGGGCTGACTCCACTGCTCTTTTGATCTATTTCCAACCCTGCCTACTATGCTCACCACTTGGCCCAAAATCCTTCTCATCTCTTGTCAGTTTTTGGGTGCGGGGATGTCCTCAGGAAACTGGCCACACGGTGTTAAAATGTAGATATATAATATTTTTTTCACTGAAATATTAGTGTATCATCTGACAGACACCTCGTAGGTCAAATTCCTTAAAAAAATTATTATTTTATTTTAATGGTGAGATCAGTTTTATTAAAGCATGGCAAAAAGTAAAGTAGTCTTGGCCAAAACCTTCTTTCTTATCTCATTTACACATCAAAATAGTTTCTCTTCTTTCCTATTGTAAGAACACCATACTCTTCAAGCCAACTGGGAATCGTTGGGCGAATTTCCGTTCTCTATTTTCTACTTCCAACTGCTTTCCGTGGTTCCTAAAAGGATGCCAATTTAGCTGAATTCAGGCTGAGTTGAAAGGCGCACTGTTACCTGTCCGCTGGGGTAGAACCTCTGCGGTGGCTGCCCTTTCCCATGCTTCCACTACGGGACCTCGACCACAGGCAGACAGAGGGGACACCTGTTCCTTCAGAGAGGTTGGCCAGCATCTGAAATCTTAGCGTCGGCCTTGCCTATTGAGAATGGGCAGCACGATAAGGCCTTGCACTGTGATGGGGAGGAGGAAACCCGAGGAGAGAGCAGGAAAGGGGATGCCTACAGCCAGATGAATCTGGTGCAATTTGCCAAAACACAGTGCCTCCTTCCACAGGACGATTACCCACACTTGCAATAGAAAAGCCATTGTCTAGTATGAGTCTCCACTTATCTGTGTATTCTTTATCGTAAAGCAGAGATATAATGGTCTGCCTGTGCTGCAGTAAAGGACAAAGTTTATTGCTGAAGGGAGGAGGTGAAATTAAGTGTTTCTGTAGCCACTGGTGTAAATCAGCACAATTATAGTCTGGAAGGAAAAACATTAGCTTCTCCTGGAAATACCTTTGACTCAAAGGCATAAATTATTGGCCCAAAATTCACATCAAACTTTACACACTTTTAACAGTTTGTGTGTTTTAGGCTCCAGTCTGCCACTATTCATCTCCTTAAAAAACAAAAGAGCTGAGAAGCTGATTTGAGACTCAAGAAGTGCTGCACGCCTCATTGAAAATGATAACTTTTGAAACATGTATTAAAACACTGGAAGACTAAAAGAAGGACATGATACTTTGTAACCCTCTATGGTTACAGTATTAACCAACTTCATTTCCACTGTCTGACTTTTTACCGACTATGGCTTCAGAACCACCTTTTTAAAAAAGAAAGCAATAGGTCACGGAGGCAAAATGCAGCAGTTTCAGTTTGTCCAAGACGTTTCCGCAGGAGCTTTCAATGAGCCTTACACACCTTTACATCATTACACCATATATCAGCCTTCCTCACAGAGGGTGACTCACATTCCTTATATCCCGCTTGATGTCTTAAAAAACCAAAAGCGTAATTTGCAATCACTGTTTGACCAAAGTGTGCTTTAGGCCCCGCTAGAAAACATTTGTGTGTGTAAGATTGTTTTAATCCTTCTGTCTTTTTATGGTTCTCTCCCCTCTTGTGTTATTGTAACATCTTTAAAAGTCCACCCTTGCTGATACGGTTGAGTTGCATAAGTTATGATATAAAAATGTCATGTTCCTCAGTACTCAACTACAGTGAAGACGGACATTGTTAAGACGGCATGGCCACTAAGGGGCTGTTACTGAGGTCAGTGTCTTTCTGTTGCCTTCACAACACAGGGGGAAATAACTTGTTGCTCTGGTGGAGGGAGTCAACCATCTGAGAGGAGTCCAGAAGCACACACCTGAAATCTTCAAAGATTCCTCCCTCTAACTTCAACTATCAAACACATGTGTCATATTTATTTATTGTCAAATCTGTGTGTGTTCATATCGGAGGATGTGATTTGCACAATAGTGGTGTGAAGCACTAAACAACAAGACAACATTTTTTACAAGTTAATTTGTAGAAATATGCCAGTGGTGATTTTTAAAAGAAGCTGGTTTTGTTGTTTCCTGCGGTGCAATCTATCCAGTGGCTGCGGCTGATGTGAGCAAAGATACTGGGAAATCCCAATAAAGTAAAACATTCCTCAATATATTTCAGGCTGCTGACTTAAATCTCCACAAGCTGAATAAATCCATGTCCTAAACAACAACAACAATAAGGATAACAGCTGAAAACAGCCTGAAATGTTAAACATCCATTTTGTCCATTTTAATGCTTTTTATTTATGAATATGACTACAAGCTGGACCAGTTGTTGAAAAGCATGATCACATGTTAAAAGGCAGCCTGTGTTGTTCAGTCCTGGGTGACAGCTTAATGTGGCTTCCTAATTTATTCCCCGACCAATCCTTAGGGAGAAAACATGCCTTTTGGAGAAGCAATAGATGAGGGCATGTTATTGGGGACAGTCCGTTAAGCTGTCCTCACCTTTCCGCCTGACCTGAGTTTGCTTGAGATGTTTTCTAGCTGAGGCATCCTTCCTGCCGGGGAAGCAGAGGGGTGATTTATGGCCCAACATGTTGAGTGGGAAATGTAAGGGCACCTACCGAGAATTATCGATCCTGGGAATCAGCAGCGAGGAAGGAGGGGTGGAGAGGCGCAGGGAGATTGGAGTGAGTAGGTAAGAGAGAGAGGCCGAGACAGCCAGTCAGACAGGAGACTGATACAGAAAAGGAGGAGAGGGCCGCACTGTGCCGAAGCCATTAGCTCCTTTCCTTTGCAGGAAAGAACAAGCAATGATGGGTGCTCTCCTGCAGCGAGGAGAGCAGAGTGGAGCAGAGACAGGGCTCTAATAGGATAACTCCCCCATTAACCCATGGGAGCTGCCTTTCAGAGATGCTATCAATCTGAGCACACGTCTCCATCATTGCCTTCCACACTGTCGCCATGCAACTGTAATGCACAACCTCCAGGAAAGGCAGCATCTGTCTATCAACCAGTCAGACAATACGTAAGTCATATAAAAACACAAGCATCTTGCATCTGAAGTTTTATTGTTAATCTCCGACATTATAAATAAACACTCTAAGCAGTAGAGGTGGTAATAGGCTGCAGACATTTGGAGCACAGCTAAATTTCTGGCTTTACCTCATTCCAATATTCACCATATGTTTACAGTACAAACATCTGTACATTGCTGTCGAGCACTTAAGGAACTGTGCTTCTAACAGGCAAAACGTACACTTGTTTTCTTTAAGTAAACATCATCTCCATGGTGAGTGTATTATTTAAAAGGTAACTGACAGTGTTCATAAAACATCATGTGATGCCATTCTAGCCCTCGATCCGAAATATGATGTAATCAGCGTCTAATTTAGTGTGTTTACTCTTTGCTCGCGTACAGTATAGCTGCTTTTTGCCAGACGTTTAACTGCTAAAAAGGGGATACTTTGATTGCAAAGAGGGAGAAAAAATTAGGGAGAGACTGAGGGAGAGATTGAAATTGCTAAATCCAATTTACTGTATCAGTATAGCATAAAGATATTCAGGAAATGTGAATTCTATTTGGTATGTACTGTACTTTTGAATATCAGATTATGAACAAAATAAGAGTTTGTGAGATTTTTTTTTTTCTTTTATTCTACCCAGGCAGACAGGTTCTTTGCTTCTTCAGTGTAGTACCCACTTGGAGCAAATAATCCCTTATTCTATTGTTTATTGGATATATATGAAGAATGAGTGCCTCTGGACACCTTGAGTGGATAACCATATGCTGTCACAGTAGACCAGACGCGCCTCATATTGAGAGCACTGTTGACCTGGGAATTGTGTGGGAGGTGGAGAGCGGGGGTGGAGGGGCACCAGGGACTTGTGAGAGTTTCAAGAGGTACAAATCAAGGATTTAACTACTCCAGCCCTCTCTCCTACTCAAAACGTGTCGATCTCTTCTGTTCAAGTCTTGGACTGTGGGTGCTGTTGGCGACTCCGAAATCGCTGACATTTTAAGTAAAATCACAAAGTGGTGGACGCTGCGGTCGAGATGGTGCGTTGTGAATGATGTGTCAAAAAACGAGCAAGAAACAGTGTGAGAGACGGACAGATCTAACAATAGACAGAGACAGAGAGAAAGACAGATTATTGCACCAGTGCCATGGGCCACACATTAAATCAAAGGCAGATGTTCATTCCCTTTGACCAAACCACATCAGCTGTTGCTCCCCTTGTTTCCTTCAGCCTCCCCAATTATTTCTCAAAAGGGACAAACCAAAACCAACTATCGGTAAACATGCACAGTCCTCAAATTCCATAAACGTCAAGCAACAGACAACAAGCCAACCAGCCTCTGTTTGTATAACTGGGAAACCCCTCTCTGGTTCTGACACTGGGCTGCAGCTAGCACGCTAGTTTGGGGGAAGTGTTATTATGGTTTAACATGCCAGCAGTTCTCCCTCATCATGAAACAAACCCACCAGCCTGTCAAACAACAGTTGCCTTCCTAGGGAAGCATATTGTCATTTGCTCTGCTGAAGTCTTACTTGTGGTTGAATGCCGGTACCACAGAAAAAATTCAGTTTGTGAATTAGCAGTGCAACCGAACAAAATACAAATGTTCTTTTGTGATTCAAAGTGAAGTGAGAACACGCAGCAGTGAGGGTCTGGGAAATTTTTGTATTGTATGCTCTTGCACTGATCAAACATTTGTAACTTGAAAATGTGTCATTCTAAACGGAGCAAGTGTGCGTCGATGGGGCTCACATAAGTTGGCAGCAGACTGAAGCTGTTAGATTAGAGGTGAACCTAAAAGTCATGCAGTAAAAAGCTTCACAAATCCATTTCTACTTAAATTTTCATGGGAGATAGAACCTGTTCCCTTCCATTACATGACTCTGTCTCCGGCGGTATGAAAATGTAACATTCTGAGTGTGCTGCATATTTAGCTCTTGCTTGCCCTAATGGTGCCCAATCAGTTCCACCAGGTCTGTTCCAATGGGGTAGGCGGCCTCTACCCTGATTACACTGAATTGTGGGTATTTCCTGCCTCTAAGCCTCGCATATGGATTGAGTAAGGCAGTGGCTGAGGGACTACCGTTTCTCTCCACTACATCTTCATTTCTTTCTCTCTCACTTTTTTCAACAGAAAAGCAAAACACTTTTGTTTTTTCTGGCTCTGCTGTCAAAATACTGAGCTGGGCTTTGGCTCAGTGTCTGCTTGCATGTAGCCAAGGAAAATCCCATGAGACAAGTGTGGCTAAATGCAGTTTAATCCACATGATCACTATCCGTCTGCGGACTCAACCACACCTATTGCTGACCTATTGCTACGAGGCAAACACATTTTCATACAGTTTCGTTCTTTGCATGTTTTCGGTTGGTGTCAATATTTGATTTCAATATGTGACGTGAACCTGCTCCAAAAGGTCCTGGATAATGCATATGTGTTAGAATTAAGTCACTTCTACCATGTGGTCTGTAACTTTGCTTTACAGTAGAACTCATTTTATCGTCACTCAAACAGCAGGGTGGATGCTTTACACTTCCAAAAAGTCTTTCTCCCTTTGAAAAAAAACCCCAAAACATCATGAAATTTAACCTTTTTGTAGAAAATGCATGATAGTACCTGTAAGTGACAATGTTCACATAAATGCATTTAAAGCCAAAAACCTAGCTTGCCAGAACTGTTTTAATGTTTTTATGAGCAAGCACTCTAGGTGGAAGATCTGGAGATTGTATTATTATATAATCTCACAGAAAATGGTTTCAGTATGAAGGGAAGAAGTGAGAAGTTGGCCATGGATGGCAATGATATTATCTCCTATAAGAGTGGATAAGTTAAACCCTCTTTGGTGTTCCTTGGGTCATTTTCAGGTGCTTTAGCTTTCACTTTTATTATTTCCTCCAAGAGAAATGATCTGTTTGGAGTCTGATGTGGAACCTATGTCTTCTTTTCTTCGAAGGTGAGAACATACCTGCTTTATTTAAAAACGACGTCCCATAAACCACCATCAAGTAGAGCAGAGCAGAGGTCCTGCATTCGGTGCCGCTTTTCTTCATGACACATTAAAAAAAAGTCCACACATACACTGTAATCATACAGAACAGGGACTTCTCCCAACTACAAATTTCCCATACTTTATGTTATCCCACTGGACCAGGCCTTCGTAAGCTCTTTTGTGGAAGATTTTGGCATTTGATGCCGGTGCTTGTATGTTTGTATTAAACATTTTTTGGAATGGGAGGCTCATTATTTTGCGCTCTGCACTCAAACATTTGCCATACTTCCTCTCCAATATAACCGCTGATAGAGGACAGATTGGACCACATTTTTCAGGGTTTTACATACCTGCAGAAGTATTTGATTTGGCAAATGGTCAGCCTTAACCTCGAGGCCATATACCACCAGGGAATGACTCAGACTTTTTTTTTTCAACTGTTATTGTATTTGTATATTTGGGCAGATGTCTAGAAACGAAGCTTAGAAACACTGACCCGAGAAATTACCAAGGACACAGAGGATATTCTTCTGTGCAGCTACAGTAGGGAAATGATACGACGCGTTATTTGCAAAGTAATCACAGCTGAGTCTACAGTGCAAAGTTTTAGATTTGCACCATTCGTTAATGGTTAAAGAGATAATCCTTTAAAGGAACAATCATATAGTGTTCAAGTTGTCATGTTGACATGTCGTTGTAATTAGGGCAAAAACTTCTAATTGCAATAATATATAACAGGGTATTTCTAAATCTTTGGTTCTAAATTGTTAAAAGATGGATTACTCTTTTATACAAACTGCATAGTATGTTGCGTAATCTAGTTTTGGGAGGCATCCATAATGTCTTTGTGTGTCCTCAGCTGTTTGAAAAACATTTTGTTGTCTTGCTTCCTCCTCTGACTCCCACTGGTGTCCTGTGGCAAACAAAAGAGATAGTGTGACAGCTACCCTGCTAAATTACTGGTGTACAAAATGTGATTGATTGACTTGTTGTTGGCCTGCTATGACCACTGGAATGCACCTTGTGTGAAAGGTGCCTCAAACAAACACACTGCTGCGTACCTACTCAGGTTACCTGTGCGGCACACCAGGCATTATAAATCTTTTTGTGTGATAAAAAAAGAGGCCAAAGAAGACTAAAAGGAATATTTGAATAAAAACATTACCAACTCCTTCTATCAAAGAAAATATGTGCTTTTCTCCAGGTGTGGATGATTTCACTTTACTTGTAATGTGATAGGAGACTAATACAAAACACCTGATCTCAAAATGAAATGCAGCATATAATGTAATAAAGTGCATTGTCTGATTGGTTATGGTAATTCTTGATTTAGCCACAATAACCTTAAGCTCAGCCGCCCAAAATCACTAAGTCAAATCACTTGAAACAGATGTGTTTCTCTACCACAGCAGAGGTACCACCGAACCTGGTCCTCCAGAGCACACGGGGCCGTCTCCTCCCAGAGAATGCTTCGGTGCATTGTTATATTTTACTGTACGACATAAATCAAAAATTATAGAGGTGCGGAGAATAAAAAGCATCTGACATTTTTAGCGTGACAGTTCCGCCATTTCCGTGTTTAAGTGGCGGTGGGAGCTTTGTGGCGCTAGGCCGAGATCTCCTCCTGTTAAGCACACATCCTGTAGGCTTTGTCCCCTGGCAGTGACCTGATCCAGCAAGAGGAAACAACCAATCAGGAAGATATTAGATCAGCTCCGGGAAAAATTAATAAAATTTTCTCAAAATTCTGCCTCACCTACTATCCTAACCCATGAGATTTATGCGCAAGAGTAAAGGCGTGCACTTTATATGCTTTCATCAGAGCAACTCCATTAAACTTCCCCCTTTTCAGGTTCAAATGATCTATGGGCATCATGATACGCTTGTGGAAGGTGTTGTGTTCCTTACAGCCAATGTCCAGACAAGGGTGGTCTGTGCAACCGGATCCTTTGACATCACGAAGAACATGAAAACATGAAACATAGTTATTGATCACAGAGTCCACACTAATCAAATAGCACCCTAGTTTGTTTGAAGTTAAAAATGGTTACAGTGGGTGTTTACCATTGCACTTCAGGACCCTCCAGCCGCTCCCCTCTTCAACATACACAGACAGAAGTGTTATTTGTATTGTTAAATTTACATTAAGTTCATTTTAATTGCATCAACCCACTAAACAGATCTTACAATAATGGGCCTGACAGAGAAAATTGCAATCATCTGTGAAGAGCCTGCGGCAGTGTAATGGACAAACCTGATTAATTTAATCTTGTTGCACTCCATTATGGCTGCACTTTATCATTTCAACAGATGGAGCACCAAGAAATTAAAAAATGCTCTCAAGGATATGTGGCACTCTCCATCCACTTGCATCCCTTTATCGGAAGGTGTGTGGGCTGCTGTGCTGATATGAAGGCTTGGACTTGAACCTTTAGATGAGTGCATTTTCAAACCCAAATCAGATTACGTGAACAGTCAATTGATGCAACAAATCATCAGAACTGTCTAGTGATGTATTGCTGAAGGCTGTTAAGGACTGTCCATCTAATCATCTCATTCAGTGAGTTATTATTGTCAGAGGAGTAGAATGACAGGTTCTTCACTATGTGGAGGCTCTTCACATAAACACGAAAGCTGCAATCATTCAGCCGTTACCTCATTTTCGCTGCTCTTACAATTCTGGAAACACATCTTCCTTATATATCCTGTTGAGTGCTGTAAAATAATAATGATAATAATAAAATTGTTTTATATAGGCTACATCCTTTGCTCCCCTTAGTTACATGTCTGTAAATTGTAATCTGTTAGCAATTAAATAAAAAAAAGTGATTATCCTATTTTACGTTGTTTAATCTGAATAAGAATTGAATTAGATAAAATATGATAAAACAGTCCAATAAATAAACATTAGAATTTTTCTTTTCAAACTGGAACTGGAACTTTGATATTTTTAAGGACTGTCACTTAAATAAACTTACAATACATTTTTAAATGAGTGATTTTTTTGGGTCTAAGAACCAAAAAAAAAAAAAAGCAATAGTGGTTATGCGGACCTATAGGCGGCGCTCTATAATACATAATAGAGTTAGCGCGTGCGATTTTCAGTGAGTAAAAGAAAATAAATCGATTGCGCACAGCTCAATGTAGCTACATTAACAAAGGATCCTGCAAAGTTAAAAATGATCTGCATGAGAATATCTAGCCAGAAGTCTACGCGTTCCTTGCATAATTACCCATCAGTGTGGTTACACGATGCTGACAAGTGAACGCATCTCACTGAAGTAACAGAGACAGAGTCAAAGCCGTAATATTGTACCTGGAAAGTTTTTCCTCGCGCCTGATACATTTGATACCAGCGGGCAGCGCGCGCACAGACGCATGCGGACGTCTTGTCAATTCACTGTAACCTTCCGACAAGCTGCCATGTCAACTTTTAGCATTTAACTTTCAACAGCTCTTTATGTGGAGTTTTTTTTTTTTTTTTTCGTTTGTTTTTTTTTTTTCTTTACCGTCACCTTGGTGTTTGTGTCGGGGACATTTTTTTTTTTTTTTTACAGCCAGCAGGTAAAGAAGCAGCAGAAGGAAGGAAGTAAATGTCATTGACAGAGAGACCTGTTGCGTGTGAGGACAGCGGTGAAACATAAAGGTAAGGCGGCTGAGAGGACTGCTTTTTTAGGACTACTCTTCTGCCCACCGCCTCTCTGCAAATTCACAAACGTTAGACGTGCCTCGGCTGTCTGTTTTTTTTTTTTTTTTTTTTTTGCTCGAGTTGTGAATTGGTTCAATGTGGGCGGGGACAACAGTTAACTTCAGTAACGCCGCTCCATGATAAATCATATAGCTGTAGTATTAGCTGTGGCAGAAAGGATTAGTGTGCAGTGATAAGGTTGGGGCAGGCAATGCTAGCTACACAACAACAAGCAAAACGTACTTGCTTTTCTAATGTGCTTATATAATAACATATAACAAATCGCGCAGGTTACAATTTAGCAGAGTGTGCATGCATTGCTGCTTCTATTTACCTTCATTACATTATGTTGACTCGCCCTTCGCTTCTTCAAGAAAAAGGTGGTTTCACTTTTAGAAATGGTAGTGCAAGTTGCATGCAGGACATTTATCAAAATATCATTTGCCTCAAGTTAACAGCAGTTGTACCTATGTTTTACTCTCATTCATTTCGCCCCGGGCTGCAGTCATTTTTCTGTCTAATTATTTCCCTTTTTACTGTACACCACATTTGACAGTGATGGATAACAGGTTAAAAATGGACATTTTCTCCTCAGTTAGTGTATGTTGGATTGACTCAAGCACGCATGGTGTTCTTCCCTCAGACCAAAGGACCTTGGAAAGATTGTGTTCCCCTCTGCTTTTCCCATTCCAATATGATACAGTTTGTCTTCATTTTCTCCTGACTTGGACTCATTTCCATGATATATAGCTGAAGCACATCATCAAGACAGAAGTGTAGGTTATGTCAAAGTTATGCCATCATGATTACAGTCTGGGTTGCAGAAGCTGGCCTTCTCCTAGTCTAGCAGTGCTGAATAAGCATCTCAACAGATCAACTAAAGATGGTGGTTCCCTGATTGGATGTTTTTCCTTGTCTCACAGAACTGAGCTGTCAAATATCAGCAATCCTTCAGTGTCTAAATGTCAGTTCAAGAAGTTGCCATATTTATGCACGTGGTTAAATGTTACGATAAGGTTACTGCTGGGTATTGGCTTGCTTTTTTTCTCTGCGTCTCATCTAGTCTCCTTCTCTTTAATGTAAGGTCAGTATTACGCAAAGCAAACAATTACTACTACCTTTAATCTGGTTTTTAATTCATGGTATTCAGACGGCTTAACTGAAAAATCCTTTAGTGTGCATTATATCCTCATGTTGAGATGCATGTTACAGATACGTAACATGCATGAACAAGAAGTTATCTACAAAGTTAGTTGTTGCTCAACACTTTTTTCTCAAAATAGTTCTTTCATGTTGCAACACTTTGGACCCTATATTGAATTATTGTTTGGAAAATCCAAAGTTTCGTGTTCCCTTCTTGTATTGCCTCGTTTCATCCATTTTATGAAAGATATGGAACATAGTCAAAAACCACACAACTATAAATGACAAATTTATTGTGACTTACAACCATTATGTTTTAAAGCTCTTTATTTTCCTTCAGGTGATCTCACATCCTCCGATATATTTTACAGACATCTTTATTGTCATTGTGGTATGCTTTGTTTTGGTGACGCCCTGATTCTTCCTTTTGTATTTTTAGTTATTGACCTGAGATGGTACAGCTGTGACACAGAGACTGAAGTTCAGAATTCTTTCGCTTTTAAAGGTGTGGTAGCGCAGCAGGGATACTGCAATGTATCATGTCCGCAGCAATGAACAGAACAATTTTCATTCACACATGTACCAGATTCCCTACCGTACTGTACATGTGCTTCACGTTTTCTTTAAGACTTGACTTCAGAGGAAAGTTCTCCAGTCTGTTCTCCTCACTTTTGAAGTTACATGCTCCTCCAATTACTGGGGCCATGCAGTCTCCCCTATGGTGTCCTTGGACAGCGCTTTGAGTGCCTGAAAATGTTGCGGACCATTAATTCTGGATTGTCTTCATCTGTTTGCATAATTTTCCCTCCGTAACCGTTTTCCTCCCCTATTTTCACAGTCTGCGCTCTAAGGTTTATTTCTTTCTCTTTCATAAATTTCTGAGTCTTCAAGAGATCTCCGTTTTGTATTTCAGTACCATTGACAGTTGTTAAACTTTCACATCAGCCTGTTTTATGATCCTCTGCTTGTCAGCTGTACTGTACACAGCCTGTGTGTTTTACAGCCTTTATGCTTAAGTTGCCAATTGAAACTGTTCACCTGCCAATTGACAGGATTACAGATCATTTTATTAAAATGTGCAAAAACATATATAATTAACAGAAAATGTATTTTGTTTAAAAAGTGATATTTTCTTCAACCGTGTGCATTTTTTTTTTTTTTTTTAAGTTTTTCAGTTAGACTAATTTGCTGTCAGGCAAGAGGTTGTTTTTGCAACTCAGGCAGACTCCAGAAATTAATTTATCCAAATAACCAAGTCCTCCTGGGCCATGGAGGTTGGGACACTGAAATGGCCCTGGTAGGCAAAGCTGCCTTTTGAAGTCTGGAATGTTTTGGCTGACTTAGAGCAGGCAACTGGAGTGGAGGGATCATTTTCACTGACCCATGGGATTTTTAACCATTTTCATATACTGAGAACAAAACAAAGTGAGGAAAAATGCCTGAGCTGATTTGCATCGACTTTGCTATCAAAAACTGAGGGAAAAAAGACGAAGTGAAACTGATTCAAGGGTCCTCAAGTTCACTTCTGTGCTAATTTGTGGAATATTTTAGAAGTGGCATATACTACATATCTGCTGAAAACAATATTGACTGTTTGCCCTGTTGAAATTGTCACATTTGCTAAACATGCATGTGCTTCTCAAGACTTTCCATATTGTTACTGTTAAAACAAAATTTCCTTTATTAGTGCTAATTAGGTGGTCATTTGGACTGCAGGCAAAGTAAATACAAGGCCTTTCCTAATAACACAAACACTTTGATTGTTCACTTAATGCATTAAAGCCCTAATTACGTGCATGCAATGTTAGTGTATAATTTGTTAAATCAGGTATAAAAAATCACCCCTACCAGCAGTTACATTAATTAAATAAATTAGAATTAGATCATCTTTGAGAATTTAATCACAACAGCTAAATGCTTTGCTTTTATTAAACAAGCACACGCAAAGAAAAGTGCAGGAAACCAAGCAGTCTTGAGTAACGGGGCACTTGAGTTTCCAGAGTAATAAATAATTCACAGGTCCTGTGTGATGAGCTGCTGAGGACAGAAATCCCTAATGACAGCTTTTTATAACCTATGACTCAGCTGGCCATTATGCTTCTGACATCCCTACACAGACCACATCCCCTCTGCATGCTCAGTGCTCACTCTTCTCTCACTCTGCAGCGCTTTGCCTACCGCAGTGACAAAAAGGAGTTATATTACAGACTACTATACATTCACTTAATAAAAGAAACTGAAATGGAAAACATATTAAAGTTAAATTATCACATATTAAATTGATTCCAGTAAAGTACATCTAATTTGTTAAAGTGTGCCCATTTTGTTAAGGAACTAACTAACTAACTCCCCCCGTTACCCTTTGTCTGTGTTTTAAATTCATGGCAATTAGTAAATTAACTTCAAATGCTCCTTTTACAGAATTAATTTACTGTCAGTCTTTATCTTTTGAAGTAGATTGCCAAATACTGGGTGACATTGCTATAAAAACATTGATATGTTTTTGTATTTGGAGCATGTAAACGTTTAATTGTCATTATTAATTCCTCTCTGTTTTCATTTCCTTCTTAGGTCCATGCAGAAAGGACTGGGCTATCCTTAACGCCTGTTGCTACCGCTGTGTGTGTGTGTGAGGTAAGCGTCTGAATAATTGAGTTTCTGCAGTCTGCCTTAGGCCTGTGACTGATCAAGTGTTACAGTGTTTGATTGGCATAATGGCACCGTACCCCCCCAGGTAAGGTCATTCTGAGCAACATCTGGGTCTATTATGCATTATGCAACTCCCAGTATGAAAGGCATCGCCTCATATGGTATTAGTTGATATCATTATTGTTATCATTTCCAAACCCCAGTGCTCACTAAGGATAGGTGGTTAATTTTAGATGCAAAAAAGATCCAATTACTCAGGCCTCTGCTTGTGGTTGTCCCCTGAGTTAGTGCAGGCAAATAAATCTGGTGGCCTTGATTAAGTATCTGACAATAGAGTTAGCACAGCACTAGTGGTTTATAGTAATACAGCGGACATGGGCAATTAGGCCCACCAAGTAATTTACAGTACTGCTTGCAGGTGGTGACCTGGTATGAGCTGGGGACCACCTCAGTTACAAATTAAATCATATGGGCGAGCTGAGTAGCAGCTCTGTAAGACTTCCAAATACAGCAAAGCAATCAAAGATTATAAAACGCTTGACACATATTTCAAATTTGTTATGATTTTGTTTTTCTGAAAGGAATAACATATGGCACTGGGTTTTTCATTTGTAATTTTCTGGAGAATGAATGATCACTTTTATACGTTGTTGATCTTTTTACGTCAGTGTTACTCGTTCTCCTTTAACTGCTACCTATTAATTATGAAATACTGTAGGTCTTGCCTATTTCATTTTACTACTTCTTCCTGCTGAACTTGGTGTGAAAGGCTGCTGTTCTTAAATAGGTGTATAAAAGTAAGAATGGGGAAAGTTTCCCCAGCACCGACCCACGGCAGCATTATGTCACCAGAGTCAAAAAGGCAAAGCTGAAGAAAAATAGCTTGTTTCACACATGATAGACACCTTAACACATGGAACTCAGTGAGAAAATGTTTTTTTTACTGTAGCAGTACAGACAGCAGCAGCCTTGAGAAGAAATGCACACATTTCATAGATTATAAATCTATTATGGATGTAAAGCATTACTTAGAATTGGCCTCTTCATTTGTTAGTTTTCAGCTGTGTTTATGAATGCTCTTTTTAGAAAATGTTTAGGATAATGACACTGGTTGCAGTTGTTGTCCATTATCAGGCTATTATTGTGTCTTCATCAGGCAGCATAATTATACACAGCAATATTGTCTTATGGGTCAGTGAGTTTTTTATAGTACTGTAATTGGTGCTGTAACTTCTGAAACAGTGAAGAAAAACAGTGCCCTCTTCTGCCTGCCTTCCTGTCTCTGTTTTTCCCCACAGATTGAATCATCACTTAAGGTTTTACTGTAGTTTACAGTGTGGAGACGGGCACTTTGTGTCTGTGGCTTATCAGCCTCTTGTACAGGTCAGCCCTTGGGCTGTAAAGTGGCAGGACCCTTGGAATAACTCTGACTGCCTTGATCCCCACTGTCAGCACATGGGCCTTAGTGTGAGCTGATTTCATCAAGGCCACGGCAGTATGGTTGTTGCCCGGCTCCCCATGATAGACCACTGCTGGGCAGGTTTCCTTAGCAAGCCTGTTTCATTTACCAGAAACATGTCTTGTGCAGTAAGCATAGTTTCTTCCTGTGGAGCTCCACATAGGTTTTTCACTCAACCTCAGAGTGAAAGCATAAAACATAAGTGAGATGTATTAGCGTTAATGCAAACTTGAAAGTTGTGTAGCAATAAAAAACAAAAATATTTTTGAATAAGTTTGTAGTTTTTAATATATTTTTTTTTACACATTTATTGACAAACTGGTCAGAACAAGTATAGTAGAGTCTATTTTTGTGTGTGTTATTCATTCATGATACACAAACACCCTGTAACTGTGAAGAAACTTAACATCTCTAATGATGTAAGCTCTACCATTCCACTAACAGCCACGTGTGGTCCATCAACACTTGCCCAGCTATTTTAAAGCTGTAATCCAAAGAAAATATACTGTATATTTGTGCTGCACCTGTAATGCAAGTTGTACTTGAAGACAGACGGTGTAAGCAGCAGAGCATCAGGTTTTTTTCCCTTGACAGAGAAAGGATTGGGCTGGTTGACCTCAGCTATTATTTCTGCAACCTGCTGTCAAAACTAAACTAAATATATTATTAATTTGAAAGACTGCCTTACTGAAGATGATTGCTTTTCCTATTTTTGATCACGTAAGAACGTATTGGTTACTCAATTACTAAAAACTGTTATTCTCGTTTTCCATTTTTTAATTTGCTTTGTCAAGAAAAACTTTAATAAACGTCTTCTACTTCAAAAAGCCAAGTAAGGTAATGTTCTCCATGTTATTTCCACAGATGCAAGTGTGAATTTCTCGCTGGACTACTGGAACAATATTTAGCATTTCTGCTACTGATGTTTAATCTCTTATTACCCTTTAGCTGACATGAAACAGAATCAACCTCAGTCTGGTGTTTGCCAATCAGAGGCAGGTTGAGTGACAGGCACAGAACAGCACATCCCTTATGTAAACCCTTCCTCTACCACCACGAAATTAGAGTGGCTGTTGCTACACACTGCCTCCTCCTGCTTCTACACAAATGAGAAAGTAAGCACTCCGGTTCAGAAGTTCACATTTTGGATCTGTGCCGGAACTACTTAAGGCCAGTGACGTTTTTCAGAGGAACAGGTGGTCAGAGTGACATAATTCTGGCTCACTGTTAAGATCCTTAGAAATTAGGCCCTATTGCTCTGCCAGAAGGGTTATTACTCTGTCAATATGTATGAGCGAGAGCTAATCTGACCTGATACTATTGTAAACTGATAAAAAATGGAAAGAAAAAATTAGGATACTGACAAAAATACGTCCTTAAACTGCCTAGTGTGTACTGTATGTGCACCCACAAACAAATCACACACAGAACATGTGTACCCATCTTTGACATGTCTTAAGGCTTGGCTGAGAAAGCTATTTATTCTCTTACACTGTTAACTACTGGCACGTATGCGTTAGAATGGAATGCCATTCAGAATGCAGAAAATATATTTAGTTCTCGCCAACAGACAGCAAAAGGCACCAGTGGGTCTAGCCCCTGTGTGAGAACAGTTATTTCTGTCGCAGTATGGACTTTCAATTACAGTAATCCGGTGCTTGACTCCTTCATGAACATCAGGGCCGATTAAATATTTAGATATCTCAGATTCACCATCTACAGTACATCTCATAAATGGTCATCATTTTATTTTTGGCCCTTAAGTGTGCATATATTTAGTTTTGTATGCCTAATTTTCATGCCTTTTTGTGCCTAATGTGATTGTTAGGTAATGCAGTTTGCATATAATACTCTAATAGAAGCATCAAGAACTCTAGAATGTAAGCTTGTTTTGTTAAAAGCATCACAGTTAAAGACATACAAACGCAGAGACTAACTGTTAGATGTAAGATGATTTTCTTTGAGCTCATTAATAGGTAGGTTCTTATGGATAGTGGAAATACCCTACAGCTGCAGTCTGGCTGTTGGTCCATATGATCCCCCCATTAGACCCTCACAACACAACTGCACTGCTATGTAGACTTACTTTGTGCTGGAACCACACAAACACCAATGGTCTACACACTATTTCTAATAAATGTTCAGATGATCTTCATTTTATTACAATTAAATCAATTTGAGCCATTGTTGCAAATCTGTTAGTGCTTACTGTGCAGTTATGTAGTGATATGTGTGGATAATGCGTTTCTTTCAATTGTTTTAGTTAGAGTAACACTTACCTCCCTGGAAACACTAATCATTCTACATGGTTTTATTTAAGGAAACCCTGTGAGGTCTGTGCTTATATTTGGTGGAGGTTTTACCTGAGCAAATCTAAATCCAATGGCAAAGCCATGTGATTAAACGAGGATGAACTGAGAACAATGCCTAGATAAGCGAATTACCTACCTGAAAGGAACACACAAGGGCTATGTCCTGGAGCTAGGCAACTGGCAGAACAATGTTTGTATTAGGAAACAGTTGAGCAGCTTCTGCAAGCACAACTTATCCTGTTTAATTGGTGGGTAATTCCTGTAAAGTTGTCATATATGTCTGTTTTTTCTGTGCTATACAAACAGTAGAGGGCATTGTGAATTGTCACTGAGTGGTTAAGTAGACGCTTTTCTGAAAGGGCAAACAACAGGACTGTGTACACACTTCTGAACGTTTATTTGATAAAGTTGCATTGTCCTTTGACTTGTCTGAATGGCACGCAAGATAATTCACTGATTTTAGTATTTTAATTCTATATCTATAAGGCCAACATTTTCACTCGTGCAGCTCTTGATTTCATATTTGATAAGACTGCAATTTTGCACAACTTGAAATGCAATTTGTATTACTCTGAAAACAGCTGAAAAAACACTGTATGCTTGCTTTTCAGATTAGTATAGTACAGTATACAGAACTATTATGTAATAACATTGTAAATAGCTGTATAGTATAGTAGGATAATTGAAAGCTTATACGTCTATCAGATGGATTAGTTATACAAGGTTCATTCTGTAATACATTAAAAATGTAAAATGTAAAAGTATTCACTTTACGGTGAGAGGAACTGCCATATATCTGACTCTCATCCATTTCATTAAGTGTATTGAATAACTTTCACTGAGACACTCTGGTGCTTTATTTAAAAACTGGGTTGCTGATGGTAAGTGAGCATGTTTTTAGAAAAATGCACAACTGGATATAGAACTAAATATATAAATATATATATGAATTTAAACATGAAATTTTACAGATGTACTGCCTGCTTCCCATATGCCCCCAGTACTGGGAACCAAATCCAGCTCTTTGACTAAAATGATCAAAAAATCTCTGATATGCTGCCACGAGTGAGCAATACCTTTACCTTCTCTGAGTACTCAAACTTTTTAAATGTCCTGGAGGAGTTCTTGTTCAAGTCCCAAACCTACTGAGATCTCTAATGAAGGCTTTACCTTCCAGGCAAGCATATTTCTCCAAATGACAGTAATTTACATATGATGTATTTAGAGAAGAAGAGGGCAGGCTAATTCTATTTAGAGATTTTCCTTTGTTTTAGGAGTCATTAGCAGCTAGCTCAAATCTAATTTTTACAATTTCATCAGGCCATCTTGGAAAGCCTCTGTGAGCTCATCAGAGAGGAGCATTTATTGCTAAGTGTTCTCTATTGCATTAGCACACAATAAAGCGGCCAGGGACTGCTACAGACGTTTATGTGGAATCCAGTTAACACTCCGCCAATTCGTTTTTTATTGGGACACAATCAATTTTTATTCATTTTAAAGCCAGAATGCTTTCTTTCATTGTGTGCCTGCCCCAGGTTATTATGCCCTAAACTAATTACTTAGTTGTTTGCACAAAATGCTAATGTTTATGTTAAAGATTTCCTCTTTGAAATGGAGGCCTGACGTGAATGCACATAATGTGAAACACTGTAAATTCTAATGTTAGTCTGTCACATATTGCCTTTATTATAATACATTACTCTCAACGTTTTCAGCATAATAATAGTATTCATTTAATTAGTGAAAGTCTGACACCAATAACACAAAGTGTGGCGCATTGATTTTGAAGTGCCATTTAAATAGCAACCCTTGGGTCATATGTGGACCTGGACCAGAATGATTTAGACCTCTTTCTGAATTTTCCCATCCCTGAACTTTATTTAAGTTTGTTTAGAAAATGTGCTGTACTATTAGGGTATAGCATGTCTCTTATAAGTAGGGTAGAGGCGCTGGCTTTAACTGTAGTGCTGCCAAACAACATCAATGTCTACATTTTGTGACATTTGTTAAATCCATCGATACACACGATAGGGTGTATTTATGATGCATGTCCGCATTTTAGATATTAATGTATTTAAAGCTGTTTATTTTGGTACTGGACTCATAGAGAACTTGATCTATGTGCAGTGGAATAGCAGCTTAAGCCTTCCTGATGTGAGCTGGATGTGTGCATCTCTTCTGCGGTGTGATAATTAGAGTGCCTAAGTGCTCCTGGAGACAAGACAAACCCGGATACCCTCTTCCTCTTCTGCTCCTCCTCTCATTCACTAAGAAGTCTTTAATGGCTCCCGTTTGACTCTGATATCATTTATTGTTTGGTATCAGATGTACACCTCGTACCCTTCACCATTTGCACTGAAGCACATCTGACCTGAACTGTATTTAGGCAACAGACTTCAAGTCATACTCTTCTCTTTTCATCCTCCAGCCCTCTGCTGCTTTCCCATCAGTGCAAAATGCACAGGCATCCTCTATTTGGTATTACATTTCAATATGCACAAACAAAGAATATTCATAGCTGCATCCTCAAATGACAGTCAGTGACATTGCTCTGCGTACAGTAAGTGTGTGCGTGCTTGTGAGTGTGGGTTTTCCGTATGTGTGAGCAGATATTTTTCTATTCCAGTTTTGGGATTTGTGCTACAGTGGGCTCTGGAATGCTTTCAACACATTGATGAGATGACAAGTTATCATTGATCCGTCCTTACTTAGTGGAATCCATTAAATAATGTATGGGCTCCTGTGCATTACCAGTGCAATCTCCTGTCCTCGACCCATTAGAGGAGTAGGGCATAGGGCCCTAGTGGCTCCAGGCCCTCAGAGGTCCTTGGGCTTTCATTTAATTAAATTATCCTATAATGAAAACTCCCATAATGAGATTAATTTTAATTATTTATCAGCGGTGGATTTGAGGGAGAGGCTGCATTAATTATGTATGAAAGGGCTAAACATTTTTCAATTCATCACCTTTTCCTTTTGTTAAAGGTGCAATTTATTAAGTGCTCAGCAGCTGCTGGTGGAGATGGTGGTGGAGATATGGACGACCAGACCCAGAGGTCAGTCAGAAGGGCTGCTGAAGTGCTTGACTGCCATTTGATAATGTGCATTATAATGCTAAATTATTATAATGCACATTAACATTCTTATAAATCCACTATGCTTGTGCGGCATAACCCATTCCCCTGGTTAAACATTGATTTATTCATATATATTTGTGTAAGATGTTACACGGCTTCTGTTCTTCAAGTCTAGAAAAATATTCTCCTCAGTTTTATAATACTTGAAGGCAGAAAAGTAATCAAAATTGTGCCTGTAATTCTCTGCTGATGTTTGTATACCTCCATCAGGTTGGCATGCTGATTCCCCCTGTGTGTGCACATTAGAACACTTTGGTGGCTGGCCAACCGAATAGGGGAAGATTGTCGACTGTCACACAGTGTGAAACTGTAATTAGTTGGCATAGAAGTGTGCTTATTCGAGTTCCCGGGCAGTAGATATAGTAATGCATTTAAGATCTGTAAGCTGATACGTTGTTGTCTTTTGTGATTTAAATGAGCATGTTTGATATCCTGGAAACTTTTGTATCTCCAGACAGAAACATGCAGGCAGGCAAAGAAGCAGAAGTGGCTCAGGGCAAGAGACAAGAATGTCATTGGGGCTGCGAGCCGAGTGCATTTATCAGGCCCTCATCAATAGCTGATTAATAATTCAGGCAGAGTCTGGGGCTTCTTTAGGGCAGGGTTTCAGCTAGCTTGTAATTTTGTAAATTGCATAGTCATCATGCAATGGATGGGCCAGGCTTCTCTGAGAGACGCTGCTGTTAATGTAGGCCGGTCTATGGAATTTTCCTAACTAGCACAGAATTAGAGTTTAATCCAGATGTGGCAAAATAGTTGTCAGGTAACTACACCAATTGCAGCAACACAAAGGACTTTCAAAGGGGTCTGGAGAGAAATAATATGAAAACATGGAAGCACCTTACTTAGCGTTAGATGTATTTACATACAGGGGACACGGAGGAGGAGATAAACATAATGCAAATCATCAAGTTTCCAGTTCAGTTTCAATGACAGTATAGTCACTGTTCTTCATTTAAGCACCCAAGTCAAAGTGAAAATCAGTATTCAGATTGTGGCTATTTGTTAAACCGCCACTGTTGTCCTTTGACAGATTTCCACCAGATACTTACCTGGCTTAAAGAAAACAAAAAGCCATTTATTTCTATTGTAAGATGTCCACAGTGCCTTGGCCCAGGTGCAGCTTCAGCACAACAGTCAGTGGCCAGTGAATGAGCAAACCCCTCAATTACCCCAAGCCAGCTCTCTGATAACTCCCATTCAACAAAATGGGCCCTCTAATTGCCCTGACCAGTATTACCTGTTCTGTTTCCAAAAGCGCGCTATTCTTCGTCATTGTTTCCTAGGCAACGGGAAGTTTTTGTGACCTATAAAAAGTTGCTACTCCTGTAACTGATCCGAGGCAAGGCGGTTGTTTGTTTCCATGGTAGGCTGCTGAGCTATTTATAGATTTATCTGGCTGGTACTAGTAGGCACAAGACACATTACTAACTATTTGATTAATTTATTTATCTTGTGTGTTTGAAAGACTTTAAGTCAGCTTAAGAGGAGACTGTGTCTTTTAAGAAACAGAAACACCTGGTACTTCATCAGCTGAGTCACAAAGTCAAGAGGAAGAAGGCTTCACACTCGCCCTTGTTTTCCTGTGGTCTGCATTTTTCACTCGCAGTACAGATACAGCGGATCCTTGTAACAAAATGTAATGTTTATTTTCTAGTCAGAGGCAATGCCCCGGATGACCGGAATTTCTCTGTTGTGGTCTCATTTGTGTTTCCAGCACAGACGTGCCTTGCTGCTGGTATTGGTGAATCATATGTTCATCATCAGAGGTCCCTGGCAGTTCATCGTGTCTCCCCTCGCTGAGTTTGTCTTGATCAAAAGGTTAATCGGGGAGTCTTCCTTATTAAAGTGATAATTTATCTCTGATTCACAGGGTTGAAAAGGTATATTAATTATCAAAGGTGTCAAGTACAGAGTTCTTGAAGACATGAGCCTTAAGGGAATTGGCAGCGGTAGCAATCGTAACTCGTATTTCAAAATCTGTCTCTAACTTTCAGTATTAACTCTGTCTATATAGGCATACTGTACATGACATTATGACAGTATTCATTTAAGAAGTTATTAGATTATTGTTTAATCTAGGGCACAACCCTTACTGGTTGTGAGATTAAGTAAAAAACAAGAAAAAAACTTAAAACTTTGTTGCAGATACTTAGGATCAACGGAGATATAGATAAATAAGATGGACCTTAAAGAGGACACATATAAGTGGGGTATTTTCTGGACCAGAGAACTTAACTAACAATTAATCATTCTTTTCCTTAATTCTTTTCAGTGCACTTGAATGTGACCTGTCTGTGTTTGTTTTTTGTGTTCATAAATTTCCTGATAATCATGTTTAAATTTCAGCAGTTATTCTTAGCCACATATGGACTAATACAGACAATGAAGTATTTTAAGGAAAAAAAGAACAGTGTTTGAATTTATGGTGAGAGCCCTTTTAAGGACTCAGACAACAAAATCAGTCAAGCTTTATTGTCTAATGGATATAAACTACCATTTCAGTTCGTTCTTCAGAGAACAGAGTTATGCTTTGCTTTGTCTCCTGCATTTTGATTTTGTTGTTGAGCATCTCTGTTGAGGTAAATTCTTTGAGAGCACTACCCTGTCTCTATGACAGTCCTGGGTCATCTATAACATAAGGTCGGATACACTGAAACACAGAGCTGTGATGGTTACTGTGATAGAAAACAGTGAAATATGACACTGTTTTTCCTCAGATCACTTGTAAGCAGTTCTAGCTGGATGAGACAGAACATATTTTCATTCGAGTACAAAGACAGAGTGTGCCGTAACGAGTGCATTGCAAATTCCATTTCCTCATGGAGGAAGTCACCTTTTAGTAAGGCCACTGCTGTTCCAACACATCAAGAAGGAACAAACATGGAAAGTTGGCATATCATTCAGTTTAGTTGGCCCTATTTTATGTCTTCTACAATACATTTATCCAAATTAACTCTATTAGAAAGCTGCGTACTCAGAGATGTTGAAGAAAATAGTTAAAAGTTAGAAGAAGAACTGATATTTACTCCACAAGTGACTATGTATGTTTTTATTTTCTTCTGGTTCATAAGTTTGTTATATTTTCTGTGTTTTAAAGTAACTTAGACGTGTCTTCCTGTTAACTTGATTATTCGTAGTGCAGTACTAGTGGCCCAGTAAAAACAATAAATGAAAGGCTGTCTCCTTTGCTCAAAATGAGTGCAGTGACACGTACCAGATATGTACCAAAGTCCTCACGAGGTACTACAGGGTAGTAGCATGTACATACATCAGCACTCTCCTCGCATAATCTTAAACTGTGATTATCCTTTTGGTTATTTTGGACCTTCTTGTCATGCTTCACGTTCCTCTGACACCAACATGAGTGGGGGCAAGCTACTGATAGTTCACAGTCCACGAGGCTGTGAAAAATTGTAAAGCTCAGCATGTTTCTCTCTGTTCTATAAAGTCAGTGACATTTGGTGCCTAGATAATCCGAGCTTCTGCTTTTTTAAGTACACATGCAGAAGAAGGGTGGGTAGACAGTTAAGACCAGCTGTTAAGTCTGTCCAGGAGTTAAAAATGACTGAAAACTGGTGTCCAATGGCAATGTACATTCATCATTGCAAATACCCCTGCTGTGTTCACTCGCACTTCTTAGAGAACAAATGTGGATGCATATTAAATATAAGCTTTTTTCCGTACTATTTCTGTTTTATTTATGCAGGATAACTAGCTGATTGGTAATACCCTCGGCTTAAATAGCCTTGTATGCACTCTTGTATCGTCCTTTGGCACAGACTGTGCCATAATTTAAATGTGGCAGCATATTCTGTCAGTGAGAGAAACCACTGGCTCACACAGCACAGGCTCTTTTGTAACTGTATTTAGTCACTACACAGAATGGCACAGACCCAATCTAAGTGGCTTTCATCTGGCCAATTCAAACAGACGTTTGACCCCAGACATTTGCCTAATGTGTTTTTGTTATGTGGACTTCTGGCTTCACAAATGTCACAGTGGCTGGACTAGTGGGGGTTTGGTGAGTGACTCTGGGGATAGGGAGGTGGGGCATACAGGAACAGAGACTCAGCCTCAGGGGGTGGGGTTGCGAGCCAGTAGTTATGTCTATAACCCCTGCATTTTGTACTCACCGACCCATTGGGAGATGGACTTGGTGAACATAAGTTCACAGTGATGGCCAGCTCCCCGTCCACATGGGCCAGACGTACTGCAAGCCTGCTGATCAATGGCCCGGCCCCCAGCACTCTGCTGACCTGGACCCAACTGGGCAAGCAGCTGTGGGGAAGACGGGGAGTGCCACATTTCTGGCCGCCTGGGTTGCGCAAGTCAGGAGCCAGTCCCAGACAGTTGGGGCAGCCCTGACAAATGCTGCCATTAGAGGGGTGCTGAAAATTTATTACCAAACATATTGGTATTTTAGGGCGCAGCTGATTTAGATTTAGTGTCGATGCTTGTGAGGCTCTGTCTTTAAACCAGGAAACCAAATTACTGCCAGATACTTGGGTTAAAAATATTCTGAAGTCACTTACTGCTACTATACCACCTACTTTAACCATAATCACTGATATCAGCCCATCTTGATAAAGTATACTGTATATCAGATTAATCTGCAGTTGCATTTCTAGCCAAATTAAGCTTTGGTTTTCCAACTATGAAATCAGGGCAGAGATGCACAAGCATTCTTGTGTCAGGGAATGAAATGCAGCTGCTTTGTGCAATAACTGTTTTCTTGCTTCTTTGTAAATGTTCCAATCATGACAAAGCTTAGGAAAAAAGTGGTGAACTAATGCTATTTTTTTTTGTTTTGTATTGTAGCAAGAACAAAATGAGTATTATTACCAGTCTACTAATCTTTTTCATTTCATATCAACACTAATGCGGTGACGCTTCATCCAACATCGAATTCAGTGTAGTGCGGGGAAAAGTCATATGAAAGCATTTATCTTGTGTGATGTAGAATAGCTGTACAGTATAAACGCTTGGCTATTTTGTTGAAAATTGGTGGAGGCAGAGCGCCATCCAACCAGATTAAACATTACTGAGGCAGGCAAAAGCAGCTACATGCATTTAAAAAGGATGAGTTGAAAGAATAAAAAAAATCCTCCTTTTTAAATGATCTAAACAAGATATTGTATAAAATACCAAATGAAAATGTAGGAAGTCAATAACGTGTCAAAAATGTTGTTATATTGATAACCATCTATTAAAGATCAAACAATTTGCTGTGCAGATAACATATTACATATAATGTATTTAGATTTGGTCTACAAAAATACAGATTAAACAAATTCTGCAAATGCCTAAATTTTACTCAAGGCTGATTTTGAAAGCTTCTTTAAATATATATTGGTTCCAGAACAGCCGCAATGTTTTTCCAGCTTAAGAATTTGGAAGCAGATATCAGTGACAGCCTGTTGAGTGATGTGGTCCTCTACTCTGGTATAAGGAAAAGAGCGGGTTGACGTCTGAGTGAAGGAACAAACTGTTGTTCATATCATTAAAAATCAGCTCTGCCTGATGGAAAATGAGCATTATGCATTTGTGGGCAAGAAAAGATGCACTGCATAATGATAACTAAAATCAGATTCTTGTGAAGACGTAAATCTGCACATAGGTCAAACCGACCTTATGCATCTGACTCACTGAGCTGCATTTACTGTTCTTATTCTCTTTATCTTTTAACAGGCTGTATATTCTACGCGTAATGCCCACGGTGATACTACTAGCCGTAGTGATGTCTCATTCTGAGTAATAGGTCTCTGAAGTGTGCTTGTTTGGCTTTTTTTGGCCCGCTGGAGAGCAATAAAGTGTCTGAGGATTTTCGAGGTCCTCATAGACCTTTCCCAGGTGTGCCTCACTGGTCGTAAAGTACAGTCCGACTCTCATGGCATATTCGTGGAGAAAGGTGTCTGCTGAGTATTCTGGTTAGCATGCACTGTTATTTTTTTAGCACAGCAAATACAAACAACTTCTTTTGTAGTTGTAGTGTGATTTGGCCTTCTAGAAGTCCTTCGATCTGTTGTCTTCACTGACCTAAAATGTGCTTGTTGTGTTTTATTTGATTCACTGAAAAAAACCCTTAATTCAAACCATGTTCTCCTTGTTTTGTTTGGAACCAAGATTACTGCAACACTAAGGTCACACTGTTAATTTAACATAGTGACGTCCACTGAGGTTAACCATTTCCTTTGTTCTTCACTTTCTGTAGGGGAAAGCTCCAGTGTATTTTCATGTTGAGGTATGCACTGTGTTTACTTTTATCACTGCTCCTCAGTGAGGCAGGCCAACCTGATGTTTGTTTATAAGGAACTCGGGCTTCACTCGGAACTTTCATTCACCACTTGAAAGCACTTGACTTGCTACTAATTTACCTTGAGGGAGTTCAAAATTATCTGTCTGCACTGTCAAAATCTTTTTTGTGGTGACAACTTGTCATCATCAAAGATTCACTTTAGAGGTTAATGAAAGCCTGGTAGATTGATGGGTTAATGTTATGTTGTATATGCTTGAATGCTGGATACAGAAAAACTCAAGGTAACATGTTTTTAGGCCTCAGAATGATGTCGGTCGCTTTTTGTTTTCACTTAGATGCTTGGATTGTTGTTGCTATGCAAGTTGCTACTTAAATTTAGACACACATCACAAGCAGTGGAAATGAAGAGGGAATAAAATTGTGCTGAAAATGATCTTGAATTTCTCCTTCGGTCATCAGTGTACCTCTGTTTTATTAAAAATATGCCCTTTTTTTCAGCTCGGTCATGTGCTCGATCATGGCTTAAAAATATACCGTATCTAGAAGCTATAGAACGTTTTGACAAATTGCCGTCTAGTAACCTTAATGTGCCATTTGTGTCAGGGGCAAGGCTGGGGGGTAAGAGGTTTGTGTTGTTAAGTTTTTTTTTTGTATTTTTTCCTTAGTTAATAGGTGAACACTTCACCTGGTAATGCCTGTATAAATATATAAAAGCTGTTATTTTATCCAAAGTTATCCCAAGTTCAGATTTCCCTTCTTGGGGGAAAGTTTTGAGTGTAATGCTCTGCTGAGACTTATGTCAAAAAAGGAACTTGATCCCCCCAATGTGTGACATTGTATAAACACAGTAATAGTTCTACCCTAACAATTTGCAGCATATGCATATGAAAATATTGCAACTGTGTCACCAGGGTGTTAGCATTTCGTTTCATCTGTACCATTTGATCCCTTGTCATACCATTCCTGCTCCTTTCACACTGTTTATGTATTCTTTGTCAAGATAAGTAAACTCACTTTACCTATATATTCTCCTTTGTGGGACAACAGTGAAAAAAGTCACCACAATTTAGGATCTAAAAGCACTAGAATTACAAGTACTAGAATTCCAGTTAGATGTACATTAACTCTTCCTTCCTTATCTCGAAAACAGAATCAGCCATTTGGAAGTGAGTCTATTTTCATGTGTGTGAGAAGCTGAGTGGATAACCTGTTGGCAGTGGAGGACAGTGCAGATCTCTCTACACTCTAAATTGCAGGCAGGCATCTCTGCAACCCCACATGAAGACCAGTGAGTCCCATCAAGATAATCCTTAATAAAGAACGGCTTCACATTTAATCTTAGCTCACGTCTCAAATTTCTTACTTGATATAGTTTTTGGCAAGTGGAGTTTTAGCGCTGATGTCAGTCGAGCAGTATCAGTGCATCTTTTGTTAAGCTTCCATTTGGCAGATGTTGAAGGTTCTATTAGGAAAAGTTTTTGTAGTTGCAGAATAGATTGTTTTATTGTTCCGATGTTATATAAATCAAATGAGATTTTAGTGTGTTGGTCTTGTAGCTGTAAAATTTTATACAGGAATTTGGTATTGAATGTAAAAGAGAGCTGTGATTCCATCACTCTTAAATTCAACTTTTCTCAATTTAAACATGAATCTTAACTTATCTTTCATGTGCATCTAACAGCTGTTCATTTAATACCAGCTCACACTGAAAATACCAAAGTGATCACGAGACATTTGCAGCAAAACTACTAGATTGATTAGATCCTTGATTCAAAACATACAGCACAGCAGTGTATACAGCAGACGACTACAAGGAAAATGTGAGTTTAGTCGTTGAGACATAAACAACTCTGGATAATTATACTGTGCAATTTGAAAATAACTCACTTGCAAAATTACATCTCAAGCTAATTTTATACAGCTGCTTATTGAAATAGAGAGCGACAGAGTAAATGCAGTAACTCAATTGGCATGTGTACCCCTCTGCTATTAGAAATAGTTACTTGAGAGTCCCCAAGCATCTATTAGTCAATTGAGTTATCAAAATTCCTGTTCAGTGGGCAATATATTTCATGCTTCGATATTGAAACGTGAGCCTATGGATTTACCTGTGGGCAGTTGGTTCGGAAGAGAAGGTAGCACTCGCATTCCCAGCTCATCCACATTATTACGGCAGCGTATTTAAATCAGGCGGAGTGCAGCTCAAATCTATTTCTGTTAGCTCCTCGTTGACTACTCCTACAGAGGGTTTTTCGTGTTGACCTGCTTTCAGCTTAGGTTGTGAACTCTACTGCTGATATTAGAAATTCATAAATACATAGGTTTTTTTTATTTTTTATTAACCAATTTCTCATACCTACAACAACAACAGAAAGATTTCAGTGTGCACTTCAGTGAATCACATCACATTGTTGTTAACTTATCATCAACCAATGATTTGTAGGTAACAGACACAAGCAGCCCATACATAAGCTAACCGCTAACACAGTATACTATTCTTTTAGCCACGGGTGTTCTTTTTCTTTCACCACCTCTTTACCGTAGTAAATGTATGATTTCCTCTTTCTCAGTAATCATTTTTCAGTATTACCGTTGGTATTTCACCCGCAGTTTTATTATGTGGAAATTAAACACATTTTAAATGGTTCATTGTCCGTCTGGACCATTTATTACATAGAAATCATATTCTTAAAAAAAAACAAAAAACAGCACGATCCGCTGAAGTAAAAGTTTGCAAGCCTCATCGCCAGCTTGAATAAATCACCAGTTTGTGCTCATCAGTAGCAGCATGGCCTTGTCTAGCAGCTTCGCACAGTTGAAATAATAACCTGGAGCAGACAGAAGGCAGTCATTACCTTGCACACAGACGCTGTTTGTATGTGTTGACGGAGGACTTCCACTAGACTGCTGTGGAGACGGACAGGACCGAGCCGCTCGGCCGTTGTTAAACCTCCAGCTCCCCATCACCTATGCTAATGACATAAACCCTTGTTTACCCTGTGAAGTCCCTCTATGACAGAGAGAAATCCAGCAGCGACCTAAGAAACCCCAGAGAGCGCAAAAAAATGTGGTTTGTGGTGAAAAAAAGAGCATAACAAAAACAGAAGAGAGAGGGGGAGAAGAAAAGTGTGGGCCCTCGGGGTGTGTGAGTAGAGCCTGGTGTTCCAGTGGATAGGCAGGCCGGTGAAGAGATCTGCCATTTCATTGTCTTAGTCTCCACTGATACAATCTGGAGAGGGCTCTATTGCTTAAAGCTGTGAGTGAATGACATATAGGGAGCTGGTGTGAGGCGCAACTCCCCCGTGCCTCCTCCAGACCCAAAGTCTTCCTGTGAGAGAGCACCGAGCAACTTTTCTGCTTTTTCAAACAGCAGCAGCCTCCCTCGCCCTCCCTCATTCACTGCCTTTCTCCCTCCCTCCTTCTCCCTCGCTCTCTCTCTCACTCTCTCTCTTTTTTTCCCTCTTCCTCAGACACTCGCTAGTCACTGCCTGAAGCAGTAATCGGACAACTCTCTTTCTCACTAGGACTGGGTCTCCTGAGATAGCGAACGGGGCTCCATGGGTTCCAACACCTAAAATGAAAAGAAAAAAGTAGCCTTGTAGTCGTCATTTATTGTACTATAGGTTCTACCAACAACTGAAGAACTGTTCTAGAGAGTTTGATGTCCGTTCTGCTGGACTGAATGATCTTTCTGTAGAAGATTTTTTTAAGAAGATATAAGAAGGGATAAACACACAGGGATTCGACCATAATTGTAGTGAGTATGAGCTTGATTTCTACGTGACGTTTGACATGTTGGCGTTGCTCTCTTTCATACTTATTTTTTTAGTACGTGCGTGTATGTTTGTGTGTGTGTGTGTGTGTGTGTGTGTGTGTGTGTGTAATTATCTTTACTAATTCATACATTTACAAACAGGATTTAAAATAAAATAAAATTCTTAATTAAAAGTATTTATGTAAATGGATCAACAGGAGGAATACGTTGAATTCTGGATTGATCCTTCCATTGTTATGGATTAAAACAGTACCTGCTGTGTCTTTATTTCATTTGCTATACTCTCTAGCTATACAAAAAGCAATAATAATGTAATATAATTGTCAAAGGCAAGGTTAAAATCTTCATTGATCCGCTGTAATTTATAATTGAAGAAAACACTTAGTTTTATTAAAGAAAATACAGGCTATGTTCTAAAGAAGTAGTCAAAATTATGTCATTTAGATACACATATTAAATAATTACTTGATATCATTATTTATTTTCTGCTTTTAGAATATATGCAGTGCATTTCAAAGATTTTGAAATTTAAACAAAATTGTATTTGTCATTATAAACAATATTTATTTTACAAAATCCTTTTACTTGCCTCTGATATCATTTGTCATCTTAAAATTAATAACCTCAAATCTTCTGCTTGTTACAAAAAAATAACAACAGCCTTTTTATTTGCAAAAAAAAAAAAACTTGATTTAGCGTCAGAGAAAAATTGTTCAGTTGCAGTTTTAGCCACATTTCCCAGCGCTGTCTTCTTCTGCTTGGCCCAGTTTGCATTTTTGATCTGGCAAAGGAAAACATGCTGGTCCCTGCAGGAGTCCCTTTTTCAACTGGCAGAACAAACAAAACCAACACAGTTAAAGCAGTTGACATCTAATGCCATCTGCTGAGGCCAGGAATGCTGTGAGGAGACCTGAGAGCCTCTCAGCGTCTGACCAAGACAACAGGCCCGGCTCCCGGCTGTGCTGCTTCTCCACTCGCCAGTATTTCACGTGTTGTAAAGATGAGTCAGCCGCTGTAATCACTAGCTTCTCTAATTGAAGGATGTTCTGGTTTAATGTTCTGCGTATGATCACAGGCTTACATCACAAGTTGGGGAATTATTATGTGTATGTGTCTGTGAAGGGCATTTCATCTCTCTAAAATTGAGCCTTTTTTCCCTTTCCTTTTTCATCCTCTAATTCCAGTCATTTATAAACGCCTTCCGTATTTGGTGTCTAGAAAAGTGTGCGTTAGAAGATGAAAGAGAGGAAATAAAGAGGTTAGAGAAGGCTAGTGAGCCAGGCTGCTTGCAGAGTGGCCTCTTCTCCGTGCAGACAAACATGACAGTGTGTGTGACCGCCTGCTGCAACCATTCACTCACACAATAACCTTATTTATCCAATTAACAGATAATGAGCAGACTGATTTGGGGCTGTTTACACTGTGTATTTGCTTTATGCAGGGACAGATCAGGGTTCTTCTGCCTGGCCGCGTATAGCTCCATGCATGTGTAGCAGCAGTGTGTAAAAGCAGGAGTGGCCGACGGTGACGGTGGCATTGTTTGCCCAAGGCCTGATGCCTTCCGTATGGGTGTGTGTAGCCAGCCGAGCCCTCTCAGAGTGGAGATTGAAAACGGTGAAAGACACAGTGGGCTAATTGATCCAGCCTCACTTGGCTGTTTGTGAAGAAGATGCAGAGGGGCAGCACAGAAAACAGCGCGAGAGAAAGAAGGAGGAAAAGGGTGATGTGTGAAGTATAGGCGATTAGTCGGCAGCGTTGTTTACTAAATACTGTGGCTGTTATTTTGTTAACACAACACTGTTTGCATCTGGAATATGTGACTGAAAGAGCAGGAAATGAGCTTTACAGATTTCTGTTGATTGTCAATACAAGTCCTCAATCACTAATACACACTTGTGTGTTTGTTTGTAAATTAGAATGTGTTTACGCTGTGCAGTATAATAAGCAAGTCCCTGAATTGAGAGTCTAAACAGACATTGTATTTAATGGATTATTGCGTTACAAATATGCCTATAGTGCAGCATGCCTTTGTACAGATATTTCTTTTTTTTTGGCTTTTTATATTTAAAAATACAATATTTCAAATACCTTCTACAATGTTGCTGTTAACTTACGTGAAATGAGAATTCTCTCTGTTTCACATCCTCTGCAGATAATAATTTAACTAACAAAATAGACCACTCTCTCATCTTTGAGGAGAGTAGAATAACAACTCAGCAGCATTAAAGTGAGATAATCATTAAGATTTGTCAGTGAACTTTCTTTCATCTTTGTGCTGTAAAACCTCTTTCTTTCTGCGCTGGTCATGGTGGTAGGCCGGCTGTGATAAAATGTGCACCTTAAATCTTGTTTGATGGCCCCTCAAAGGCAAACTGGCCTTCTGGAAATAATTTTGAAGGTTGAAGAGCACAGTATTAACAGATTTAATGTAGCTATTGAGTGAATTGCTGGAGCACCATGTCAGATTGAACCAAATGAGAGAGACAAATTGCACATCAACAAACACCACATCTGTTAATAATTGTGCTTTTAATTACAGACAACTACAGAATTTTAAATTGTGTGTGAAGCACCATGTGCTTCTGTAATTTGTCGCCGTAAGTCTCATTTGTGTGCCGCACTAGAAAGTGTTAAATATCACAGTATAATCCATAAGCACAACAAAACAGATGAAATAAAAATAAGTTGTATTTGTTTTTATTTATCTAGAAATCATTTTGATTAGATATGTATTTTATTATGTTTCCTAGTGCTTTAATTTCACATTTAAAACAAAAATGTATTTTTTCTTAGAAAGCAAAGTTAAAAAAAATGCCGTGATTATTCAAAATTACATTCTCATATAATTTGAAATGACATTCATTTTATTCATCATGTGCAGCAGTTGTCTTATGCAAAATGCATTTCCTTAGCGAAAGTGAAAACACAAGTTATTTAATGTTTTAATGCATTTCTTGGCAGCCATCATTTTTTCGGACACATATAGAGACACAAGTGAAGTGTAGCATTTTGTAAACTGTGCCTAATTCCACTCACATCTGTGTCCAATTGTTGTCTGCATCTACATTCTTTGCGAGTGGATTTATTTTTCCTGGGCCACCATGTGGATTCAGCTGACCAGCTTAAGTGGGGATTAGTTGTTTTAAAGTTACATTTTGATTAAAGCATTGTTTTTCAAAAGTTGTAACTCACAACATATGGCTTACATAGTCTGTAAAATTCAAAGCACTGCAGACTTTGCCATGTAAAATTAATAATCTTTCAATATGACACAAGGACTGGGGGGGAAATGCCCAGAGCACCCAAGAATATTCACCCGCCTCTCATAAATTATCATCAGGTTTTTGATTATTTTTATTTGCGGCCGTTATTGTTAATATGTGCAAACACTTTTTAAGAAACTAACATAACATCGTCAAAGTCAGGCAACTCTCGCCTATAAAGTAACGCAGGTATATGTACCAAAGAAGAAGAAACTATTTGTGTCAGGTCAGACATCCTTCATGCTGAGATGGTCTATGCTAAAAGCTTGGCTGTGGCTGTGTTTACCTTTCGAAACGCAAGTCTTGGAATAAGTAAAGCGAAACAAAAGGGCCAGCAAACAACCACGAGTGAAGCATGTTGTGGCACTTCTTCTTTTTTTCTTTCTCTTGATGACACTTCCAGTGCTTCATCTAGCCCTGCTTTGTTCTTGTTAGCTTCAAAGACCTGGCAGTTCAGGTTGAACGAAGAAGCACATCAAAGATGCTGAATGCAGCCTTAAAAAGAAAAAAAAAACAAAAAACAATTTAGCGGTGCAGAAGAAAGGCTTGCTTTTACTTTTAAATCGCTGAACCTTCCTTTTTTCTTCCCCATCTACCTTGCTCCCCCTCTGCCTCTTCACCTGGCCGGCTTCACCTGCTGGCAGTGGCTGAGACACCAGCGTGGTAACAGCTTCAGAGGCCTTCAGTACTACACAGAGAAACCAGCACCACACACACACAACACACACACACACACACAATACCACATTACACCACCACATCACACTCTTTCCACAACTTCCCCCCGACTCTGTGATCACTGTTAATGTTCTGTGGCAAAATGTGTTTCTCTTTTGTCTTTATGGCTTTTACCTCTGTGGACTTTCTTTTTCATAGATATATTTAATTCTTTTTCACATTTCCTTTGGGTGTTTTGATATTGAGGAATACCAGGAGGAGGCACTGCTGTTGTCTGTAGCCTCAATAGCGAGAGTGAAAATATAATGGTTATTTTTGCTAAGATGGCTCTGCCACAAGAAGTTGGATAGTAGGCAAATTGTAAAGCTGGAATAGTATTCATGAAGGCTTTGCCTTGGTGTGAAGAGTAAAGCCAGTTGAAAAAAAACTAAAAAAAAAAAAATCTTAAGACCATGCAGCTCAGGTTACCCTGGCTTATGTAAACAGTCAGCCATAAAAAAAATTGTGCCAGGATTTTTGAAAAAAGGCTTTATATGTCTCTTTCCTTTTTCCTGACCAGTTGAATACCTTTGACCTTTTTTTGGACCCTGTATTCCCATGGTGGACTAGAGTCAGGTCTAATATAGTGTTATAGCCATGCAAGTATATGGCTCTGCTTGATGTTGGGGAGAGAGACGAGCAGAGCGGGAGTGGACAGCAAAATGTTACTGTCAGCTAAAGGAGAGTAATAGAGGCATTCGTGGCGTCATAGGAAACATATGTGGCTCCATATGCTCTCCGTGTTCTTGTTTCCAGTCTCCTTCATTGTCTGAGATGCACCACTGATCTGGGGGCCTCTAAAGTGCCCTGTGTGTGCGTGTGTGTGTTTGCGAGTGTGTGCTTTGCACTACAGATCTGGGGGCCTCTGAAGTGCCCTGTGCATAAGTGTGAGTGTACACATGCAGACATACAGTCATGAGTTATGTGTCTCTGTGTGCTAAAGAAAAGACAAGCATTATTTTTTTGTGTTGCCAGAGAAGGAGCAGATTTATATAATGTCAGTGTGAGTGTATATATTGTTTTCTTTCCGCTTCCAGTCCATTGTGAATAGGCTGTTAAGTTTGGAAGTTCTGTGCTGTGCCATGGCCCCAGGCTGGGGCAGACCTGCGGGAAGCAGCCCTGACGGTCATTAGGACCTGTCAGTATCCCAGGAGGGGGAGTGCTGATAAATTTCAGATAGTGTCAATTGCAGATGAAAGATCTGCTGAAGATGCTAGGGGTGTCACGCTTGACTTGTCTCTGCTCAACAAGTCCCATCTTCCTTCCAGCAGCAGTCTACATCAAGCGGGTTGATTCTCCCACCCTCGGCCCCCGCTATCCCCAACCCCTCACCCCTCTGCCTACCTTCACCCCCACAACCCCCCACCCCATCCTGCTTACCTTGGCTAAGCCGCTTTGCATGTTGATTGGGGGAGGGCTAATCCAGTTTGCAGCTGTCGTAGACCAATGATGAATCACCTTTCCGTCATTTGGCTGTGCTCCCCTTGCTCAGGGAGGAGGGAGGACCTGGAGGAGGAAACAACAGTGGAGCAGGGCTGCGGCTCGGAGAGACAATGTGCGCCTCTGTTCTCCCGCTAGCCCTCTCTTCCCATTCTGATCCAGAATAACAATAATGTTTTCTCAGACAAGCCTTTTTGTGTCATGGATGGCTCTGGACTGTGACAGCGAGCTGCAATAACAAGGAGTGATATTGTTTCTGTTGGGGCAGGTGGGAGCAGAATAAAGAAAGGGAGTGTGGTTTGAGAGGACTCAAAGCCATCAGGACTCAGGTAAGAGCACAGTTGAGTTAGTGCCAGCAGCATCAGAGACATGTAGCTCTCTGCGTGGCATCACAGAGACACTAAACAACTGTCAACTTTTCTTAGTTCAGCGCCTTGTCTGATTGGCACTAGTGAAGGCTTTTTAGCCCTCAACTAATGAGGAAAAAGTTTTAGCAAGGAGAAAACAGGATTAGGCAGTGAGATGTAGAAATAGTGGTCTTTCTGCTGGACGATTCTTTAGTGCTTAAACTCGTATCTCTGTGCTGTTGTACGCGTAAAGAGTGTGATATTTTTAGTTCATAGTAAATGAATATACCTTAGGGAAAAGGACAATGCAGCTTCCATTATCAGAGTATGTGTGAAGAGTAGCTTGGCCTTCTGGCTAATTGTTGTTTATTGTTACCTAAATGTTTTTATAGCACGTATATCATAATATTTTTGGTTTGTAATATGTGACTTAAATACATTCATTATATTCTCAGTTGATAATTAAATTGCACTGGGACCATAAGAAATTGCATTTAGTATTGTATTAAAATATCACAATATCAAAACATTATAATATGATCCAAAACAGTAAATGTATATCATAATTGAATCTTTTTATTTCATAATTCTGGTTGCTTTGTTCCATCTGATAGCACAGACTACTTACAGAGTTACTCAAGCATTTATCTTTGTGGCCTTGTGTAAAAAGCCAATGTTTATCGATAGCAGAGATACCCAGAACCATAAAATATAATTGGAAATGGCAGCATAATGTACAAAACATTTTGTCCTAATTTCATTAACTCACTATTGCAATGGGAACAGTGGCAGAGACAAATGGGGTCTATCGTTTGTGGACGTACTTTTCAAATCACTTGTGCCTTTTTTTTTTTTTCTTCTTTTTTTTTTTTTACTCTATTGTCTATACTCGATCAAATCCTTTGAGCGCACAAATGAGTAGATAGAATAATGTTTTCGGTGGTGTGGTCTTTTGTATAAACACAGAAACAATTAAGGAGCCTGCCAGAGCAAACACATGCCTCATGAGCTTCTCATCTGCCCCTCACTGAGGCATGGACTCTTATAATCATGCATAGTGCACTTTTAACAGGCACATTAACCATCGCCTCAAACCAGCAAACATCTGTTAACAGTCTCCGATGCCACACAAAACAATATACACTTAAGGCCATTTTTGCTTCAAGATACATCTCAGTAAATTGACAGTAAACATTTAGTGTTCACGTCAAGTAAAACACGGACTTGCTGTAATACGAGAAATCAGAAAGTATCTTGTCAAAATGTTTACTATTTCGTTTCAGTGCATGGAATTCCACACTGTTTGTCTTTGTGCAAGTGTGAGTGTGTGTCATGTTTTTCCTAACATATGTATTTTATATTTATTTCTATTTTTTCATTAAAAAAAATAAATAAATCCTGCTCCATTTGCCGTAACGGTAAATTTTAATTACTTAAAATGTAACCGTAATTCTCATTTACGAGAGAGAAAATATTAATATCAGATTTTATTTTGGTAAGATTTTTTTTTTTTATGCAGCAACTCATCAGTTCTACTTTTTACTATGCATATAAAAATACATGCACCACATTTTCTACCTTTCTAAACTGGCTACTGCGTTATACTGCACTGTGTATTAAGCTGTACTTCTTCCCTGAAACAAGAGGAATATGTGTAATTTGATTTGATGTGTCTATGTGTGTTTGTTTGTGTGTGTGTGTGTGTGCGTGTGTGTGTGTGCTTGCATGTGTGTTTTACATCTTCAGGTCTATGGAAATGCAGGATCTAGCCAGTCCTCACAGCCGAGTAAGTGGAAGCAGTGAATCTCCTAATGGTCCCAACCTCGACAACTCGCACATTAATAACAATTCCATGACACCCAATGGCACTGAAGGTATGTGTGCAGTGCCATGCTGTTGCTCTTCAGTCACTATTTCTGTTGTGTATAGAACTTGTGCAGTAGACGTTTTAATTTCAGTGTGGCTTTTATGCATTGTGAAGTCACATTATCCCCAAAAGGCTGTAAAGCTATTGCCAAATGTGAACGTTTTGTGCGGTTTTTATTTATTTTTTTAACAATATACAACTACAGAAATACAGTGTTAAACTGCCAGTGAGACGGTGGAGTGAAAGCGTTTATTAAAATGATATTTACTGTATTGGAATGTGGCTTATTCTCGACATTGCAGTGTGTTTGATCCAGCATTTACAGCTCACAGAGTCTGGTGCTACTGGCAGTATTTTCCCCAGCGACTATTAGCTGTTTATTTAAGTAACCATGTAATTATTCAAAGCCCACAGCATGGAAATTATGGCGTTTTGCATGAGGTTTCTACTGTACATAATTATTTACTCAGGTGATTTGCTTGTGCTTAAATCTGAGCCATTGTTTAGTGAAGCAGCCATTATCATGTCACAAACCAACACGATTTATTTAAAACATCTCCCCTGTCACGTAATCTTCGGTTTCATCTGTGCTTTGAGCTTTTCTTTTTTTTTCAGTTTCTTTTGTATATTCATGACACGGGACTTGTAGACTATGCAGACTGTCATGTGTGCCTTTGCCATTCTTTCTTTCCCATAGGAGATAACATCACAATGCTTACCACTGCAGACTGGTTGTTAGGTTCTAGCTCACAATCCACTGCAGGTTTGTCTACTTTTGGTGACACAATGAAAGGACAATACTTGGTGTTCTCTTCAGAAAGAAAAGATAGCACTTTTTGTAGTTTCTGAGTCACTTCGTAGCTCATAAATAAATACAAATTGTTTATAAAAAGACACATTTATCTCCTGCAAAGATTTAAAGGTGCTTCAACTATTGTGCCTTTCATTCAGAAAGTCTTTGGAATTACATTTTTTGTGTACCTCTGTTTTAAGCATGGTTTGAAACTGAATGAAGTTGAATCTATTGTTAATGAATGCTCAGACTGTGAACTTGCATACTTTTTTTTTTTTTGGACCCTCAGTGCTGTTCCTGAGTACAGTGGTTATTGTGTGCTCTGTGACCTGAGTGTGTGCTAGTTTATGCATGCACCATAGCACTATTATTATTTTTTTTTTCATCAGTGTTCAAAGAATTGGCTCTTGTCAACATATGTTTCTGCACCGAACAAGCATAGCAGAAACATGTAAAACATGACAGCAAATGGCTTCTTCAACCATGAGGGATTCCACTGAGCATGACTATCTTGCCCACATTGTCAATTTGTTTTGCCAAAAAAAAAAAAAAAAGCAAAAAGAGAAAATTCTCCAGCCCGCCTGAAGTGAAATGGATTGATTTCAAAGATTCCTGAGCTGTCAGATAGCTGTGAAATTGTCTTTGCAGATCTATCGCTGAGCTGTATAATGGAGCCAAGGTCAAGCTGCGTTCACTATACACTTTAAAAAGATTTTATACACCATACATTTCTTTGACATTTCAATTGTGCTCTGTGTGTGTGTGTGTGTGTGTGTGTGTGTGTGTGTGTGTGTGT
>JAPQRN010000014.1:14289936-14300985 GCA_037367275.1 Coranthus polyacanthus | reverse complement strand
CACCATACATTTCTTTGACATTTCAATTGTGCTCTGTGTGTGTGTGTGTGTGTGTGTGTGTGTGTGTGTGTGTGTGTATCCCTGCAGACCCGTATTTCATCCTCGTCTCTAATATACATTTAATATTTTTTATTTCATGCTACATTTAAGCACTGACAAACCGTTAAATGTTCATTATTTGTAAATGATAATATAAGACTGTATAGTGTTCTTCGCTTTAAATTTATATAAATAAACCATTTATGTGTACAAAAAAGGTTTACATTAGAAAAAAATAAATATTAAAGATAAAACATTTGAACCACAATGAGCAGTGATAAAGATTTTCATACTTTCACACAGTAGCAGATGAATTCCAATAAAAAGAACAGAGGGAAAATGTTACATTTCAATACATATGTAAACCATTTGAACGGATGCAGATGTTATTAATTCAAAAATAAATAAAATGGATTTAATTGGGCGACATCATTGTAAATGCTGTCGGCAAGTTGTTGATGACTCCCTCCTCGCTACACATTTGTTTTTATTTTACACAAAGTAACTTTTTTTTATTTTCAAAACATAATTTGATGAATGTGAAAATGTGAAGCCTGGAGTAGCAAGCCATTAATCAAATCGTATTTTTCTTTCTTGCACACATTCATTTGGTGCATTTGGTGACAGTGTGTCGTCTTTCTTTGCAGTTAAAACCGAGCCAATGAGCAGCAGTGAAATCGCCTCCTCAGTAGCAGACACCTCTCTAGACAGCTTCTCAGGATCAGGTGAGGGGGAAGGAGGGTTTTGTTGTGTGTCTGTGTGTGTGTTTGTGTGTATGTGTGTGTGTGTGTGTGTGTGTGTGTGTGTGTGTGTGTGTGTGGGTCTGGTCACTTCCCACACACACAGCTGCAGAACTGATTAGTGAGAGATGAGCCTAGAGATGGGTGACCGATAAGTTAGGCCCCAGGAAGTGTCCCTGCAGCTAAAACGCCAATATAGTATGTGTGTCTGTGTGTATGCATACATGTGTGTTACCTTGGTCAGCATATTTATATGCTTTGCTTGCTTGCACATGTGTGTGTGTGTTTGTGTGTGTGTGTGTGTTCCCTTTCCTGGTTCCCATGCCAGTGAAGCCAGAATTATGACCTGTAATGCACTGAGCTTGTCTGTCCAGTGGAGTGACATGGCGTCCCAGTGGCCCTCACTCTCCACGGGCTGTTACCCTATCGCCCCGTCAGAGCCACGGTTTTCACACCCTGCAACAGAACATTACACAGACACACGCATTCACACTTGAACACACACACACACACACACACACACACACACACACACACACAGGGACATCGCTAAAACAAAAGTACAAGTGGGCATTGTAGAAATTGTAAAAGAAATGTGATCATTTTTCTTTTTCCCACTGTAAGTGGTATCTATGACTTAAGCTTTTTATAATTGTGTGTAATTAGTGCTGTATCAAACTGCGAATGGTATTATCTTGCTGCTAATTTTCCTGTATTTCCATAACTGTTTAAGTAAGTACTTGATACTTTAACACTGGAAGCACATAAATCACTGCTATGACTTTTGTCTCTGACAATATTAATGAAATTTAGTAATCTTACACCCCATATCCTCCGAGGGGAAACCCAAAGCTCTGTTCAGAGGAGCAAGTTTTGTCCAGTGGCAGGTGCTGCTGATGTGGGAAAAGTGTTCAATATTAATAACGTGTGTGAGGGGTTACAGCATACAGTTACATACAGTTAGTGCTCCCCCGCAACCAAATCCCTTCTTTTACATGTCATGACCAATTAGACAGATGTTTCAAAACTGTACCATTCAGCTGCAGCTAATGCAATTAATATGCCAGAACTCTGTTGTCAGACCAAAATTTTCTGAGTTTAGCTATTTTTAAAATGTAAATGTAAACAACTATTTCAAAGGGTATGAAAAATTCAAAACTAAAAAAAGGAACTTTTTTACGTAACCATCAAGGAAGTTATTTAACTCTTATAATGGACATGAATGCTCTATGTTCCAGAAATTTACATTTTAGTACGATTTTAAAAAAACAAAAAACATTTGAAATGTTGGTTATGAAATCTGCAGATTACATTTATAAACCTAATGTAAATTTGTGTTGTTTAATATGAGTTTGTTTCAGATTTGACATTGATCATTTAAAATCCCACCGTGTGTGTGTTATAATTCATCCTGCAGATTCAAAACAAATGTTCTCTGCACAAGTGAGTTATTTGTGGGTGAACTTTCACAAGTTAACAGCACCGTGGAACCACATGCTCCTACACTTAATGAAGGAATGGTTATGCAGTAGCACTCATTACCTGCAATCAGTGATGTCACTTCCAATGTGGTTGTGGCCTGAAAAGCCCGAGGCAGCTGAAGCCACAGGCTGAGACTGATTCCGACCATCCTGTGTGTGTTTATACCAGCAGTTGTCATAGCAGCCCAGAAGTATCTCAGAGATACATGGGTCAGCAGAAAAACCTTATGTTCTTACCTGATTATTTTACTTGATTATTGCTCTCCGGTTTTCAACTTTAAATAAGGTTACCGAAATAAATAGAGTAATGCAATGTAATGACTGTTTCCTTGGAATCCAGAAGTTCTGTTGGCAAAAGATAATATTTACCTTATTTCTTAATGTTTAAATATGTGCTTGCCTCTTTTCTTTTTAACTCTCCTCAGCTATTGGAACCAGTGGCTTCAGCCCAAGACAAACTCACCAGTTCTCTCCGCAGATTTACCCTTCCAAGTAAGGCTTCTTTTATTTTTCTTTAAAAAATAAGCAGCATCCAACTTCATTTGGATCTTTAATTAGATCCTTCTGCTTGATCGCGGGTTTTCGCCTGGCTTTGTTTGCCTGGATGTCTGCAGCTTGCGCACTCTGAAATCTGTTGTAATTATTATCTTGCAAAACTTTCCTTTGCCATTTATTGTTCTTTCCCTATGTATATGAGCTATCTGATGCTATCTGCCTTACAGCTTGGCTCACTGTTTAAAATGAAGTAGCACAATCACAAAGAATTTGTCAGCAAAGTTTGTGTTATGATTTTTTGGGTAAAACACGGTTCTCTTTCTTCCTGCCTTCCTTTCTCACTTTTGTCCTTTGTTTCTTTTCTCAAATAGCAGAACATATCCGCATATTCTTCCTACCCCTTCTTCCCAAAATATGGCTGCGTATGGGCAGACGCAGTACACCACAGGAATGCAGCAGGCCGCAGCTTATGCTAGCTACCCTCAGCCTGGCCAACCCTATGGCATCCCAGCCTATGGTAAGATCTGTCTAACACACATCAAACCCTCTTCTTGTCTTGCTAAAAGATGCCTGTTAATATTGTCAGTGGTCTTTATGTCGTGTGCATGTGAAGGAAGGAGAAAAGTACATCTAAATATTATTGCTGCTTGAAGGTCAGGACCAAGAACTCGCTCATAACAGACCATGTTCCCACAATTCCTTAGCTGCACGAGCAGCAAAGATGCTGAGTTGCTGCTTGTTGTTTAGTGCCTGCATATTCACCTTCACTGCAATAAAACTGAATTTGCTTATCAAGCTATTCAGACAGATCTGAAAGATTAGTGATATAAATCTGAAAACAAAAGCTGGTTTCCTCTGGCATTGCAAGAGAAAGCAAAGAGTGCATGGCTTACTGTAGGCTTTATTTGTGCAAAGTCTTTGGAGTGTTTTGACCCCAAAAGACTCTCCAATATGTGGAGGAATTTACATTGTTTATTTGAATGGAGTCATGCATCTTACCGTTGCATAGAAACTGCACTGTGACTAATTTAATTTAACAAATGGTTAGTTTAACTTACTAAAATATGTTTTTACTTTTTTTCAACTCTAATACTACTACTGCTACTACTACTACTACCACTAATAATAATAATGATGATAATAATAACAACAATAATATGAAATCCAACATTTTGATTTTACAGCAGAATGGACAACTTCTTTGCAGTGAGACCGACACCGGTGCAGATAATATTTCACAACAACTGTTGGTAGTAAAAATCATGTAAACAGATAATCAGTAGTCGTCCATTGCGATTAGTGTGTTGTCGTAACAGACAGAGACCATCTGTGTGTTCCTTTGCAGAGTCCAGTGTAATTTAAACCTGTGTGTTGACTGTTGTCTGTGCATCAAACCGATCTGGTGTCACTAACTGATTTAGGTCCATTGTGGGCAGGCATAAAGACAGAAGGGGGTCTGAGCCAGTCCCAGTCCCCGGGACAGACGGGCTTCCTAAGCTACAGCTCCGGCTTCACCACGCCACAGACAGGACAGGCCCCTTACAGCTACCAGATGCAGGGTGAGGACATCTCAGTGAATCTTTCATCTTCCTCTCTGTACATTTTCACAAGTCAGCCTGAATGTCTGTATGATGTTGATATGCAGCTTAAAATTCCATCAAGCAGTCTTTGGCCTAAATATATTGTATAACAGGTATAAATAGGTCTCCCTGATTTAGAGAGACTTATTCACACCACGGCCCTCACCCTCTGCCCTGAAAAGCTTCATCCCAGCGATCATTATGGGCAGCCACAACTTCTGCCTCCCTCTCCTCTTAAAAGAATCAACACAGATGGAAAAATGGCAGACACTTAAGAGGCACCAGCCATGTCATTCATCCCTCCCCAGCCTTTATTTTTTCTCTCCCTGTGATCATATTTGTATTTGTTTAAGACCTGAGACCGCAGAGATTTATGGCCTTGAAACCAATAAAGATGAGTTGTTGGGCCCTGTACTCCCCTTCTTTTGCTCTCTTTGTACAGTTATACAGTCATCTTAAATGTAGCTCAGGTCTGATGCAATGTAATGTCTCTGTTACTCTTTCTTTGTAGTGGTCTCTGCAAAAAGTCTCTGTTGCTCAGCAGCACCTGCATTAGACAAGGATAGTTAGCTAACTGCTTGCAAAGTCTTTGTGTTCTCCTGGAATATCTAATGTGTGACAGTAGAAACATCTCCACATGTTGTTGAAAACTCTCTAGAGCATCTGACAATAAATAACGCCAGCTCAGCAGCAGATGTGGTGCGGGGAAGCCTGTTTTCCACGCCTCTTAACCATATACAGTCGGCCGCAGCCAGAGTTTTGCAGCATGCAGCCGAGAGACTGAAAATGGAGAGGCGGAGAGAAAGAAAGAGAACAAGAGACAGAGCATGTAAGGCAGAATGTACAAGCTGCTGTCCTGCCCGTAGTGGTTTAACTCACGATGACAGTATTATGTGCCCATTCATCTTCAAAGTATTATGCTCTTACTCTTTCTCTTTTCCTCTGTCTATCTCTGTCTCTTCCTCACTCTCTCCTGCTATCTCTGGCTATCGGATGCCCCACGTAGCGTTAAGTGCGTTTGTAATTGACAGCCATGTTAGATGACAGATTGACCACTATTCTGGCCCTGAGTTCTCTAGCTGTGGCTCTGGCCCTCAGCCACACCATCATCATTACTCTTTCTGGCCTATTGATCTGCTTTGGCGAGGTGCCCCAGGCCTGGGTGTCCCAACCAAAGAATCTTTTTTTACATGTGATACTCCCCCTCTGTGTCAGCGTCCTTGCCACCAGCCTGTGGCCAGCTGTCAAGACAGAGGACGATTAGATTAATGTTCTTGCTATTTTCTTTCATGTCTGATGCCACGGAGCTTTGTGTGGGTGCTAAAATCATAAAACAGACAATGGCGTTTTTTTGTGTTTCGAGCCTCAGTTTTGCAGTCCTATGTGGCAGATTATGCGGCGCATCTTATGCTTGTCAGAAAAAAAAAAAAAACATCATTGGTGTGCACAGAGATAGAGAAGTTGTGCTAATGGTGAGAATGAACAGATGCTAATTAGGTGAATAATTGGATTCCTGCATTCTGCGCCAGTGGTATTGCGAGCTGAAGCCTTGGTTACCTTTTTAAAAAGAGAGCCCCATCTGGACTTGATAGCCTATTCCCAAGTGGAGCATACAAACTTCTGCTACAAATATTGTGCACTGATGATAGACATAGCCCATGGCAAGGCGACTGATCAAGCAAAGCAAATGGACTTCCAATTGTGGGGCCAGAAGGCAGGAGGGAAGCAAAGGAGGAGGGAGGGATGATGTCTGGTCTTGAGTGAGTGAACTAACTGGAGCAGGACTGGGGGAGGGAGAGAAAACATGCCCCCCGGGGAACCACAACCATCTTTCTCCCCCAACTATAACCAGCACCACCACTCCCAACAGCATGAGCCCATTCTCACTGGGCAGGCGGGGGTCCCCTCGGCTTTTATGTGGCTCCTTGTTCTCCACAGAGCAACCCTCAAACCCTGACAGTGAGAGCTTTTATGACTGTTTGAACTGTGCATTAGGCTAATTTGTTGTCCTTCGAAGCCTTACTCCTCCTTGTCTTTGACTTATTGTTCTGTCAGACTTTCACTTGATGTTGAACTTTCTGCGGAGAACACGAAAGTTTTAGAATTCCCCTTGCAGGCTGTGAAATAGCAAACACAACAATAAAGGGTTCTGATGAAAATAACCTGTGGAAGCCTGGAAGAAAAACATGATAGAAGTCTGCTGTGTGTGTAATTTCTGGAAGTAGAGAGTGTTAAACTGTACAAATAAGTAGAAGTTCCTAGTCATCTTGGAAGAATAGGAGATATAAGTTTTGTTTTTTCAGTGCACGGTTCTTTGTTAACGGACAAAGCTCAATGTTGCACTACTCTTCTCCGTGTTTTCTCCTTTATACTGCCCATTCCCAACCACCACCACCACCACCACCCCAACCCCCCATTTCCCTGATCCTTCTGAAAGCTGCTTCATGTTTGTCACGGTGTGGGAGGGCCCTCCTGATGGGGCCAATGACCAGAGGATGAAAGGAACTCCCTCTGTTTGTCTCAGAGAACAAAGGTGTAATTACGCCCCCATTTAGGAACAGTACATTTATCTCTCCCTTCATTTTCACTAAAGCTACAGGATATTTTTTGGCTGTTGAAGCAATGGTAGCACGCAGCAATGTCCCCTGTGGATGTACGGAGAAATGATCCAACTCTCTATGCACCGAAACTAGTTATGAAGCCCAGGTCGTATTAGTAAAGCTCATATGAACCATCGTGATTCTTCAGTACAATTTTAAACCTTTTTTTTTTTAATCGTTCAGAAGTAATGACAGTATTGTCATATAATTTGATTGAACATATCTGCCCACAAGATGTATTTTTAAATAACTATTTAGACTAATACGCATTTTTCACAAATAATAAAAAGCAGATAATTGGGATCATTTTGACCGTATTTGTTAAAATACAAACACAGAATCATAATTTTGTATTAGCTTTGCAGTCTTCCATTTTGCGTTCCCTGTTATTCTGCCTCTTTAAGGTATTCCTCCCGCTATTCTCTTTCCTGACATAATAGTACAGATGGATGGCTGCTCAAGACAGAAGCCTTACCCCTGGGGCCAGTTGCTGCTTCACTTCCATATAACTCCAGTCATGTATATTATTAAGCCATTAGATGCTATCAACCCCTTTGAATGATTTAATTGCCCAGGAGGTCCATCCTTTGAGCAATTGAAAAGAGGACCATACGTATTTATTGGGGCTGGATGTCAGCAGTAATACCGCCCCCAGTGCAACTCACTCTGACCTTCTCCTCCCTCTATACATCTCTGCTCATTCATCCCTCCACATACTGACGCTGCATTCACCGTCCCCCTCTCCTCTTCACTCGGTACCACCCTTCGGTAGCTCACACACAACAGTCTCTTGTGTGTGTGTGGACCTGGATGGCTCTGTCATTCATCAGGCCTGATCCAATCACTGATAAGAAAGGAAGAGGAGAAAGATAAGGCCATTGTTGGAAACTCACCCTCAGGCTTCCCTCTGTTCACCAACCCAAATTGTTGTTTCACAAAAAACTAACCTTTCTTTCCCCATAACAATGTATCATTTCATTTCTGTCACTGTGTTGTTTTCCAGTACGACACGTCTAACAATGTGTTTTGATATACTTTCTTATGTGTATAACTAAACGTTTTATCACTTTTCGCTTTGAAGGTGGTACTTTTACAACTACGTCAGGATTGTATGCAGGAAACAACTCCCTGACAAACTCAACTGGCTTCAACAGCACGCAACAGGTAGCAAGACCCTCTTTCCATTTCATTCTTTTTCTGCAGACTGGTATCAGTTTATATAAGTTAGAACTAAATACTTCTTACCAACCTGGAAATCTTTATGAAACATGCATAGTCAATATGTTACATTTCATCCGTGACACATCCAAACATAAATCACTCAGGATGTCAGAAGCCTTGTCCACAGGATTATCTACTGTACCTCCTCCAACACATATGTATAATGCCACATAAGGAAAAAGGGATGAAAAAAACAAGACAGATCGTTGTCCAGATGTAGGACAGAACAGACATGTGTTTGCATTTATGTTTTGGAATCCGCACTGTAAAGTAGCAACACTGGTGCCGGGCATATCTCACATTACTCTGCCAAACCTACTTCTCTTCCTCTACTCTGCTACCTTTTGTCTTTCTGTGCTTCTACATTTTGAACACAAACCTCTCCTGTTACACATTACTCTGCCTATCTTTCCTTTATCTCAAGGTCTTTTTTCTGCCTCCCTAATCTTTATCTAATTGTGTCCTTTGTCTGACTACTAATACCTAACTATTTTTTCACTCCCCCGTACTGTCTGTCTTCTCCACAGGACTACCCCAGTTATCCAGCCTTTGGCCAGGGCCAGTATGCTCAGTATTACAACAGCTCACCCTACACTTCACCTTACATGACAAGCAACAACACCAGCCCCAGCACGCCCTCCACCACAACCACCTACACCCTCCAGGAGCCACCCGCCGGCATTACCAGCCAGGCCCTCACAGATAACCCTGCAGGTAGGAATGAAACCACAGGCATCAGGGTTCCTGTGTGTAACAGGAGTTTGATCCCATTTAGAGCCATGATTTTAATGGAAGGTACATGTTTGATAAGAGATCCAACAAAATGAATGATGTTGAATAAGATTTCAGCTGTGACATTCTTTGTACTGCAATGTAGAAAACAAGAAAATTCGAAAAAATGTCAGATATCATGCAATATTAACCCATAATTTGGTAATCTTACACTCATTATATCTTTTATAGGTCAGTAAAAGTTCTATGACTGCATTGAATTTGTTATAATTTAGCACCAAAGACAGTAGACCTTGAACAATTTCATAGTCATTCAGTTTAGATTAAATGACATATTTGCTGTTTCTAGTTGACATGTACTCCATTACCTCTTGTTTATTAAATCAGTATGGAGCAAAAATGCTTTCAGTATGCATTCTACAGCTGATTACTGTAACTGGTTGTTACCTGTAGGCTTGCATAAACATTAAATAAGGTCTCAGGAAGCTGTCTGTCCTCTATCAAGACAAATGGTCACTCAAACATATTTGCTAAAAGCAAATAATACCTCATCTTCGATACACTCTTTTTATCCTCTCCTTCTTCCTACTTTCCTTCCTTTCAGCGGAGTACAGTACCATCCACAGTCCATCAACCCCCATTAAAGATTCAGATTCAGATCGATTGCGCCGGGCCTCAGATGGAAAGTCACGTGGCCGGGGAAGAAGGAACAACAACCCATCACCACCGCCCGACTCCGACCTTGAGGTAGGGTGAGCCCGCTACCTTGGCGACAGACAGCCTCGCCCTGTCTGAGGCACATGGACACTAATCCACTTACTGTATGGCTGCCACACAATCTTTAACACTTGATGGGCATTAATTCTTAAATATTTGATTCCTTAGCTATAAATGCATTATTAATGCATTGTGGAATATGTGACATCACTCAACACATATCTTATATAAAGTTCTCATGTATACCTTGTAAATAAACAATAAGGCAAGCGATTAAGTGAGTCATTACTGAAGTTAATAATATATATTCTAGTCATCAAAGACCGGTCAATAACTGTGACTAACAAAGATACCGTTGCACCATGAGCCGTAGAACACTTATGCAGTTGCCCTATGTCAAAATAAACCCTTGATATTTCAGAGGGCTCTTCATTAATATGATATGAATCTGAACAAGGTTAATAGCACCCATTATAGCGCTTACATCATGGCATGTTAACATATCTAGTTAATTAGTTTGTCACTATTGATTACTCTAATGTAAAGGGCAAGGGGTAGAAAGCATGTGGTGGGGTGATGGAAGGAGTGTTGCGGTGACCAACCCAAGCAAATGGATCCTGGTCCCTGTGGCACACAAATACACGCTCCTGGCCTATTGACCAGGAGGATCACCTTGCAGCCCTACAGAGTGCACCATTGATTTTGCCTCTTTTCTCTCTGTTTTTCTTTGTTTCTTTCTTCCACCCCCATCTCTCCAGCGAGTTTTCATCTGGGACCTGGATGAAACAATCATCGTTTTCCATTCCTTGCTTACGGGTTCTTATGCCAACAGATATGGACGGGTGAGTGACATCAGACTATAGCAGTAGCGGTGCACTTTATCAGCAAAACACATAAATATTCAAATGAAAAAAAGCGATGGAAGGGTGGCTGTTGAGGGGAGGATGGGTTTCACTTTGCCATGAGTCCACAGTGAGACGATAGAGCAGAACTCAATGTACAGATAATTGTTTCTTTTTTTAATAGGTCCAATGAGGCTTGGCAAGTATTTGACTGCTCTTTGCAGCTGTTGGAACTATGCAAGTCTGGTTGGGGCTCAGCTGTAGGGGCTCCCAACAGTTGCACTCTGAATGTCTATTGACACATCTTAAGTGTTCCTTTCTCCTTCAGAAATGCCACATTGTTAGTTTAATTAAGTGCTTCTCAATCCATCCTTTTCAGGCAAGGATCTCCCTGGAGACCTTGGCAGGAGACTGAGCCGACCGAATGTAACTCTAAAAACTCAAATAGAACACAGAGCTTCCATTTAAAACTGTGTTGATTAGGTTAGAAATTAATATTCTGCATATGTACTATAATACATATACATAATATATATTTAAAAAAAAAAAAAAAAATATATATATATATATATATATATATGTAGGCTATATGTATTATACTA
>JAPQRN010000014.1:14266768-14289836 GCA_037367275.1 Coranthus polyacanthus | reverse complement strand
AAGGCCATTTCCCATCCTGTGTCACTGTGTCTGCTCATAAGATGAAGAGTTTACTTTTCCAGGCTATTTGTTGTTCCATGTAGATTGCTTCTCTAAATTTAAACTTTCAAAACAAACAATTTGGGAAATCAGGCAGAATCTTATTCTCATGGTTTTGTCGAGGTCATAGGTTCTATATGGTTGACTATATTGAAAATGTATTAGAATTAACATGAACAGAAATGACTGTAGGATCTGTCAGTTTATCGCAAAATAATGATTTAAAATTATTATTTATAATTATTTTCCCTATTTTACTTAAGCTCGTCTCAGCGCAGCATTTCTCATCACCGGTTGTTTTGGCTGTGGAGGTGTCTGGATTTAAAGTTGACAACATTGCTCCTCATATGTCAGAAAGCTTAGCGTCTGAGGCTGGTGCTCCGTGCCTTTGTTCTGGTATGAGGGGTTGTTTGATGGGGGCAGTGTTTTGTTTTTGGGGTGAAAGAGGGCTGCCCCACGACCCTCCACTGTTTATTTACTTTATTTTCAACCCTGCATGCTGGGTAAAGAGAGAGCTAAGGCTTAGGGAGCTGTAACTCGGTCATGGGGGGGCTCTACAACCACACACACACATACATGCATACACAGGGTCTCCAGTGTGCTCCTCTGAAACAGGAAACACTCCTGACTCCATAAGGTCCCATTCCATCAGAACTCATATGGGATGTGACAGCCGCTAGAGACCCTCTTGCTCTCTTTTTTGCTCTTTTTTCCCCTTTGTTCACTTTTTTGTCTTCCTCTGGTGTTTTTATTCTCCTTTTTATCCAGTTTATTCTCTGTGTCATACACCAACCTGCTGACACCATCCCATTAAAGCAATATTATAAGCACATAACCACAGTGTGTGTTTCCTCAAAGCCTATCACAAACACAGATCTGTAAACTACCTCAGAAACGTAAGTTAAGCAGACCAACATCCCCCACAACCAGCGTCCCGTCTTGCACCCTTCTCCTTCCCCCATCTGTCATACATGTCATGTCTATCTCACTGGTATAAACAAAAACATTACAAAACAGTTTTCCCTGCTTGCTGCTTTAAGCGTACTATAAATAGATGTATATCTGAGTGAGTGCACATCCACACTTTCTCTCTCTCACTGTGACCTCCCACCCACTCTGTCTGACTCGCTCTTTCTGCCTCTCATACACACTAAACACACTGCTGTTCTTATCAGCTCTTTTAATTGGCATCAAGGCAGCTCACCCCCATAAAGCTGATGGCTGAGGCCAGCTGTGCTGCTATTGGGCTGGCCAGGGCTGGAGCTTTAAGTGGGTGGAGAAGGGGGTGTTATTGGTTAGAGGCTCAGTAGGAGTGGGGGGGGTGGGCTTGGCGCCCCTGCGGATGGCACTGACAACTCAGGACAGGTGGTGCTAGAGCAATGACAGCAGCAGCACTTTGGCCTTCTGGCCTGCTTGTATTCTTAACTCCCTCACTGACTGATTGTTTAGATTTAATTGGAAAGGATTCATTTGCGCAAGAGAAGACGGCCTTTTCCCACCAAACCAGCCCATAATACTAAACAACCACAACAGTCCCAGAGTTTTGGACGGGGAGCTGGTAGCTTGTGTGGGGAACTAATTATTTTTGATGAATTCTTACTGAAAGACTGATTCGGACTGGGAGGTTAAGAGGAGGGAGAAAGCCTTTTAGAAGTGGAGATTGAGTTCTACTTGTGTGGTTTATCCTCTGTCATTTTTTGTGAAAACATAAGCATTGTTGAATGTGACAGCTAATCAGTGGAAAGCTCAGGTGTGTCTTCAGGTGGTTTAACTCGGTAATCCCTGCTTCTGGTCCTGTCTGGCCTGTGTTTAATGTGGTCGCACCCAGCTGGAGAAAATCCTCCTCCATAGCCTGCTATTGTTAAAGACAATCTGCTGATTAGAGATTGAAGATTAAAATAAATTGAAGTTTATTTAGTCTTTCAATAATTAATTGCACTTTTTAAAATCTCTGAACAGTGTTAGTAAGGGGATGGGCAAGGGAGCTCTCTAAAACGAAGTCTTTAATAAAATTGTTTACATAAATCTGTTAATGTAAAATGCACTGGAGACTTTTTGCCTGTTCATTATCTTTTTAAAGGGGAAATCGCACCCATTGTCACAGGCTCATTAACTATTTACAGTGTAGTTCACTCCTCTCTAGGTATTGTCTTACAGACAGTGCAACCATATCACCATTACAGCACGTGTCACATTACTGACAGAGATCATGATTTAAAAGAAAAATTGCAGCGGTGCCAATCCACAGAGCTACTAGTATTTGTATTTTATCTTTAAGTTATATTTAATATTAACAAACACTTCACTGCAGCTGCTTAAGATCTGAAGAAACTTCAAGAGGAATTACTCAATTTTATGTCATCTACAGAGTATGAGCACAAGTATGTGGAGAATTGGCTTTTTACGATAAGGCTATGACCTCAACTCTTCTAAATCGACCAACCCCCTGAGAAGAGACATGCTTTTACTGCACTTCATTCAAGTCTGTGGCATTTCTGATGTCTATTCTGGTCCGTTTCGTGGGGTTGTAAACAGGCTGAAACTTTCAAGTCTGCCTAATGTCCTGTTTTATGGGAATAGCATGAGCTGAGGAATTTAAGGGGATTCTGTGTTAATTGAGTCGCTTACAGGGTACAGCATTATTTACTGTATTACATTATCTTCTTCAGAAGGAAAAAAAAAAACATGCACCATAGTATTCAGGAAAATGTTTTGTTTCTTTCATTTATTTTTTTTTTGTCTATTTTTCAGGACCCACCAACATCTGTTTCATTAGGCCTGAGGATGGAAGAAATGATCTTCAACTTGGCTGACACACACTTATTTTTCAACGACTTAGAGGTGCGTTTTTACTTGCTTCTTTCCTCTAGCTGTATTCGTTTTCTGCACATATGTCTTATGTTGCTGTCCAGATGTTTCTTTTTTGATAATATTTAAAGCCCACTATAGAATGCACATAAATCTTGACAGTAATGTCTATATTACATCAAGAGAGCGATAAGTCCATTAAGATATTACTGAAAGCACCGACAACTGTTTCATAGTGTGGAGCCTGTTTTTCAGTTATCGGTCCTATAGTGGTGAAGTATTACCTCGGAGCCCAAGGGACACCATGAATTTTGCATGCGCTGTCAGTCTCCGTTGTTCCTGGGTCACCAGCCTTGCCCCCACCCCCCACCCCCCTTTTCCCACTCCCATAGTGCAATTTGTCAGGCTCTAGTGTTTCTGTGGCTGCTCAGTCTGTCTGTGTGTCATGCTGTGTGCTTGGTGTCGCTGTCCACCAACACCACAGAACCTTCCGTCACAGTATGAAATCCCCTGCCGTCTACCCTCCCACGCCTTTTTGCCCCCCTGATTCATGTAAGGCTAGTGTAAAATCTGCCCCTGGGGCACAGGAATATAGGGATCAGGGGTAGTGAGGTGTGTGTGTGTGTGTGAGTGGGATGTAGTGTCTGACTTGAGGGTCTGAGTGTCTGTTTCACTCTAGTGAGGGGTGAAGTAAAGACCAGAGGGTCAGGGATGTCCATAGACTCTATGCGTAGATAATTTTGTGGCGGATGAGTTCGTACAATCTTCAGTATTCACATACAAAGACCTGCAGATTCACATAATACCCTCCGTCCACATCCAGATGTTAAGTCAAGTTACTATCACATATTTGAAATTAACAAAGCTTATTTCTGCATTACTTTTAATTCTCTGTTTATGATTTTATTGTGTATTTTGCTCCTCAATTTTATCGTTGCCTTCTCTTTTTCTCTCTGCGAATCTGATCCCACTGACCCAGCGCTTTTCCTCAGTGTCCTGCTTCATGCTGACCTCACAGGAGAGGAAATGTTTTGTTTGATACTTAAGTGTGAAGAGATCTGTGGCCAGTCTGCCAAGTCTCATTACTCACCACCATGTTCAGCTGTGTTATATGAAGCCAGCCCCAAAATGAGGAAAAAATGGGGGCGAGAGACAGAGAAAGAAAATGTTCATATTCCCCCAGACAGACGAGTGACTGAGATTCCAAACGCAGTCATCGTGATCAAAGTTAATTGGCTGCAATTGGCTGGTTAAATATTTCCTTATGCCCTGGCATGTAGAATCCATTGTAGCTGCACTTTATTTAATAGATGTGCCCCAATCATTTGAAAAAATGGCAGTTTGTGACAAGGCTTAAATGTGGTTTTGCTCAACATCTGTCCTGTGTTTTGATTTCTTTTCATGTGTGATGAAGCTGTTCACAGATGAATTGGCAGCTCAGACTGCTTATAAAATTATTTGAAAATGCAGTGCATATATCTTCTCTGCTCTATCTCAGTAACAACGTTATTTGATTTTGTTTTGACACTTTAAAGCTTTCAATTTTTTTTTTTTCCAGTCAAAACTCGAGTAGTATTATGACTAAAATAGCAATCTGTGGTCTGCTGTAAGAACGCTTCTTATAATGTCCAGAGTCGTCTTTGTAGACGTTGAACAGATTGTCATTAACCATGATACCGGAGGAGGAGTGACGTCCTCTTTAAGGCGTATTGATCTTAATTCTTAAAATGAGTTGGACCAGTCTAAGTGTTAAGTGCCAGTATTCAGCAATGCCTAAGCAGTTGTGTTTCCTCTCCAGTGATTTACAGTCCTCCATCTCAGATAGAGCTAAACAGAGTCCAACTATAAATACCGCAGCAGCAGCAGTTATGTATTTAAGCATGTGCAGAAATGCATATGGTCCATCTAATTTAGTCTAAGCCATAAAGGGAGACCCCAGAGGCAGGAACACAGGTGCAGAGTTAGTGGCCTAACGGTGTGTGTGTGTGAGTGTGAGTGTGAGTGTGAGTGGTCTATCTAAGTCTTAACACTCTCTTGTCCTGCCAGTCTCTGTGCAAGAACATACAATATGGACTTCTTTAAAAGTTTATCATATATGCTGATTTCTATTTTTAGTTTATTAAAAGTGTGATTTTCAAGGAAATTGATTTTATCCAGGCATTTTAAAAGCAATAGGATTGTTTACAGAGCTTCAAAACGTCACAGTCCAGCATGATATTGTGCTCCCAAAGCCACACTGAAGGCTGTAGTTGTGTGTACTGTGTTGAGTTCAAGTGTGTGTGTGAGTGTGTATGAATGGAGGCTGGACTGTGTTGATAGAGCTGGTGAGTGACGATTCAGAGGAAAGTCATAAAAAGAAAGAGGGCATGCCGAAGGGGTCAACAGGGATCAGTTTCACCCTTACGTCTCTCTCTTTTTCTCCTCTAACCTTTTTGTGGATCAGCGCTCTCTTTTTCATTCACTGTTAGCTAGTATTGGAGGTGCGTCCCAGAAACACCCTAAAGCTAAACACCTTCCCTAAAGAGTCAAACATACAAAAAACTGAATCAATTGTCCCGCACAAACAATTTGCCACTTAAAGAGCAAGTGGAGTGTTCTATTAACAGCCCAATCTGTTTTCATAATCAAGAAGGAAGTATTATGAAAATAATTCAAAGCAAGGCATGATCCCTGTGGATGTGATCAACACTGTATTCATTTTCTCAACAGAAAATGTCGCATTTCAGCAGCTACAGACATATACATATAATCATTGTTTCATTTTTAGTATAAATAATTTATGACTCAATTTAAAAGTCAATAATTTATGAATTTGTAGATTAACAGAAACAGTAGTGCTAAAGTGCAACTTTTTTATTTATTTTTTAAAATGAAAAAAATCACTATGTTTAATGTTTGAATAGCTTGTATTTGTTATAATAAATGCCATTATCACTGCAGTGAATTGCATGAGGGTTGAATGTGGAGTTAATTAATGGACTAAAGTGATATGTATAATGAAGCCCACAGAGGCTGAGCTCACTGTGAAGACTGACAGCTCTGCTGTGACTCAGGGTGTGAGTTTACTGTGGGTGCACTGCTGCAAACCAAAAGCAGTATATGGGAACCGGGGGCCTCTCTCTAACTGGCCGAGCCCCCTGTGTTCCCCTCACAGTGGGGCACGGGGTATGGCCGTCTCACCCCTCCCTGGGTGAGAAAACAACCCTCCCTGTCTGGAGGATAAAGGGCATGGGGGCAAACCACTCACAGCGAGAGAGAGGGGGGAGAGGTCTCCAAAGGTGGGAACATTTTAAATTAGTCCACTGATGCCTCCATGCTGTGTGCAATGCTCTTGCACACACTCATGTACTTTAAACATGCTCCATACCCTTAAAACACATCGATGCAAACTCATACATACTGTACGTACGCTCATGAAACTCTCACACACATACCTGTGGAGCAACCCTGTGACACTGTGAGCTGACAGCCTTTTATAGCTCCCAGTCTGCATTTGCAGGGTTGAAACCTCCTCTGTCACTCTCACCCAGGGGCTGCCTGTTAATGAGAGATACTGTGAAACGCACGGTTACCTTTTCCTAGTGGCTGAAATGGCCCTCCAGGGCCTCTTAGTGTGGAGCCATTCGGTTGGTTTTATATCCCACTGTAGAGAGTCAGATCCTATACTGGCCGTTCCATATGATTGGTAGCTTTATGGTGTTTTCCTTGATAGTTTTTGAAGACTAGTTTGGGGGATTTTATGCCCAGTAAGGAGAAATATGACATTAACTGCACTTTTCACTGAATCATAAAATGAAGTAATTCAGTTGATCGGTTACCAATTAACACTTAAGCTCTGTGGCACTGATTTTAAATTATATATCAACCGTGAAACCGCAGGGTATGATTTTTTATTTTTTTATTTTTCAGTATATTTTGTTGAACCGAATTGTAATGCTAGCTTAAAAAAACAACTTTTATATATGGTATATTCTGTCATATGGGCTTTCTTTAGGCCCACACAGACTGATGTGAGTGTTTAATCATTTGCCTGGCCACTGATGCAGCAGTTCTGTCATGCTCCTCGACATAACTCCATCAAGTTTCTAGGCGGAGCCACTGATGTGTTTTGGAAAGAGTACAGAGAGAAAGTGGAGGCTTCAAAGCCACCCTGTCAATCTCAGCTCCACAGAGCTCCACCTCACCCCCACCCTTTACCCGCTATCCTAACACAGCCGCTCTATGTACCAGTAGGGGCTGAGTGTGCGTGGAAAATATAACATTACTGTTTGGTGACAAATGATGATATTTAAGAATAGAAGACAGAACAGAAATGCAGCACCTGCTCAGTAAGATCTGAACAGAGACTTGCACAGATTTGTCCACACAACAGTCCACTTGGCAGAAATAAACCATTTCTCTATGGATTCGTTTATTGCGGGAGGAAAATGCTGAAATGACTGAGATTTGATATTGCATTTAATGTTGCTCTCCTTGAGGTGTGGTTTGGACGTGTAATGCCAAAAGTAGGGAATAATGAGAAGCAGCTCATCCATCACACATGACTAATTTATACTTTGCGCTGCCTACCTGTGGGGTGTTTCTTTCTTTTCCAAACCTTTGCAGTTATGACAACATTGCTTTACAGACCACTTTGTTAAAATTGAGCCAAAAGCTTTCTTGTGCTCCCCCTGGATCCACTCTAGCGATCGTGTGAATTTTGTAAAACCAGCATGGACTTTTCTATACCTGTGCTTTGTTTGGCGCCGCTGTTTGAATTCCTTGACTGTTCAAGCACAGATTGTGGACTGGAATGAAGTGGGTTCGAAGAACTCTCTCTTTGTTACCCACATCCTGTTTGACCCCCAGGTAATCACAGCCCCCTCCCTTCTGCACCCTCCTCCTTTCCCCCAGCCAGGGGTGCCTGTTGTGGGAAAGGAGAAGGATGTTGCTGGGGGTCACAGACCGCAGGGGGGATGACAGCCTCTGCCAGTAGAGAGGCTGTATTGAGAACCTGCGAACCATGGATGAGCCTTTTTCACATGGCATTAGACTGTAGGGTCACAAGGAATGCTGCGTTGATGGCTGTTATCGCTCACACCATGGCTTTGACCACCCACCCCCACCCAGCCAAACACACAGCTCACCTGAGAGAGTAGATGAGAGGAGGGCACAGGCAGTTTGAAAACATGGACACTGTCTGTGTAGCAGTGACCTAGACCTTCACAGGAAAAACAGGTATAAGAGTTAGTTTAGATAGCTCAGTCGTTCCTGTGTTTTGGTAACATGCGTCGCTGAGCTGCTCCTCTTTCGTCTCCCTGCCTCTGACTGTTGCAGTCACCACTTTGAGCTCTTTCCAGGGCTACAGGAAGACTCAGGCCGTCACCGCTGATTGCTTAATGACAGATGCCAAGGGAACAAAGAGGGCTCTGATAACTTCCTCCCTAGTGAAGAGTTTTCAGCAGGCTGGTGGAAAGACAGAGACAGAAAAGAAGAGAGAGTGGATGATAAAGAGGTGAACTCATCCTAAAAGGTAGAAGCTTTCTGTCTTCGGTTGTAGTGCTTTCTTTTGTGTGTGTGTTTTGGTTTTTCCCACACAGATAAGGACTGTTTGGTAACTTAATAAACTAAATGAAAAAAATAGCTGATGAATTTAACAGAAAGACATAATGTTTGCATAAGGCGTAATTGCGATGGCTTCTGGTGGAGGGTCTTCACTCCTGAGTACAGTAGGAACATCTGGTGTGAGTTAGTGGTGATTGTAGGTTTTAGAGAGACCACTGTTTGCTTGGTGAGGAGAGAATGGGGGATTTCAATGGAAAAGAGATGTTCTAAGAAATTCTCAGACTACCCACAATGTCCCTCCATCTTGAAAGCATGTCATTCTTGATGCTCAAATTTAAGACATCAGGGACAACAACTTTCAGCTCTTCTAAATAATTTTTATTCAGTCCCGCATGGACTGTATGTACATTTTTCCAACTTTTGGCAAGTCATGTCAGTCTTACAGTACACGACTATATTTCAGGATACTTATAATGCATCCTGCAGGCCTTTTTTGGCATTGAAGATTTAACATCAATCCAACATTACTGTGGGAATGCAAGTGAGTCCTCTAGTGAGTCTTTCGGTTAGTAAAATTGGCCACACCACCACGTTTTTCTACTCTGTCCATTTCGACTATACGACTGTACTTAACTGACTTGAACCTGCACCGTCCATGGCTCTGTGGTGTTTACGAGGCCTTCAGAAGTGGCTCCTAATGAGTATGTGTAAGGGTTACTGTACGACATTACCCACAGCCACCTCCTCCATTAGCTTCCCCAGTCTTCCCAGGGAGCCAGTGCAGAGGTTTATGCCAACCCCAGCTGGGAGCTGTAATTGTTGGAGACTGTGCATTCTTACGAAATCCACTTCGCTCTTTATTCAAATCGCACACAGACAAACTTGTATCACAGACAAATATCTACAGCATTAAGAGCAAAAACAATCAGAAAGAAAGGAAACAGGCTTTCAAACAGTAACACTTGGTGAGGAGAAATAAAACCTTGTGTTTTATTTAACTTTTTAAATTCTAGCGATTTCCATTAACTTTGAGAATTTGGACCATGAAGAATTATTCATAATCAAGCACCAGTTAGTCTAATTACTGAAACATATTTATGTGCTTTGGGTCATGTTGGAGTTTTGGATCTGGCTCCTAAAGCAGACAAGTAATTACACTGTTCTCAGATATCGGTTTTATCCATGCTGGCTGTCAAACCCTGAAAGAAACACATTACATAGGGAGAACAAACATGGCGAGCCATTGTCACCGACAAGGTACCAGGAGACAGCATGCAATTAGGCAATGATATACCAAATGAGTGGAAGTGAATAGCCCTGTAGCAAAGTGAAAGAGGTGGCAGGAGCTTTAGCAGTTAGCTAATCGTGTCTGATTCATCAGCAGGTAATTACTGGATAATAGAGGCATTCCAGTCACTTGCACTAGAATGGGAGGTCCCTGAATGGAGGCTTTATGAGGTTCTTAACCCAGGGTGCTGTTTTTGTTTTCCTAAACAAACAGACATGCCTTCTCTACTTAAAGAATTAGGCACACCAATAGTTCTGGAGTTCTGTTCTAAGGAAAAATTTGGGATAATTTGTGAACATAAATTATCCACAAGTTTGTTGGCATCAAATCCTCAAGCTGGGACAAATTGCTGCTTTCTTCATCTATTAAAGATCTGCTGGTGAGTGTCTGGAAACAGATTAGGCCAACAGAGCTAAGAGCCCCCGCCTGCACCCCATATCCAATTGGCAGTCCATCTCCTGGAACGCAGGACTCAGAGCTCGCTCCATGTGAGGTCACTTTGGACTCTCTCCCCCAGCCTGCTACCCGCTGCTCTCCTCCATCTCCACCTCTCTAGCCTTCCACCCCCTTATCGGGGTGTCAGAGCCCCAGAGAGGAGGGGAGAGGGTCATGGGGTCAAAGTCTTTTCCTCTTTGGATCTCGGGGCTTGCTGGGAGAGGCTTGGCGAGAGAATGGCTGCATTAGAGTAGGGGTTGGGGGTCAAGATTTTAATTCTGTTAAAGAACAGCTGGTTTGAGTTTCTCCTCACGTCGCTCTCCCCTCCCTCTCCCCACAAATCCAGGGAGATGAAAAATTTGTTCAGAGGGGAACTAGTAAAATAAAAAAGGTTTACGGTCCAAAGCCCTTACCCTTACCCTGCTCTAGCATTAGAGAGGAATGCAATAACGTCAGCATTTGGCCTCAGTTAGATTGACTTAAAACAAGGAAGTCCTTTCTGTGTTTGGCTGTCTTAACAGCCGGATGAAACTTAATTAAAAAGCTTAAAAATCGGGAGGGATTTTTCATACTTGAAACTGGAGGAATTCGTTTCCTCCAGATTCAATTTCCCCAAGATATTATTATTTCTCACATAACTTTAAACAGAGTAGACCAATCTATTTGACAGTTGGGCAACCAATCTCAAACTTGTAGCATGTCTGAGAAATTCTTCACACTTTAAGAGAAGTTGACATCATTTCAGAGCCATTTGCTTGTAACGTGATTATTGCTCCATGTCCTGTTGGCTAAAATAGCTACAGTTTTAGTAAAAAGAAGTTTAGCTAGCCTGTTTCTCCTCAGTCCTCTGTAAAATGTGTTGATCTGAATGCCAAGGCAGGACTCCCTCACATTTAGAGCTTGCTGAGGGGGTGGAGAGAAGGGAAAGAAAGGGGAGGCACTAGAGAGCTCCTATAAATGGAAAACTAATAACAGATTTTTAGTCTGCTTTCTCCTGCGCTCTTTTGCCGGCTGGCTGGCTGACTGGCCCCGGGGCTGTGTTGGTGTGTGGCGCAGCAGCAATCAGAGGTCATAATTTCATTGGCGGTTAGCATCAGGTTCAATTTTTCTAGTAGGTTACATTTACCAGAAAGTCTGGATTGTGTTACTGTGTACCGGTGGAATCAGTGCAGAGCTGCAGAATCCCTTTACCTTTCCAAGAGGAGCCAGGCTCCCCAAAGGGGGAGAGAAGTGTGCACATATGTTTGGAGATGCACACACAGAGATACACACACATGCACAAACCATTAGTGCCAAGGCCCTTTATACAATCTGCTAGCTAACATTCTGCTAACATCCTTCTGCTGTCTGTATATTTATATCTGTACTCTTCAACATAGTTGTTCAAATGCCAACCTGAGGAATGTTAGGAGTTGCTGGATTGGGACTTAATTGGTTTTGTCTGTGACTGTGCATATCTACAGACCCCTCTAGTGGTTGCAGTTTTGTGGGCCATAGGTCCATCCAAACTGATGATGAGGTTAGTTTTTGTTTGGACAGAGCTGGTGAGGCGGCAGAAGAAAATAATGTGAATCTGACTCAGAAGGGTGAAAAAGAGAAAGTCAAGGAGAAGGGGATTAAGGCTGAGGTGTCCAGCCAAAGCACAAATTCCTGAATAAATGTTTTGGGGTTTTTTTTGTGAAAAATAACCTTGAACATGTGGGGAGTGCACAAAAGAAACCTTTAAATAATATGGTATTTCATCAACATAATAAATGTTTTGTGTATTTCAGGAATGTGACCAGGTTCATATCGACGATGTGTCCTCCGATGACAACGGCCAGGATCTGAGGTATAACCGGTTCAAAGTATGATTTACTCGCCTCAATTCACATGCAGCCTGTGCTAACGTATTCTTTCTTTGTGTTTATCTCAGTACATATAACTTCAGCGCTGACGGTTTCCACGCAGCGGCGACCAGTGCCAACCTATGTCTGGCCACAGGCGTGCGGGGAGGCGTGGACTGGATGAGAAAACTGGCCTTCCGTTACAGACGAGTAAAAGAAATCTACACCACCTACAAAAATAACGTAGGAGGTAATCCCCAACAAGCTGCAGTGCTCAGTACAGATCTGTTGAGTAGAAATGAGTTTGCAGATGTACGCGTCCTCATTGTGTGGGCGTTTGTGTGAGTGTGTACGCGTGTTCACATGTGTGTTCTAAAAGCACACATGCCACACCACTTGGTCAGGGTAAATTTTGAAAATTTCAGTGGTATTTGGAGGGCTGGTCCAACCCAAACAATGTTACCCTGCGTTTCAGGTCTGCTGGGCCCAGCCAAAAGGGAAGCCTGGTTGCAATTGCGAGCAGAAATTGAAGCCTTGACGGACTCCTGGTTAACACTGGCACTGAAAGCACTAACATTAATCCACTCAAGGTAGGACTCCAGTGAGGAAAATTGTACTCAGTCCCATACCGCACATATATAAACTCGCATGTGGTGTAAATAAGTCAACTCTGTACTCCCAGTCTATTAAACCAAACACCAACGCTCAGAAACTTGTCTTTTGGACAGGCTGTGTCTTTTGATTGTAAAGATAAGTATGCTAGAACATCTGACTTTAAAAAGGAGCTGATATCTGATCCTTTATTGCAGGACATATTAGGGCTTTTTCAGCAACGGATACATTGCACTGTCTTTATTTTCTGCAGTCTGTTTTCTTTTGTCCTCCCTCAAAGTGATTTGAGGTAAGTCATCCTTTTTCTCTGCTCTCCCTCTGGTCTGCAGGTCAAACTGTGTGAATATCCTGGTGACCACCACACAACTCATCCCTGCCCTGGCAAAGGTCCTGCTCTACGGCTTGGGCATAGTCTTTCCTATTGAGAATATTTATAGCGCAACCAAAATAGGTAAAGAATTCATTTGTCTGTCATTCTCAAATATGTGAATTCCATTCTTCTGTTTTGTAATGTTTCTCATCTTCAGTGCCGTGAATGCTTATTAATTTCAATGTAAACAGTTACAACACACATGGCTACCTAAGTGATGGGACAGAGGCGTAGATAGGGTGGGATATTCAGTCACCGGAGAGGGTTGATGTTCTTCTAATCAGCCTGGGATTATTTTCCTGGAGCTGGGCCTACGCTGGGCCTCCTCAGGCCTCTCCTGCTCAGTCTGTGCATATGAAACCACTTCTGCACATTTATGTCATTCCACAGCAACCCCACCCTCCTCCTCCTCTTCTCATCTCCCCCTTTTTCCTCCCCTTCTTCACTGTTTCAAATACAAAATAAACATCAAGCTTCACTCCTGTGCCATTTTCAGGCCCATCAGTGCAGACAGAGTGTAGCTCAGGGTTCCTTGGAGCGTTAAGCACACTGGGTCTCCTAACCAGGCCCTGGAGCATGCAAGAGTGATTTAGCTGATTTAAGTCCATTTGTCCCAGGTTTGAGGAGGGGAACGACAGAGTTAATGCTTTTCAGACTGTCTTTATCTGAGGCCTGATCTTATCCCATCTCCTTGCTGAGCCCAAGGTGTTTAAACTATGCCCTATTTTCTAAGTACGGTGTTTTTAAAGGGGCTCTGGTCTGTGCCTCTCCATCAGCTTGATGGTTAGTTTAATGTGTATCTTGTGCAAGTCTGTGTATCTGTTTGCATCCCTACAACGCACCACTAAGTTCTCTCCTCATGCTGTCAACTCCTCTGCAGGGAAGGAGAGCTGCTTTGAGAGAGTAATTCAAAGGTTCGGGAGGAAAGTTGTTTACATTGTTGTTGGAGATGGTGTGGAAGAGGAGCAAGGCTCAAAAAAGGTAAGAGGACTTAAGCATAATAGAAACCACATACTGTATACACACTTGTGTATGTGAAAACATTTATCAGAAATGCATGGAGCTCAGAGAAAAGATAATGTTTTTACTCATGATTACTCTCCATAAGGTCGAGAGTTCATACACTTGCAGAACATAAAACATACCTGCCATGCCTTTCCAAAGAAAGGATTCAGTGCTCAGCCCTCAGTCTTACTTTTCTTACATTCGTTTATTCTCTTATAAGTCTGTAGTGTGTAATCAGTGCTCTTCCTCTGCCATCTCAGGTTTACAGAGCAGGGGAGGGGAGAAATGGCATAATTATATATTCCTGCTCGGTGCCCTGAGCAGCGTGAATGCTGTATGTGTAATGCTAGACAGGCCCTTTCAGGCATGTTGAAGGCACGCCATAAATAGAGTGCATATAATGGAGACTTAAATCATTGTTGATGAAATTAGAATATTTACTGCAATGACAAGCCTGTTAGCACGAGACAGTTCAAGAAAAGCCCACAGCCGAGTTCTCCCATAGCCTTTTCAAACTGCGGGTATCTGTTGAGAAGGATCCGATTTGCCCTTTTTACATTACCTGTTGGCTCTTGCTCCACAATTTGTGTATTCAGCATTTCTGCCAAGTTTGGATGTAAACCAAATGCTGCATGCAAGCCACACACGGCAAACATATTCATTAGCAAATTAATCAGCGGGCAAGGAGCATATTTCACTGACAGTTATGGTGAGCCGCACTGTCAGTGTGAGGACGTGGAGTTCCCCTTTGAAACGTCTCCAGCTTTTTTTTCACCTGTTTCTCAGTAAACAATAAGTAGAACCGTGAGGACAGATGAAGCGCGATTATGCTGTGATTAGGAAGAAGTAGCAACCTTTACCCTGGATAAATGTGTAAAGCTATAGCTCTGTGTTATGAAAAGTGAACACGCCCTGGGAATTTGGTCTTAAGGGATGATTGTGGAAAAAGATGCAAATATTTTTACTCTAGTCTTGAGTTGTTGGAGTGTGACATTGATGGAAGGATAAGACGTTTTTTTCTCCCTCTGAGTGGTGTGAGACTCAAGACACGCCATGCGGTAAAAGGTTTCTGTGTCAACATCAGAGAGAACGTGAAATAACACAACAATTTCACCCGTCAGGAGGCGCATATCAGACGTGACAGTGTGGAACTACAAAAGCAAATGTCGAAGTTCTCTCAGTCCTCACTCCTTCACCCTTTTTAGAGAGAAATCTGCAATCCCTGAAACTATTCTGCCCTCAGTTATTACCGTCGCCTGGAAGGGAAGGTAGAGATAACATCTCCAGCTTTTAAACTTAAAAGCAAAGACAATTTACAAAACAAAAAGCAAAGAGCTTTTTAAGGGTCAGTGCAGGCTCTCCTAAGCGGAACATATGCCTGGGAGAGGCCATACCTTTGATAAAGGGAGGGTAATGGGCTCCACACACTGAGGAGCTGAGGACTCTACCTGACAAGCCCCTTTCATTCTCTGCGGCTCACGTTTCTCCCCCGTCCTCTGCTTGGGAACAGCAACTCATTTGCACTGTCCTAAACACACACTGACTGGAGGTACAAAAAAACACTGTGGGGAGTTCATCTCTTGTAGACAGCTGATGGATTAGCTCTGTGGCATGAAACTACAACTTGATGCAGCAAAGAAATTAATTAGAGGTACAGATGTGCTATTTTTGTTGTATAGACAGTCAGAAGGGAGCAAGAGGAGCAGGCAGGGGTTTGTTATAGATATGATTGCTTTTCCTGGTGAATGGACCACACTTATTAATCCACTGTATGAATTAGCTGCCGTATAAACTTAGCATTTCTTACCAGCATGAGAAAGAATTGTTAGACTGGAACTAATTAGAATTTTTATTGGCGAATTTGCCAATTTTCAGTTTAATTTTTTAGTATTAAAAATGTCAGTAAATTGTGAAATTGCAATTTATCAGTCCCAAACCCAGACATATTCAATATGCAGAAATTACTGAGAATAATTGTCATATATTGTGGGTGAATTAATCAAATTAATCTTTTGTAGATTATTATTTGCTCCCTTAAAAAGTGTTTCTTTTTTTCCATCTATGAAGTTAAACTTAACTTCTTTATTCCTTCCACAGCACAACATGCCCTTCTGGAGGATCTCCAGCCATTCAGACCTCATGGCCCTCCACCACGCTTTAGACCTGGAGTACTTGTAGCACTACACCACCACGTACACCCTGCTCCGCCTCAGCACACCCTGCAGCCTTTTCCCTTCGCCCTCCAGCCCCGTCCAACGCTTGCCGCTGACTCCAGAGCTCAGTTAAAGCCCCCTGTGCTGCTGGCGTCTGTCTTCCTCTACAAAGGAAGAAAAGAAGAGGAGACTCTAAAAAAAAAAAAAAAAAGAGGCAGAGAGCACGGTTAATGTGCTGACATACGGTCACACTTCGTCTTAACCCTAAACTTTAATTATTATTTTTTTTCTGGAAGCGAAGGAGAGAGGTGAATTTACGGCGCTGCAGCTGCTTGCCCTGGTTACTGTGAATTGGCTGCTTTCTGAAGCTGTCAAAGTGTTTTACGGCCTCTGTTTGTGCCGGGACTCTGTCAGGGTTCACACCTGTGAGGAGAGCAGAGCTACTGACGGCTTCGCCTGCCTCGCCTAACCTCGCCACAGAACTCAGCTAACAGTAAACCACAGGCCCACAACTACTGGTGGTGACATTTTTTCATCCCTCTAGCTCTTCCCCCCTCTGCTCTTCACCTCCTGTCTCTTTTTTGTTCCTTATTTGTCTACCTACTTTTCAGCCTCTTTTGGTCTCCCCTCTGTCATTGGACAGACAGACAAAGCGACTGCTCCTCTGTTAGCCATTGGCCCGGGAGTCCTGTAAATCTTATTTATGAACGGAGACTTTGTGAGTGGCCCCATGCCACTGAGAAGGTACCTCGATGACAAAAAGACTCGTGCCTTTTTCAAAGTACTATTGATTTCCACCACAGCGAGAGGAAGAAACGTTTATGGAAGAAACAAAAAAAGGGGTTTTCTAATAATTTAAGAAAATTACAAAAACTTTATTTACAATGCTGAGACAATCGTGTACAGAGGAAATCTTTTTGTGTGTGTAAGTTTGTAATCACTGGACTATTCCTTCCTATATTCATTTAGGTACGTGCTCTTGAAAGGTGGCAATGCTTTTTCATTGAAGTAAAAAAAAAAAAAAAGGCATCCCATCGCACATAAGCTTGTGCGACGCCTGAAAGTGTTGATGTGTTCAAGTTTTGTTCATTAAACAAATATGTAGATAATGGGATTTTGTGATAAATCATTTTGTCAAGACCAAAAGCATGGATGTCAAGTGTCAATGACCTTTCATTTTATTCTGTGATGTTTCTCGTCCTTACAGGAAACTTCATTCACATCTTTATATAGCATAACAGGTCCTTTTTAGATTCATATTTCAAAGGGAAGAGGGTTTTTTTTGTTATTCAGAAAGGTAGCTCACATCTTGTGTCCTCATGGCATTTCACCAGCTTGCAGCCCTGACCCCATATATTTGGAAGCAAACTTAATTCTAAGGGTTTCGGTTATGGCATAGAAGTCAGAAAACTTCACACTCTTACTTTCTTGCCTCCTGAGATCCATTTTAATGACACATTTGAATAAATCTGAGATATAAAGCAGGCTTGAATAGGTTTTATTATCTTTTATACAAGCAGTATAACAACTCTTGTACAGCAAGTAGTAATTTTGTATGATGTAGTGTTTTTATTTCGACGTTGAAAATACATTGTGTCCCGTTTTGAAATAGCTGAAATACATGAAGCCCTTTTCATAGTGCTTCTACATCTGTGGATGGGGAAACCATAATTAACAATGAGAGAAAAGCCACTAAGTTCGAGGGGTTTGTGAACATACAGGACATGTGCTATCAACTGTGAATTTTCTTAAACAGAAACCGACTCATTGTGTTTCTAATTTTTCCCTCCTTTGCACATGATCACTGTTGGCCTTTACATTTCAATTTGGATCCCTCTTTTCCCTGAACCCCACCCCATCCCCTCCCCGACCCTTAAACCCCCACCACCCACCCCTCACTCCGCCCACATTTCGTGACCTTCTCAAAACAACTTCTCCCCCGCACTCTGGGGTATCTACATATTGCTGCTAGATCAAGGTAATGGTAGGTAAATAGAGGAAATGTTTTATAGATTCATACAGCACGCTTTTTTTTTATGTTGCAATCTTAAATGCAAACTGGAAATACTTTACAGTACATGGGCCTCATTGTGAAACGCAAAAGATTGTTGTGTCTGCAAAATATGTGTACAGATGTTTTTGACATTATTATTTGATTGTGTTTAAATTAATAAAACTGATTTGTGAACTGTTACATGTTGCTCTCTTTATTTGAAAACAGATACACATTTGACAGGAGTAAGTAATCATTTTATCAGAAATGAATTGTATTATCGCCTTAAATTTAAATCAGATTTTAAAATATTCATATGGGTTGTTTTTTTTTTATCATTGCAGTTTGTAATGTTATTGACATTACTTGCATCCATTGTTCAGTGAATGACACTGATGTCACATGTAACAGCCACTAATCCTACCAGGAAGCAAAGAGAAACTGGAGCTGGTGCAAGTCTAGACCAAACAGCATTACACACATCTTTTAAATCCACACAAAAGCCGCTGTAAAATACTTTTTATATCATGCTTTTGAAATGACTAATGTGAAATACTGCAAAGGCTCTTCGTGTTTATATGTTAAGGTTATATATTCTTAAAAGTTTTCCCAAAATTCCATTGTGTTATACGTTCATTAACTAAGGCAATATTCAACTGTAGCTGAAGCCCGACACTTGTATTAGTGCTATACTTACATCGTAGGTACTGTAGGTAGGCCTCCACGGATAATTTACAGATATCAAACCATTCCAAACCATAGCGAGCTGATTTCATTTAAATAACACACGAAAAATATTTATGAGGCTGATTTTATGAGGTGGACACAGCTAAGACAGTCCAGCATGTAACACTAGCCTGGACAGGGAAAAAAAAGTGTTCAGCCTCCAAAACCACGTTGGTGAATTAAGCATGCGTGGAATTTTATTTAGAGCCGCGCGACCCATTTAATATCCAGATCAATTATGTTTTCAGATGGAGTGGGAGCGATGGCCGGGGCGAGGCATATACAGTGTGTCTGCCAGGCTCTGGGCTGCTGGACAAAGCAGTCGGACTGCTACCACTGGAATGCACCAGCACAATGACCCTTAATGTGCTTTTCCCACTTCCGAACAGCTGAAAGACTAAGTACTGTCTGAGGTCCTGACTGGCTGAGGGGAGCGCTGCTCTCTCCGCCGCACAGAATAGAGGTCTGTTCTCTTTGATAAGTTTTCCCGATGCTCGGAGACCTGGCTGAAGAACTCAGATACAACCAGACCAGACCTCACCAGACATAAGAAAAAGTGGGTGTTGTGGCATGTCGGCCAGCTGCTTTGACTGCTCATACATAACAGAAGGGAACAAAAATAAGAACTCAGTTGTGTCTGTTTGGCTCGTGCCATTTACCTTACTCAAATTCTCTGCTCGCAACTTTGATTTTCTGTAAGATTTATCCTCCTTTCATGTGTGTAGATCCGGTGGTTGCTTGGTGATCGTGTTGTGTGCTTGCTTTTGTTAGATATAGGTGTTCCTGTGCTTTAATCAGCCTTTACAGTCATTCCCAGAAGGCCTGATCCTCGCTGAACTCCCATCAACTCTGCTTTGGAAATAAAGGGGCCATTACCTAGCAGGTCCTCTGTTGGGCATTCCTCTCCGGGACGTCCCAGCAAAGCTCCTGCCCTCCATAAAACTGTACTGCAATAATAAACAACGCCATCAGTGATTTATGATCTTGCCCAGACAGTGATTTCATGCAGATTTCCACAAGGGGGGCCTCTGACGGTGCATCACAATTGAACTAATATTGTATTACATGCATATCAAACTCCCCCCAAAAAACTTGATCTGCCACATCTCTTTTACGAGCAGGAAGCCTATTAATAGGCCTGTGTTCTCCTCTTGATGACTAGTGTGTCTCAAGTTAGGGGAATTTGTCTCTGTAGCGAGCAGATGTCCACAGATTGAGACAATAGGAGGGGGGGGGGGGACTCCATGCTTAGTAGAGCTGCAAGGCGTTTCTGTTCAATCTAAGAACCAGAACGCCACGCTATAATGTTGTTTCAGTCTGTGTATCCTTATTTCTGGTTTCACTAAAGCTGTTTGTCTTGGGGCAGGATAGAAAAACCCACTGTCACTGATTGCAGCTCCTCCTCCAGTGGTTTCAAGATGAAGCAGGGCACTTACTCTAGTGTGCTGGTCTCAGTTACCCCTGGCAGGCAGTGAGAGTGACAAACCTGTTGTCATGCTGTGGCAAGCTGTGGTGCTAAACTAGGCCCTTTGTTTACTGTTTGTTTATTTCTCAGTTACTGGGATTTGATGGGCAGAGTAGGGCAGGGACAGCTGGTAATCAGGAAGCTGTGGATGCCAGGGATCCCAGCCAGGAGTGTCAACTCTGGAGGCCGGGCGTCCACAGCTACACAGACCAGGCATTCCCAAGTGAGTCTAGACTGTGACAACGCTATTCGTGCACACTGGTGGACCTTTTGAGTCTGAGTGCTCTAAAGAGGATTTGGTCTTGGGTGTTAATGGAGTCGCAGAGTGAGTTGTGCCTTGTAGAGGTCAGTGAAGGTCAGCCCCACATAGACACTCAATTGTATTTTATTAAGACTTCTTAGACTCTCAGCGTTGCAGATGATGTGTAACTATACGACAAAGCCATTGTTTGTGGAGAACGGTAACTTGTTGTACAGTATTTTTGCAGTGTGGTATTAATTGAAAAAAAGGATCTCATTACTTCTTCCACCACTGGGAATATTTCAGCTGTTGTTGCTGCAATCCACTCTTGATTAAACACCATAAAGCACATAATGAAATACGTATCAGCCAGTCATCTAAATTCTCCCCCATTTTTTTTTTTTTTTTTTGCGTTCTGACTGCAGAACACTTCTACCATTTTCTTTGGATGGCACACTTTCATACAACCTCTCACCACAGCTCATAACCACTTCACAGTTGTGTAGTAGTGTATGAGTTGTTATGAGAGTGAGCAGTGTTGCCAGGGCCTGAGCTGGAACGATGCTCAGTGCCGAGCCGGCCACACCGCAGCTCCACCTGCATCTGTGGTCAAACACACACACTGCCTCATATTTACTAGGCCCACCGCACCACTCCATTTGAAGGTGAGTGGCGGAGATTTATATGGCAAGCTAAGGCCACCCCTCAATTACAAGAGTGTGTGTGTGTGTGTGTGTGTACACATGCACACGCATGACTTCTTAGTTAATTCTGAGTTGTGAGCTACCAGGTCCCAGAGGGTTTATTTGGCTGCAGCAACCCCTTTAGACCTCCCTGTCCGTTGTGTGTGTGAGCATGCGTAAGGTGTTTATATGTATGTATCGATGTGTGTTTGTATGTGTTCTCAAAGTGTGCATGTGTATGTGTGCAAAGACCTCCCTCTCGGGTGTTAATTGGTCCGGTTAGGTCTCGGACCCGGGCCAAGCTCCCTCATGTCTGGCAGGAGAAGGGACCTGTCAGCCAGTTTAATAAACTCAATGTCATCCGGTTAATAAAACAGCCTCGCGTCCCACCATGGCTTGTTTTTGCTCGATATGTCATGGGTGATATTTTCTTTCTCCTCTCATATTTTTCTATAAGTAGAAGTATAAGAAAGGTGAACCCTGTCCTGTAGGTAGGCTGTATGTACTTGGTCATTCCACTTTTTCCTCCAACTCCTGCTTCTGCTGCTGTTTTATGCTACTTATGAACATTGATAATTGAATATCCCTTGCTCGCCAGGACAGATGGTAACTGAAGGTACAACCACGTACATGTTACGTTTTTAACCTACTGTTTTTTTATCGATTTACCTAAGTAAATAATTGTGATCCGGGAGAGCTTCAACGACAGCGAGTTCATGGTCCCATCAAAATATTTATTTACTTAGTGTATAATCCATTTACCTATTGGCTCATGTATCGAAAGACATGTGACCATTAACAGTTTGACATTCTATAGCAGAGGTGACAGAGGCAGTAACGACATCTGAAGACAAGTCACCAACCTGGACACCTTGGAGACACATGATAGACTCAGGTGTGAATGCAGATGCGTCTCAACTGTCCACTTGTGTTTGGATCAACGAAATGCATGTTAAAGCTAAGTGCAAACAGGGCCTATGTGTTTGCTTGCGTGTCCACTTCAGCAAAGTGCTGGATCCAACTGGTCAAGTGGAGACATTCAATAGCCATTGGGTACACATACAGAGATTTCTATGGACTATTTATTCAGTTTCCAATATGGGCTTTCCACTGGGAGGTCTGTTGGTTATTAATGTTAAGTAAGACATGTTCTTTTATTGTATTTTAGTGGCAGACACTGCTACAGATAAATGACAAAATATGGTCTTTTGTAATTTGGTTAATTGAGCCTTAAAACAGCGGTAAATCCGAGAGGGAAGTCAGGCCAGAGGAGCCACATGAGAGTTGTTTTATGCCACATTTCTCTTGCTCTCTTTCTGTCTTCTCCTTGGTCTCATGCTCTTTCTTTACCGCCCCAGCAGGAATGTTAATGTTTCATTCCACTTGGCTGAAATGGTGTCTTTGCTCTGTTTCCGTCTGAGCAGGGGACACAGAGGCGATGGAGGGGCAGCGTGGGGCAAGGAGCCATTGGGACAGGAGAAAATATTCTATATCCTGGGTGACTCTGCTCTTCTGGGGGATTACAAAGGGTTTAACTGGCGGATGAAGGAGAGCAAAGTGGTAAGTGACATTTCTGGTCTGGGAATATGGCAATCAGCAGCGTGGAGCCCCGCCAAGTCTCCCGGCCTGGCCAGAAAATGCTAAAAAGGCTTGGGAGAGTGTAAACAAACGCGCCGCTGGCTAGCAGTACGGGAGGGGAAGGGAGGGAAGAGAGGGGGAGCGTCCAGAGGGACAGATCTGTTAACCATCAGTGGCTGTGTTTCATCCTGCCGCCCCTCTCCAAACCCTTCAAGGGAGGCTTTGTGTACCTGCTCCACAGACAGGAGCTGGGAATTTGGGGAACAGGAAACCGAGGCGTCCCCCCCCCCCCTCCCCTCTCT